>JAMRYI010000109.1:0-328921 GCA_029231635.1 Ditylenchus weischeri
GGCCTTGCCCATTCAGGAGCCACCCACAGACCAAGGCCCAAACCACAGTGGGGACCAAACAAAAATCGAGTTTTCGACATTACACACCAAAAAAATCGATTGTTGGAAAACAGAATTTCGAAAATCGCTCTTTAAAAAAAGTTACGGCCATTTTAAAACCCTAAAATTTTTTGATACACCCTGTAGATAGCTTACGAGACATACTTACCATATATTTTTTTAGTAAAATCAACATAAAACTTCAAAACTTAATCAAAGACAACAAAATCATCTTTATTATAGTCTTCTAAGTTTCTCTTTGCCCAATCCGGATGTTTTTGTTCTTGAGTAAGAAAATAAGGTGCATTCTCCAAACTCAAACTGGTATGTCTGAACTCAAACTGGTATCTTTATTGGTGCACCGAGGCAACGTTGGAATAAGCGAGCAAATATTCAGCACCTTTTGAAGTTCCAGTTAACATTGTTAAGGGTCCAGATCATATTATCAGTCGTCCGATGATATGTCCAATTATAGATGTGAGCCATAGAGAATTGTTCCCGGAGCAGTAATCCCACTCTACGTACGCCAAGAAGTTCCAGTCTAGATTGTTCAGTTTATAGGTGGTCATACGACGAATACTTTAGGATGTCAGAGACGTGCGATTCCTGGCTCACATCTAACTCAAAATTTTGCAAACAGGGGTTCTCAAGACTCCAGCAGAGAATGGAGTGGGGAGTACCAAGAGTGTGAGGATCATTTCGACACCTAACTTGTAAATAAAAGGAGATGAAAAAAATGTGTGCACCCAGTGGTAGTCAAACCTGTGACCTGAAGTGTACCCCCTTTAAAGCCACTTAAAAGCATCCTTTTATAGGAATTAAAGGTATTTTGAAAGGCAGGTACCAGTGAAATTAAAAAAAAATTTTTGAACTACAAATATGTTGAGTACTTAACCGGATATAAACAATGAAAAACATTGCCACAAATAAAAGTTTCGGTAGCTCAGTGGTTGGTCGCCGGTTTGATTCTTTTTGGAAGCATAGTTTTTCCTCCACTTTTACAAAATTGCGTCGGTTTAATTCTCCTTTGAATCAACCTGGTACCCGCCTTTCAAATTACTCCCACCGGCAACGAACATGCCCCTTTAAGGGTTGTATCGGGATAGAAATGGACGAAAAGAGGCCTTTTTGTGTAAAAAGGAAGATGTTAAACATAGCTTTGTTAACTGCGGCCTACCGCATAAGGAAACTCTGGTATGCATGCTTTTTCTTAATGCATCCGGTTTCGAGCGGTTTGCATTCACTTTCGAGTGATTTGTGTGTAGGTACGTGGGTTTGGTAAGTACTTTATGGTAAGCATTGCCTAATTTTTCATTAAATGAGGTTCTTTTAATTTTCGATCATGTGCAGTCAACCCTCGCTATAGTGACACCCATCGGACCGGCCCTAATGTAACCAAATCGTCTGCAAGGTGTCCCTATAGCGAGGGTGTTCCTATAGCGGGGTGTCACTATAGCGGGGGTCTAGTCTAAGGCATTTTAGACAAAACCAACCAAATCGTCTGTAAGGTGTCCCTATAGCGAGGGTGTTCCTATAGCGGGGTGTCACTATAGCGGGGTCTAGTCTAAGGCATTTTAGACAAAACCAACCAAATCGTCTGTAAGGTGTCCCTATAGCGAGGGTGTTCCTATAGCGGGGTGTCACTATAGCGGGGTCTAGTCTAAGGCATTTTAGACAAAACCAACCAAATCGTCTGTAAGGTGTCCCTATAGCGAGGGTGTTCCTAGCAGGGTGTCACTATAGCGGGGGTCTAGTCTAAGGCATTTTAGACAAAACCAACCAAATCGTCTGCAGGTGTCCCTATAGCGAGGTGTTCCTATAGCAGGGTGTCACTATAGCGGGGGTCTAGTCTAAGGCATTTTAGACAAAACCAACCAAATCGTCTGTAGGTGTCCCTATAGCGAATGTGTTCCTATAGCGGGTGTCACTATAGCGGGGTCTAGTCTAAGGCATTTTAGACAAAACCAACCAAATCGTCTGTAAGGTGTCCTATAGCGAGGTGTTCCTATAGCGGGGTGTCACTATAGCGGGGGTCTAGTCTAAGGCATTTAGACAAAACCAGCCAAATCGTCTGTAAGGTGTCCCTATGGCGATGTGTTCCTATAGCGGGGTGTCACTATAGCGGGGTCTAGTCTAAGGCATTTTAGACAAAACCAACCAAATCGTCTGTAGGTGTCCCTATAGCGAGGGTGTTCCTATGCGGGGTGTCACTATAGCGGGGTCTAGTCTAAGGCATTTTAGACAAAACCAACCAAATCGTCTGCAAGGTGTCCCTATAGCGAGGGTGTTCCTATAGCGGGTGTCACTATAGCGGGGTCTAGTCTAAGGCATTTTAGACAAACCAACAAATCGTCTGTAAGGTGTCCCTATAGCGAATGTGTTCCTATAGCGGGGTGTCACTATAGGGGTCTAGTCTAAGGCATTTTAGACAAAACCAACCAAATCGTCTGTAAGGTGTCCCTATAGCGAATGTGTTCCTATAGCGGGGTCACTATAGCGGGGGTCTAGTCTAAGGCATTTTAGACAAAACCAACCAAATCGTCTGTAAGGTGTCCCTATAGCGAATGTGTCCTATAGCGGGGTGTCACTATAGCGGGGTCTAGTCTAAGGCATTTTAGACAAAACCAACCAAATCGTCTGTAAGGTGTCCCTATAGCGAATGTGTTCCTATAGCGGGGTGTCACTATAGCGGGGGTCTAGTCTAAGGCATTTTAGACAAAACCAACCAAATCGTCTGTAAGGTGTCCCTATAGCGAATGTGTTCCTATAGCGGGGTGTCACTATAGCGGGGTCTAGTCTAAGGCATTTTAGACAAAACCAACCAAATCGTCTGTAAGGTGTCCCTATAGCGAATGTGTTCCTATAGCGGGTGTCACTATAGCGGGGTCTAGTCTAAGGCATTTTAGACAAAACCAACCAAATCGTCTGCAAGGTGTCCCTATAGCGAGGTGTTCCTATAGCGGGGGTGTCACTATAGCGGGGTCTAGTCTAAGGCATTTTAGACAAAACCAACCAAATCGTCTGTAAGGTGTCCCTATAGCGAGGGTGTTCCTATAGCAGGGTGTCACTATAGCGGGGGTCTAGTCTAAGGCATTTTAGACAAAACCAACCAAATCGTCTGTAAGGTGTCCCTATAGCGAGGGTGTTCCTATAGCGGGGTGTCACTATAGCGGGGTCTAGTCTAAGGCATTTTAGACAAAACCAACCAAATCGTCTGTAAGGTGTCCCTATAGCGAGGGTGTTCCTATAGCGGGGTGTCACTATAGCGGGGGTCTAGTCTAAGGCATTTTAGACAAAACCAACCAAATCGTCTGCAAGGTGTCCCTATAGCGAGGGTGTTCCTATAGCGGGTGTCACTATAGCGGGGGTCTAGTCTAAGGCATTTTAGACAAAACCAACCAAATCGTCTGTAAGGTGTCCCTATAGCGAATGTGTTCCTATAGCGGGGTGTCACTATAGCGGGGTCTAGTCTAAGGCATTTTAGACAAAACCAACCAAATCGTCTGCAAGGTGTCCCTATAGCGAGGGTGTTCCTATAGCGGGGTGTCACTATAGCGGGGGTCTAGTCTAAGGCATTTTAGACAAAACCAACCAAATCGTCTGTAAGGTGTCCCTATAGCGAGGGTGTTCCTATAGCGGGGTGTCACTATAGCGGGGTCTAGTCTAAGGCATTTTAGACAAAACCAACCAAATCGTCTGTAAGGTGTCCCTATAGCGAGGTGTTCCTATAGCGGGTGTCACTATAGCGGGGTCTAGTCTAAGGCATTTTAGACAAAACCAACCAAATCGTCTGCAAGGTGTCCCTATAGCGAGGGTGTTCCTATAGCGGGGTGTCACTATAGCGGGGTCTAGTCTAAGGCATTTTAGACAAAACCAACCAAATCGTCTGCAAGGTGTCCCTATAGCGAGGGTGTTCCTATAGCGAGGTGTCACTATAGCGGGGTCTAGTCTAAGGCATTTTAGACAAAACCAACCAAATCGTCTGGTGTCCCTATAGCGAGGGTGTTCCTATAGCGGGGTGTCACTATAGCGGGGTCTAGTCTAAGGCATTTTAGACAAAACCAACCAAATCGTCTGTAAGGTGTCCCTATAGCGAGGGTGTTCCTATAGCGGGGTGTCACTATAGCGGGGTCTAGTCTAAGGCATTTTAGACAAAACCAACCAAATCGTCTGTAAGGTGTCCCTATAGCGAGGGTGTTCCTATAGCGGGTGTCACTATAGCGGGGTCTAGTCTAAGGCATTTTAGACAAAACCAACCAAATCGTCTGCAAGGTGTCCCTATAGCGAGGGTGTTCCTATAGCGGGGTGTCACTATAGCGGGGTCTAGTCTAAGGCATTTTAGACAAAACCAACCAAATCGTCTGCAAGGTGTCCCTATAGCGAATGTGTTCCTATAGCGGGGTGTCACTATAGCGGGGTCTAGTCTAAGGCATTTTAGACAAAACCAACCAAATCGTCTGCAAGGTGTCCCTATAGCGAGGGTGTTCCTATAGCGGGGTGTCACTATAGCGGGGTCTAGTCTAAGGCATTTTAGACAAAACCAACCAAATCGTCTGTAAGGTGTCCCTATAGCGAATGTGTTCCTATAGCGGGGTGTCACTATAGCGGGGTCTAGTCTAAGGCATTTTAGACAAAACCAACCAAATCGTCTGTAAGCTGTCCCTATAGCGAATGTGTTCCTAAAGCGGGGTGTCACTATGGCGGGGTCTAGTCTAAGGCATTTTAGACAAAACCAACCAAATCGTCTGCAAGGTGTCCCTATAGCGAATGTGTTCCTATAGCGGGGTGTCACTATAGCGGGGGTTGTTGACTGTATTATAAAAAAGTAAAGGAACCAAAAAAAATTATAATCCCCAATGACCTCAGATTTGACCATATTCTCCTCATTGATGATATATTCTGTGACTATTAACAAAAGACTCTTTTCTATACAATTTCACATAAAAACTGGTATACAAAAAAGCGAAAGCTATGAATTAAACTCAAAACGGAAAACAGATAATTTAACATATCTGCCATGGGATTTGAATTTTGTAAAATGAAAATTTTAGTATAGTGAAAATGAAATTTTTTGTATTTTTATCTATGATTTTTAATTTCTTGAAACACCTGTTTTATATTTTATAAATAAACCTAAAATCTGTGAGCTTTCTGCAATATATATTTTGCGATCACCTCCCAAGCTCATTTTTCTGCTCATACCGACAAAAAAGACAGTCCTAAACACTTCCTAATTAAAAAATTTCGGATTTTGTCAAAAACTTTTGCCTGCCACTTCTCAGGGATAGATGTGTTTTTTTAATACTTTTTACTTAATTTCAGCCTTTTTGAGTCAAATAAAAGTAAAAATGATAGACTTTGACAGGTTTTTACTTTCCGGGGCCTACCGCATAAAGAAATTCTGGTATGTACACTCGACTCTCGATATAAAGCCAGCTCAAACCAAATTTCTATGGTTAGCCTGAAACGGGGAAGAAACTTCATATACACATCATTGAGGTTGCTGGTAATGTCCCGGGGTGCATACTTTATTTTTTACCCAATTTTCATTAAGCTCACTGTTTTCTACGGCCAAAAAGTACGCCTTTTCTAGTTGCTTTATTGTTAATTTAAAGCCTTAATTATGCGATTTAATGCAAATTAGCATCAAAAAATAGTAATCAATCCAGAAGCATTTTCCAGAACCGTTTTTGATTAATTGTTGATTGTCTTAATGTCATGGATGTGACGAAAGATTGTGGCTGACTGTGAATACTCGATATAAGGCCATCTTGCGAAAGTTTATGGTCCGCAATTTTCAATATAAGGTCACTGTTGATATAAGGCCACTCTCGATATAAGGCCATCTTTAGCCGGTCCCTCGGGGTGTTCTTATATCTAGAGTCGACTGTATATGTTTTTATGCATCCAGATCACTTTCGAGTGATTTGTGTCTTAGGTATGTGGGTGTGCGCATCTCAACTCCAAGCCCCCTGCGCCCTCGAAGGGATGTTAGAGTTAGATATGTGCTCGAGAGTTAGAGATGAGCGCACTCACTTACCTTAGACATGATCCTGAGCAAGAATCTTGATCGAAAATGCATTTAGAGAGTCTTTTCGCCATGCTAAAAATGTGAACAATCACCTAAAATGACTCTAAAATACCCTAAAAAGACCGTATACCTCTGAGGGCTGGGAGGTAAAGTTTTCTGAAAAAATTCGAAAATTTTTAATCAGAAAGTGTATATAAATGTTTTTCTTATCGTGTTGAGCAGAAAAAATGAGCTTGGAAGGTGATTTTGGGCCACTATTTGAAAAATCTCAGTATGGGGGGGGGGACTGGAGAACTACTGCTTTTTTTGGCTTAAGCCCAGCTGTTCACACAGATCGAAGAACAATGACGATGAAACACAAAAGGTTAAAAAAAATTGGCGGAAATATGAAAACTTTTCCGCAATATGCTAGGTGACGGCTTATCAAGGGTAATTTTCTTTGTTGATTGTGGACGGAGGGTGACGGGTTACCGAGTTAATGGGGGTGAGATTAGCGGAATTTCTTTCTCGGCCAACCAAATTTTTTTGAAGTGACGGGTTAGCGGGGGTGACGTGTTACTGGAGTGTCGGGTTAGCCAGGTTCTTAGATATCAGACATAGACATAAAGGGTGGCTCTAAAAGATTTGGATCAAATATTGAAAGTTCGCGTAGGTAGCTCCTTGCCCCGTCGATTTCCCCAGGATAATTGATGACAGTAAAAGAGCTACCTGGGAGCTCTTCAACACGAAACACAAAATGTGAATGAAAAACAATATGAATAAGTTGCAAATAAAAAAATTTCAAAAGCAAAAATTTTCTGAATTTTAATTTTTTTTAGACCACTCTTTATTGTGACTGCACAGTCCATTTGATGAAAAAATTTCGATACAAAAAAAAATATTTTTTTAAATTGACCTTCTACTAATTTTTGTTGCCTTTTTAGTAGTAGATAATGCTAAACGGATGTCAAAGGATATTCAAAGACTAAACAACAAATATAATTTGCATATTAGTTTATTTCCGCCAAATACAAATAATAAGTGAAGCAAAACCACATAGAAGATTTCAAATTGTTATTGGTAGATTAATACGTATAATAATATGTGTGACCAACACCTTTTGACATTAATTTAACGCTTGTGATTCTTTTGTTATTTTCCTTTGCTGTGTAAGAAAATTTCGTGTTCAGAGATATTTTTTAGTGTTTGGCTTTAGAGTTGTCTTTTGACTTCAAAAAAAAACAGCTTGGTTCTTCAGAGTCACTTTAAATATCAATTATGGTAATCAAAGTGATCATGGTGACCATAACCTTAATAACCATAATTCTTGCAACAAAAGATACAAAAAACAATTTTTTACAAAAACATATTTTAATAAAATAATAAGAAGCTCCCAGTGGACCCAGATAGGGCACTAGGGCTTATATCTATCTTATTTCAAAAATGTTGTTATAACCAACAAAAAATATTTAGTTATTGGGTTGATGCATAAGTAAGCATTGTTTTTTGAATTGCAGTGCAACTTTGGCATTTGTATTTCATATAAACTTTTGGCGCTACCGAGTATACCCCCAAATGAATTTTTTTTTGAACTTTTTCAAAACACCATTTAAACCATTTTTAAGCATTTCCTACACGTTGAACACGATAAAAAGGGTGTTTTCACCTACTTTTTTCAATAAAAAGTCGATTTTTTTAAAATCTTGAATTTTGGTATTTTTAGTTGATTTCTGTTTATTATAACTTAGTAAATCAGATGTTGAGGGTACCTTGACCCCAAAAAGATGTAATTTTAACATAGTTTTGTTAACTGGGGCCTACCGCATAAAGAAACTCTGGTATGCATGCTTTTTCATGCATCTAGAGTCTCTTTCGAGTGATTTGTGTCTAAGGTATGTGGGTGTGCGCATCTCAACCCCAAGCAACCAAGCCCCTGCGCCCCCGAAGGGGGCGCACACTCACTTACCTTAGACATAATTCCGAGCAAGACTCTTGATCAAAAATGCATTTAGAGGCTCTTTTCGCCCAGCTCCAGTGACCAAAACATGGTAAAACAGCCAAATGGTAGAAATTTCAAAATGCCCAAAACTCAATTTTTTATTGACCAGAACACAAAAATAATGTCTTTTTTGAACTTCTGAGGTGATTTTAGGTTGATATAGGGTGTTTGGAAACACTTTTAAAAAAAATTTATTTGGGGGGTATACTCCGGTAGGGTCAAACTTTTCGATAAGTGCCTAGGTATGTTACATACTAAAATAAAGCTCAGAATCTAAGCTAAATTTTAGTCCTAAATTGCACTATATAACCAGCACTCGAGCGCACTATACCCCCAGCGGTACTCCTTCGGCTGGGGCCCCCCCCCTCTTTTTTTCAAAATTTTTCGAATTTTTTAAATTTAAACAAACAAAAATAAAAATTAATTAAGATAACTTTAAGCCATTTTATTCACATTAAACAAAATTCTCTTTCCAGAACCTTGTCTGTAGCCATATCATGTACCCAATAGTAGGAAAACAGAAAAATCTCAAATATAAATACCATAAAAATGCTATAGATAAAGTAAAACGACTAACTTCTTTCAGACTTATTTGAGCCGATTCGAAAATGGTCCCATTGAGGAAGCCGATTTCCCTCTTGCAGTTTTTGCGGTCGCCCCGAAAACGTTGCTTTCCATCTGATCGTCGTTTATAGCGCATAGGTTTTCCACAGATGCACAATGGAGATGTGTGAAGCACCCCAATTGTTTGAAGCCACTGTTGGAATTCATCGTCAGCTTTACCATGAACCAGCACAATGAGTTGATACGGATTGATACCTCGCAGATTTTCCATTTTTTATAACTGGGAGCTCTTCATATAAAATGACATAAGTTACAATATATTTGAAAAAAATTGAGGGGGGCCCCAGCCGAAGGAGTACCCCCCCCAGCAGCCGATTTAGCTTAGGGGACCAAAGCAATTTTTTTTCACCAACAATATTTTTGCATGAAAATTTTTTTAGAAGTGTAAATAAACAGTTTAAAGTGTCAGTGCTCAAATTTTAGCATATAATTTACCTAAAAGTATACCCAGTATTCTTTGTCACCTTGGTTCCGACGCTTTTTTCATATCGATTTTGCCATGTTCAGCCTAAATTGATCAGCCAGTTTATTTTTAAATATATTGTAAGGATTATGACTGACACAACAATACTTTTGTCGATAAGGCCTGCGGTTCCTGCTATAACGTACCCTTATTTTAAAGAGAGGGCAGAGTTATAGTGGGAACCGCGGGTCTAATCGACAAAAATATTATTATTTAAAAAAAACGACTGATAAAATTAGAATCCTTACGATATTTTGAACTAATTAATGCCACAGACTGCAAAAATCGAGGAAAAAGTGTAGGACCTTAGGCGGGAACGAGCTTGAGGGGGTGTCATAATAGAGGAACTCCACTGTGGTTGCATTCAAGGTGGTATGGCTGAGCTTTAACTCAGCCATCAGTCGGCTGAGGTTGAGTTAAAATTTTAGGCCCGGCTGACGGCTGAGGCTGAGGAAAATTTTCAGACCTCAGCCTGCTGAGGCTGAGTTAAAATTTTAGGCCCGTCTGACGGCTGAGACTGGGAAAAAATTTTGGAAGTCAGCCGGCTGAAGAAAGTTTTTGTATCAAATTTTAAGCGTTTTTTGTTGACTGTTAACTGTTTTTCTGAAAATTTTGAAGTGTTCAGTTAATAAAAAAAATTCAGTGATTAAATTTCCTTCCAGGCTGTTGCTAATTGTTTAATTTCAGTCAGTTGGCTGTGTTTGAACTCAGCCGGCTGAGGTTAACTCAGCCATCAGGCGGCAGAGGTAAATTTGGGCCCGGCTGACGGCTGAGGAAAATTTTCAGACCTCAACCGGTTGAGGCTGATGGCTGAGGTAATCGTTGAGTATACCACCCTGGTTGCATTTGCCTTTAAAAACTTTACTATGCATCAACCCAGTATTTTTACACAAGCGAAGATGATTTCTTTCAAATTTCAGGTATCACGAATTTTACAACATATTCGTCTTTTTGCACAATTTTTCTTTAAAATTGCAAGTATATAAATTTCAGAGTTAAATTTATTAATGCTACAAAATTTATTGTTAAAATTTTATTGCCATATTTGTTTTTTCACTTTTTTAATTTGCTACTGCTCAGCCAATTTACTTCTTAACAACATTCCCAACGGTAATTTTCTAAAGCTATCGTTTTTCTACAGAACATTTTTATGAAAAAATTTAGAAGTTTCTTCTAATAACCAACAACTCCACGAATTTATTTTAAATCCTGAGAAACTAGATATTCTTTTGCATACAGCAGCTATAATCACTTTTCTTAAGGTTAGTTTTTTTTCGAATTTTTCGCCACAAAGTCGCACTATATTGTGATTCATAATGTAGTGGTCATCAGACTTGACTGTATTGGAAAGTCCACAATAGCTGCATGGGAATTCACCTCAATTCTATTTCAGCCATCTTTTTATTTTTATTTTACAATTTTTTTATTCTCATCAAACTTGTAGGATAAGCAAATACAACCATTTAAAGAACCACGGTTTTTGCGCGCAGTGGCATGTTGGCGGGGGACAGTTCTTTTTCGTCTCTCACTGAACTCTTTTTAGTTATTTCGAACTAATGAATAGAGTGGAGTGCGAGACGAAAGAGAACTGTCCCCCCGTCAATTCAACTTTTGCGCATGCCGCTGAGCGCAGAACCATGGGTTTTTTAATAAAATATATAGTAACGTCTTTAAAGGACCATGGTTTGAACGCAATGGCATCTCTGTAATTCAAACTGGCGGGGGACACTTTTTTACTTAGAAAATGTTCAACAATTATTTTTGCTTGTATTAAAAAAAGTTTCGAAACTTTGAACAGACGACTAGTCGAGCCCAACGT
This sequence comes from Ditylenchus weischeri, assembly GCA_029231635.1. Taxonomy (NCBI): domain Eukaryota; kingdom Metazoa; phylum Nematoda; class Chromadorea; order Rhabditida; family Anguinidae; genus Ditylenchus; species Ditylenchus weischeri. The sequence continues at coordinate 10,955 of JAMRYI010000109.1, forward strand.
TGCTTGTCATTGCTGGATCGGTCCAGTTAGCCGACTTTCACTGAACTACAACTATCTTATACCAGATTAGGATTCTTTGGACTAATAAATAAAATAATAATTTTGTTTGTTGATAAAAAAATATTTAATCGAAAATTTTCGGAGTAAAAAATTGTCTCCCACCAATTCAAATTTCAAAAATGCCGCTGCGTTCAAAAACCATGGTCCTTTAACTTCTCTAGTTTCTACATAAAAAAATTTATTCTGTCGAGTAGGCCTATTTTTCAGTCATCCTACGCTTACTGTATTCACTCTAATTGAAGTCCTCATATTTTGACTCGGATTTCAGAGTTAAGACAATTTCAAGATTCATAGAAGATTGAAATATATGATCTCCGTTCAATTAGAAAAAAAACGCTATATATCTGATTTGAAGAAAATTCAGGCTAAAGCAAAGTCCATTTGGATAGAAGAGCCACAACTAGCAATAGCCGATAAAATTGTGTTTGAACAATGCGCAGCGGAAGCTAAGTCTGCTGTTTCTCTGGCTAGATGTGTGGTGCACCTACTTAAATCCAGAGATGCCCTCAGAGAGGAAAAGAAAAGAGCTTCACAAGAAGAAAATGATTGGACGGGCAGCAAAGGAGAAATGGACTGGGTGACTCAGTTTAAAAAGTGGATAAAACCTATGCTTAAGACCAGCAAAGTCGCAAACACTGATTATATTTGGAAAGGAGATCAGCTAAAGAAGAATCATACAAGACCTAGTTTTGGTTTTAAGGCTACTAAATCTGCTAGTTATTATGCTGAGAAGTTCAAAAGGATACGAAAGCATAGTTTCAAAACTGCTACTGAAAAAAATGTAGATTATGACAAATATTTTTCGAAAGACTTTATCCCTTCACCTACAATTCATAAATGGAAAATTAGAAGGCAAAAGCAGAGAAGTTATTGGCGCAAATCGACCCATTGGCTATCATTCAAGGTATTGGGTTTAGCAATAGTCATTTTTTAAACTGAGGTAGCGTGAATAAAAGCAAAATGTAGAGCGAAGACGGAAGGTGGTTTGTTCCAAAACAAACAAATTTGAGGTTTGCTGCTACTGCATAGGGTTTTTAAAAAATTAATTGTAGGAAAAAATTAGAAAAAACTGACTCTTTCAGTTGTCTTTCATCTGTCATCGATGTTGCTTGGGAAATCCATGGGGCTACCTTGACAAATTTTTCAAAAATGTGACTCTTTTTTCGCGTGACTCCATATTTACGCAGTCATTTTTTGTCTCAGGTATATTTGTGTGCGCATCTCAACCTCTAGCTTACAAGCCCACTGGGTCGACGAAGGGGGTGTAGAGTTACGTGAGCAGTTTTATTGGGTTGTAACATAAGTCATGGCGGTTTTTTTGTACGGTTTTGCATTCATTTATTATCTTCCATCTTTCAACAGTAATAACAACAATTCAATCAGTTATGTATTCTCCCTCAGTTCTAACCACCTCCTCCCATCGATCTACCAGTTTGTTTATTCCGCTTCGCCAAAAGTCAGCCGGTCTGCTATCGAAGAAGTTGACGAGCCAATTTTCGAGATCCTCATCATTGTCGAATGTTACACCCCGAATTTGATTGGAGAGCGAACGAAAAAGGTGATAATCAGTTGAGCGAGGTCTGAGCTGTAAGGCGGATGCGGCAAAACCTCCCAACTGAGCTCTTGAATGGCCGACTTTGTGAGCTGAGCAGAGCTGAGCTGAGCAAGTGATGTCGAAAATGCAAATCCTTGTCCACTTGACACTCCATCGTTTATGCCTACAAATTACCAAGAATTGATCATTTCAGAAAAACAATAACAAAGATCTTGTAGAGCAAAGAATGAGCTTTCCATTGGTATGTAAAGTATATCGCATGTGTGTGATAGTTAGCGAATAAAATTCATTACTAAAGAACCGTCATGACTTATGTTACAACCCAATACCTGCAAAATAAATTTTGGGTAAAACTACTAACAATTAACAAATAAGAGTCTTTCACTTGTTTCTTGCGAAAAGTGCATAAAAGAGATAAAAGAAACACAACCAGCAACCCCCCATCCAATCAACCTCCCCCCCCCAATAGCTACTCGGTTTTAACCTCCCCCCAATCCTAGGACCTACTCGGTTATAACCACCTTTTAAAAAATAGCTTTAAACCAAATTAAAACTGTTTTAACAGGAATCTCGCAGGAAAGAGGACGGTGTAGATAATTTGTTCGATCCGCCGAAGTCATACTATTCCAAAGAAAGATTTTCTGATCACTATTACCTAAATGATGTGCTATTTCCAATGCTATCTTCTTTCAACAACCACAATTACTCTACCACCGGCCAGCCAAAACGAACTAGGACAAAACGCAGAGCCGTCAACTTAAACCATGTTTTTCAAAACTTTTTCCAACCAAATGTCAACCAGTTGCGTCGTCGTCGTAAGCACCGCCAACAAAGAAATGAGAATTCTAATTTTGCTAAAAGCTGGCCTGGTGCTTCCAAGTCAGCCATGAGGAGAGGAATGTCTCCTAATTTGCCCTGGTTTATGGAGCCAATCATGCAGACTGTTGGAGAAGCTAAAAAAATTCTGCTGGGAGGACTGCTCGGCGGCTTAGCTGGTCAAAGGAGTGTAAAGATAGGCAGGAGAAAAAGATCTTTGCCTGGAATTCAAAGGATTTCATATGAAAGAAGAGAAGGAGATCAGGAAAAGCAAACAGAGCATAAGAATAATGAAAGAATAGACGTAACAGGAATAAAAGGTTTAAATTTTTTTGCATTTTTTACTTTTTAAAGCACCATGCAACTTGATAAGCACAGCAATTTGCGAAATTTGAATTCGCGCGGGAACATCCTAATTTGGTTAATAATCTTTTTGAATTATTTTTTGTTTGCATTTACAGTCAACCCTCGTTAATCCGCCACCCCTAGGGACCGGCCTCAGGGTGGCGGATTATCGAGGTGCGATTACCCTACCTTTACTTAACTTTACCTTTTTTGGGACCGGCCTTAGGGTGGCGGATTAACGGGGTGGCGGATTAACGAGGGTTGACTGTGAAATTTGTTCAAAAGTTCGATCGCGAATTTCTAAAATAAAGGCATCTAGTGTCAAAAATAAAGGCAATTTAAAGGAATTTTCACCAAAATAAAGTCAACTTAAAGGCATGTTGTCCCTATGCTTCAAGCCCGACAAAAATCAACAAAAAACAACTTTATTGACGAACAACATATTTTTCTCCCCCCTTTCCTGCTTTCAACAACTCTTTCTGCCCGAGAAAGTAGTCATAACTTTCATAACATTCGTCAAAATGTGCCTTTATTTTCAAAAAAAATAAAGGCAAAATTTTCAAATTAAGGGCAATGCCTTTAATTAAGGGATATAATCGGACCCCTGCCATCCACTAGTCGAGCCCAACGTTGCTTGACATCGCCAGATCGGACGAGTTCAACTACTCCGATTGCTCTACAGTTATTTATAGCAAGGAAGAGTTCTTTATTGACCAATAAGTAAGATTCGAAATTAAAATGCACACAAAAAGAATTCGAAAACAATATTGACCAAATTATGGTGGTCTAATTTATATTTCACAAATTGCTGTGCTTATCATGTTTCATGGTCTTTTAAAAAATAATTTTATACAATAGAATTTAAATTTGAAACGTCAAATTTTTGTCGTGAATTTTCCGGTTTTAATTTATGGAGAAGATCAACTTGTCACAAATTAATAATTTATTGTAATTTTATCTCAATTTTTAAATTTTTACATGTAATTTAAAAATCCATCCAGAGGCCATCTACAGACCAAGACCCGAACCATAGGGAAACCAAGCAAATGTTACATACAGTCTTGCGAAATCCACCGGCCTTATCAACCGGTTTATTCGCCGGTGAGCCAGCGGTTGATCACTTTCATCAACCGGTTTATCAACCGGAAATCGATCAACTGGTTGATGGTGGATGTGGCGGTTGATAAAATCCAGGCCTCAGCAAGACTGGTTACATACCAAAAAAAGTAAAAGCGAGCTGGGTCGATCTGTATTTGCAGAATTTCCAAAAAGAGTCCAAGAAAAAAATTTTGGCCATTCAAAAGTGGGCAAATTTCTTGACATATCATGTAAAAGATTTGACTTAAATTTGGCTTTTTGCCATGGTCTTCCAAGACTAGCCAACCTAAAAAAAGACGGCACTTGTTTACTTGGGGGCTTTTTTGGTCAACTGTGAATAGTGTTCAGACGTCTCCTAAGTAATTTTCATACGCTAAAAACGATGAAAAAGTTCCTTGCAAACAATTTCCGTACTAAAAAGACATGTTTTGAAAAAAAATTTGGTTATCAAAGGTTGACCAACTGCCTTGGTCCCCCAAGGTAGGCTGAGCGGTGTCAGACTACAAAAGATGCTTCTCGACAACAACAATTTTATTCGCACTCAAAATCCTTGTAAACACTTATTTTACGATATTTCTACTACGTTTTGGTTTCTGGATCTGGGCAAAAAGTTCCCTCCTTGGCACTATTCACAGTTAACCAAAAAGGCCCCCCAAGTAAACAAGTTCCAAAAAGACCCAGACATATTAGATTTTTAAAGTGCTCTTATACTCGTAAGCGATCTTTGTACTTACCTGTGAGCCAAATCAGAGCAAGAGTCCTGAATAAAAAGTGCATACAGAAGCTTTTTTGACCAGATCCAGACGGATTTCTTGTAACTCTTCTATGTAAAAAAATTTTCAATCAGTTTAGACGTCAAGGATCCGCCTGCGCAACTAAATAATATTGAGAAACTGCGCAAAATACAAAAATTCTATCAAATGGTCGACTACTGCAATAAGTACATGAAGGAAATTGGAGAAGCTAATTCTAGGTACCAGACTAAATTTACCGCTTAAACATTAGAGTTGTTTTTTAGATACCTCAGTACCTTTAATGCAGGTCACACATTTGAGATGAAAATGCCTGAAAAAAATTTGTTGGTTGAACAATTGGAAGCTTGTTTAAAAGAGTTCACCTTTGAAAACTTTCCTATTTTATCTCCGAAATTATTCTCTTTGTTCCCAAACAAAGAGGCAAAAACTGATGATGGTCATTGGAAACCCAACTTTTTGTCTCCTAATTTGCTAAGTTTTCATAAGGAAGGAGTCTTTTCATTGCCTACGCTGTTCGGGGTAATTTTTTAATTTTATTTAAATTTTTTGACCTAACAACAATAGTGGTTTATGCCGAAATTACTGTTTATGCCAGCATTTTTAATATAACATAGATTCTGATTGCCGCGGGTCGTTTTGGTAAATAACTGAATCTTTTTACTCAAAAATATAAAAATCTTATTTAGAAACACGCTATTTCAGAAAGTCCTTTCTTGAATAAAGTTTATGCGTTTCGGAGTTTAAAGTTTTTTTCATTATTTATATAAATGAACAGCAAACTTGAAATTTTTGCGAATTTTAAGACCTGGGACGGTATTAATAATCGATATACCGTCACCTTTTACCCTTACCTCTACCCTTACCTCTACCCGTATTATTAAAGAATTTTTTACCCGTACCGCTACCTCTACCTTTTACCCTTACCTCATAAAAGCTAGAGGTAAAGGTAGAGGTAGAGGTAAAGGTAAGGGTAAAAAACAACAGGGGGGACCAAGGCATATTTTTACCATGGGTGGTAGCAGGGTAAAATTTTTTACCTTCATCTCGATTTTCAAAATATTATCTATGGCAATTTAGTTCGCTGAACACGAATTTAACGTCCGTTTTTCATTAACGACGAGGAGATGAATGATAATCAGCCGCCGAGGAGGGTCTGCGCATTGCAAAGAATGAACACGGGATCAAATATGAGGGATTCTATCGTAAATCGTTACTTTGTCCGTTGAGGTGTCCTTTGCACTGTTATATTGTTGAGTAAATCGTTTGGTGCCGAAGCAGTTGTAGGGTAGAGGTAAAGGTAGAGGTAAGGGTAAAAGGTAGAGGTAAGGATAATCTTTATTAATACCGGCCCTGGCTGTCAAAACAGAAGTGGCCGAAAAATTCAAAAATCGCGGTAAAACGGTTCGAACTCATTAAACTTTTTAGGTTTAACTTAAGTTTAACTGTAAAAGATAAAAAAATATAATTTGAAATAATTTTTTTGTAACAAAAAACAGAAAAAATTTAAGCCGAGAAAAAATCTTGTAAATAGGATAAAAAAATTTTTATGTATTTATGTTTAATTTTTGTGTGTAATATAAAAACAAATTCTTAGCTGGTCTCAAGCAACGAGCGAGATATGTTGACCTTGTTAGATGTTTTCATGGACATGGCTGGCGCAAGTCGTATTCTTGACAAATTACTTGCTGAAATAGAGCCTAAAGCTGTAGAACTGGAAACCAAGCTTTATCCCACCATTTTAAGATTAGAAGAATTTAATAAAAGGTGGAGCTCAGTTAGATCTGCTCTAAAACCTCAACAAAAAAAGCTTCTACAAAAAAATGATTACGCTATATTGGATAAAGAGCAGTTAAGCAATTTATATGGAGAGAAAGTTGGAGGTTAATTAAATTTAAAACAAAATTATTTAAATAATTTATTATTACTGCAGAGAAAATAGGGTATACCCTTTCAGAAATGGACCAAAATTTGGAAGAAGATATTTATAGAATTGCTGAGTTGTCTGATAATGAATCTTCCGTTGATACAGCATATAGCATGCTTGACCACAAAGGTAGGTTTTTTAAAATTGCCATTCTGGTAAAGTGGCTTTATTTTCAAGCTCTTTTGCAAAATCAGGATCTACTAAAAAAGCGACTTTAACAGAGAGTTTAGATGGTATATTTACACAAAAGATTGTGCATGGTGTGTCAAGAAATTTGATACATTTTGAAGAGCGATAACTTTTTTTGTAGTCCGAATTTCGAAATTCTGTCGTCTCAGAATCGCTTGAGAATTTTTTTGGTATATAAAATCAAAAACACGATTTTCGCTTGGTTTGCCTCCCCCTGTGGTTTAGGCCTCACCCATCCAGAGGCCGTCTACAAACCAGGACCTACACCACAGGGGGGACCAAGCAAAAATCGTGTTTTTAAATTTATATACAGTCAAACCTCGTTAATACGGCACCCCCAAAAGTTCGTTCCGCCTTGGGTCCGACACTTTCTTTCTTTTTCGAAGTCTTTGCTAATTGATTCGCCAGTCTAGTTCGAAATATCGCACGGATTCTGTTTGCCGGTCGTTTTTCCAAAATTTTTAAATTTCGTCATAGACCCGCGAACCTGGTTATCCGGCACCCCTTTTGAAAATCAGGTGCCGGATAACCGAGGTCCGCGGGTCTTTATGGCGAAATTTAAAGATTTTGAAAAAAACGAATGGCAAAATCAGAATCCTTGCAATATTTCGGACTAGACTGGCGAATCACATTTAGCAAAAGACTTCGAAAATTGAGCTGAAAAAGTGTCGGACCCAAGGCGGGAACGAACTTTTGCGGGTGCCGTATAAACGAGGTTTGACTGTACCAAAAAAATTCTCAAGCGGTTCTGGGGAAGTGGTATTTTGACTGAGAATGGGATTTTTCGCACTTCAATTATTTTTATTACTCTTTTAACCCTATTATTTTTTTACACTAAACGATAATAATCGTGAATCGACCTGACAGACATCAGATTAAAATTCGGAATTAATTTTTTTTTAATTTGCCCTAGTCCAATCTAGGGGCGTCCTGGTAGTTTTTGTAGTCAGAACTCACGTTTTTATCGGTACTCTAGTGCATATGGTCATATCATGGTAGAGATCTCAAAATTTTGAAAATAAGGACATTTTAGGGTATTTTGGCGAAATATTCTATTTTATCCAGTGCTTATTACTCTTTTTGGAGCCAAAAAATAAGATTTTGAGTGCCAAAATAAGAACAAATCTTACTTAACTGGCGTATTGGTCCGAAAATAGAGGCTTGACTGTATTTGAATAAAAATCCCAACTCCATTTATTTTATCACCAATAATTTACAGAAAGAACAAAGCGAGATGCATTCATTAGAAACAATTCGCTGGACACATCTTTGGCTCTACTTAACGGAACGGACAACAGTCTGCTTCAACCACCAGCTTTTGGCAATAAACTAAGGGATGGAATTTCTTTTGCTCAAGTAGTGCTCTCGCCAAGAGCATTTACGAACACACTCCTTACTCCAGGCTTCATGGTGGTAATATATAGAAAATTCGGTCTCCACTATTTGTACTTAAAAAAGGCTGCCTTGCTACCCACGCTTTAAGGAAAACACGAGATTAGTTACCATATTTGCTCTAATAGCCCGACATTCTCCAATAACTCGACACGTTAGAGGGTTGTTCGAATATAACCCGATGCTCCTAACTCCTTTTGACACTCCTTTTGATGATTTTTCATAAGAATTTAATAACTTATTTTTCAGCTGCTAAATGAATAAAAATAATCTCTAACATCTTTTAAGTGTCGTGGATAAAATCGAAGAAAACAGGTCAAGAAAGCTGAAGTCTTATACAGATGAATTCAAGCTAAAAGTGATCAAGTATGCAGAAGCCATTCCCAACAATGATGCTGCAAAAAAAATTGGAATTGCAATCTTTGTTTGGCTCACAAATACTAGTGTGGAATGCTTCAGGCGGCATGCAAGTAAATTAACAAAGGAACAATTGGATCTTCAACGGCAATGATTTCCGAAGTTAGCCAAGTTAGCCATCAAGTTAGAAATGGTTCAGTTTTTTGTTCTACATCATTTTGTTTAGGCGCCAGATGTCGTGTGGAATGGGCTGTTTAAAGCAAAAATTCAAGAACTCTACAACAGCTGGATTATGAATGAAAACAGAATGGAATGGACGACCGGTGAAACTCTGAAGAATGGATATGCATCGCTTGGGAATCGTTGAACAAGGAGGTAGTTTCAGAGTCATTCAAAAGCAGAATTATTAAATTATGTGAAAGTGTTTATTTTATTTCAGACTGATTAATCACAGTGTGCCACGATGAAATCGAAGACGATCTAGTTCAAAGACGCCAACAAGTGCCAGAGGGCCGACTGATGTTTCAAGATGCAGGAGCTTGGCTAGACATGGAGCGGAAACAGACCGATGAAATCGATCAAAATTAAGAAACGGCTACTAAACTGAAAACAGCCTTGATTTGGAAATGGATGATTGAAGTTAAATGATTGTTTTTTGTTGTTAACTATTTTGGGATAAAATTCTGATGTTTGTTGACTCTTTTCGAAAAATTTTAATCGAAATAATAACCCGACAGTCTCTAAAAACCCGACACCCCAGACGGTGATTCGAAAATAACTTGCCATGTCGGCCTATTAGAGCAAATAAGGTAACACTTTGAAAAAATTAGAAATTATAAAAATTATTCCATTTTTATATTTGGTAATTAAGACAGTATACCTGAAACTATTACAAATGCTTATTTAAAATAAAAACTGTTGGAGCACCTGAGCCTTAGACCCATCCGAACAGTCAAATCAACTTGGGGAGCAAAGGCATTTTTTTAAATTTTTTATACCAATAACTTTTTGCATAAAAACGATCAAAATGTAAATAAATGTTTTATAAGACTTTCAGTGAAGAAAATGTCGAAAAAGTCGAAAATTAAAAAAAATTGTCTTGATTTGACTAAGGAGCTGATTTGACTGGGGAGAAGGGGGGCTCAGGTTCAGTTTAGCCAAATTGTTTTGCTACAAAAAAATTATTTAGGCAAGTGTGCTGAGTCCCACTGCATTTGCACCAGCTATATTAAGTCCTCGAGCCATGGTGGCTACTATTTTGTCACCTACAGCCTTCACAGCTAACATTCTCACACCAGTTACTTTGTTTGGAGATGTACTTTCCCCTAAATTCTTTCACGCCAACGTATTGTCGCCCAGAGCTTTAAGTGCTCTAGTATTATCTCCAAGATTTTTATTGTTTGAGGTGCTATCTCCCAAGTTGATTGAGCTAAAAGTGTTGAATCCAAACACTTTTACTGTTTCCATTCTAGGACCTAGTAAGTGATCTTTGAAAGTTTTTCAGGTGTTTAAAAACTACAAAAGTGCCAGCTCGAACGACTTAGTCGAGGTCCATTGAGCTGTAACCTATTGTATACTGTAACCCCGAAAACAGCTTTGTCTCAGTGAATTCATGACATAAAAATTGTAAATGCAAATAAAAAATAATCCGGAAAAACATTTTGCGCATTTTCGGCGTAAAAAAGCTGTTCCCCTCCAATTCGAAGACTCGAAATTAAATGTCAGCAACCGTGATGGTCCTAAAAACGTACGAACAGCCCTACCTGGCTTTGAACACATCTTTTTTGATGCTACGGTCTTCCAACATTATTTTTGTCCCAATAAAAAAGGTTATCGTTGAAAACACTCCCCAAATCATGTAAATTCCTTCTCAAAATGTATGAATCTCACCTAAAATCTTTAAAATGATCGCCTCATAATTTTTCTCATACATTTTTTAATTTTTTGCACAAGCATGTAGCCCTGGGATTGTAGTTTTTGATGATCTATTAACTACCTCAATACAAATTTTAAAAGTAAGAAAATAAATAGTTTTGAAAAAATGACGTAGTTTCATAAAAATGATTATTTCTCACCTTTTTTCAAATTAAATCGTGCTAATTAATAGCTTATCAGAAACTAGAATCGCAGGACTACATGCTACAGTCGAGTCCCGCTAACCCGGCACCCCAATAACCCGGCACTTTTTAAAAATTTGGTCGGCTGGCTACATGCTACAGTCGAGTCCCGCTAACCCGGCACCCCAATAACCCGGCACTTTTTAAAAATTTGGTCGGCTGGCTACATGCTACAGTCGAGTCCCGCTAACCCGGCACCCCAATAACCCGGCACTTTTAAAAATTTGGTCGGCTGGCTACATGCTACAGTCGAGTCCCGCTAACCCGGCACCCCAATAACCCGGCACTTTTTAAAAATTTGGTCGGCTGGCTACATGCTACAGTCGAGTCCCGCTAACCCGGCACCCCAATAACCCGGCACTTTTTAAAAATTTGGTCGGCTGGCTACATGCTACAGTCGAGTCCCGCTAACCCGGCACCCCAATAACCCGGCACTTTTTAAAAATTTGGTCGGCTGGCTACATGCTACAGTCGAGTCCCGCTAACCCGGCACCCCAATAACCCGGCACTTTTTAAAAATTTGGTCGGCTGGCTACATGCTACAGTCGAGTCCCGCTAACCCGGCACCCCAATAACCCGGCACTTTTTAAAAATTTGGTCGGCTGGCTACATGCTACAGTCGAGTCCCGCTAACCCGGCACCCCAATAACCCGGCACTTTTTAAAAATTTGGTCGGCTGGCTACATGCTACAGTCGAGTCCCGCTAACCCGGCACCCCAATAACCCGGCACTTTTTAAAAATTTGGTCGGCTGGCTACATGCTACAGTCGAGTCCCGCTAACCCGGCACCCCAATAACCCGGCACTTTTTAAAAATTTGGTCGGCTGGCTACATGCTACAGTCGAGTCCCGCTAACCCGGCACCCCAATAACCCGGCACTTTTAAAAATTTGGTCGGCTGGCTACATGCTACAGTCGAGTCCCGCTAACCCGGCACCCCAATAACCCGGCACTTTTTAAAAATTTGGTCGGCTGGCTACATGCTACAGTCGAGTCCCGCTAACCCGGCACCCCAATAACCCGGCACTTTTTAAAAATTTGGTCGGCTGGCTACATGCTACAGTCGAGTCCCGCTAACCCGGCACCCCAATAACCCGGCACTTTTTAAAAATTTGGTCGGCTGGCTACATGCTACAGTCGAGTCCCGCTAACCCGGCACCCCAATAACCCGGCACTTTTTAAAAATTTGGTCGGCTGGCTACATGCTACAGTCGAGTCCCGCTAACCCGGCACCCCAATAACCCGGCACTTTTTAAAAATTTGGTCGGCTGGCTACATGCTACAGTCGAGTCCCGCTAACCCGGCACCCAATAACCCGGCACTTTTAAAAATTTGGTCGGCTGGCTACATGCTACAGTCGAGTCCCGCTAACCCGGCACCCCAATAACCCGGCACTTTTTAAAAATTTGGTCGGCTGGCTACATGCTACAGTCGAGTCCCGCTAACCCGGCACCCCAATAACCCGGCACTTTTTAAAAATTTGGTCGGCTGGCTACATGCTACAGTCGAGTCCCGCTAACCCGGCACCCCAATAACCCGGCACTTTTTAAAAATTTGTTTGGCTGGCTACATGCTACAGTCGAGTCCCGCTAACCCGGCACCGCAATAACCCGGCACTTTAAAAATTTGTTTGGCTGGCTACATGCTACAGTCGAGTCCCGCTAACCCGGCACCCCAATAACCCGGCACTTTTAAAAATTTGGTCGGCTGGCTACATGCTACAGTCGAGTCCCGCTAACCCGGCACCCCAATAACCCGGCACTTTTTAAAATTTGTTTGGCTGGCTACATGCTACAGTCGAGTCCCGCTAACCCGGCACCCCAATAACCCGGCACTTTTTAAAAATTTGGTCGGCTGGCTACATGCTACAGTCGAGTCCCGCTAACCCGGCACCCCAATAACCCGGCACTTTTTAAAAATTTGGTCGGCTGGCTACATGCTACAGTCGAGTCCCGCTAACCCGGCACCCCAATAACCCGGCACTTTTTAAAAATTTGGTCGGCTGGCTACATGCTACAGTCGAGTCCTGCTAACCCGGCACCCCAATAACCCGGCACTTTTTAAAAATTTGGTCGGCTGGCTACATGCTACAGTCGAGTCCCGCTAACCCGGCACCCCAATAACCCGGCACTTTTTAAAAATTTGGTCGGCTGGCAAAGAAAATCAACAAAGTTTACCCACAATAACCCGGCACCCCAGTAACCCGGCACCCTAAGACTGGTCCCGTCCAATAAAAATTACCCCCAATAAACCGGCATCTATCATAGTTTACAACATTTTTAAATTTGTGTCAATTTTTTCTGTATGCGGTAGGCCCCAGTATTCAAAACTATGCTCAACATCTTCTTGTTAGTGTGACCTTTTCCATTAGTGGCCCTCTTTTTTTCCCTTCCCCTTCCTATACAACCCTTTACCCCTCTTAAAATAGTTGAATAAAGGGTGATTATATAGACGGTCGACTGTAATGATTAAGGCGCGATAAAATAATACCACCGCTAACCCGGCACCCCCGCTAACCGGGCACTTTTTGCCGGTCCCAGTGGTGCCGGGTTAGCGGGGCTCGACTGTATCGCAAAAAAAAAAAACTATGAGAACAACTAGTTTTAAAAATTTGAGGGGGGATTGTTCACGTTTTGAGGACAAATTTTTCCCACATTTTGAGGAAGGAATTGGACGAAGCTTTTTTCTGCCACGATTTGGCTTTTTTCTGCCACGTTTTTGTTTTTTTCTACCACGTTTTCCTTCTGTATAACGTTATGTCATAATTTAATTAATAGGTGACAAAGTTCTTCATATATCAATAATCCTCCCTCCGCTCTTTTCACAGCCCAGTACTCTTCTTCCTTGAAGTGCTTTACTGAGTAAAACATGGCAGAAAAAAGCCAAATCGTGGCAGAAAAAGCAAAACGTGGCAAAAAAGCAGTTTTTTTAATTTTTATATCTTTATTATGATAATCATAGTAATTTTGATAATTCTTACTAGTAACTATAAAGAAATGGCAAAAAGTAGCGCTGTGAACATATTAAGGATCTACAGTTTTGCAATTTTCGAGAGTCTCTTTGTTAATGAATAAGTCGCTAAACTTTTTTACAGCTCATACATTAGTTTTGTCATTCAAAACTAAAAATTATCTTTTTTTTCCAAGACAACATTTTCGGTCAGCCAAATTGACAAACACGGTTTTCACAAAAGCAACAAATAAAACTGCAAAATCTATAAAGCAAGCAAGATTTACAAAACAGGATATAGCACCTGTCTTTGAAACTTTACAAAACATAAATATCAACTAGAAAAAACATATAATGCTATGAAATGCTAGAAATAAACAATTTGTTTTTAGATATTCTTTCCCCTCGTGTTTTATCACCCGTAAATTTTGGCATTTCTGTTCTAAGTCCAAACATTTGGTCGCCTACTGTGCTGAGCAAGGGAAATTTCACTGTTCAGGTGTGTGCTAGTATCAAAATTTTCTCAATAGTTTTGTAAGCCAGTTTTAGGTGCTCTCCCCAGCTATTATGAGCGGTGAAATAGATTTTTCTAAAGGATTTAATCAAACTCAGAAAGCAAACTTAACTATGATTTGATGTGGCCTCGATCTCAGATTATTGATGATGTCAAAAATTGTATATAAATATGGTTAATTAAACAATTTATTAATAATGTCAAATTATTGTTTAACGTTATAAACAGGGTGACCAACTCAAATTAGAAAAAAGGTGGCAAATTTTTTCCAAAAAGTGGCATTTAAGACAGAAATTTTCTAAAAAGGTGTCATTTCTAGAGATGATGACGGGACGGGACAATTCCATGATTATTGATTAATTTTAGAGAATCGTCCCGTCCCGGAATCCCGCCCGGAAATTTTTTGGCAGCTGTCCCGTCCCGAAAAAAATTCATTTAAATTCCGTCTCGTCCCGTCCCGAAAAAATTCAATTTTTCAACAACTACCTTCAACTTGTAATTACAGTCAACCCTCGATACGACGAAGGACAAACCTGGACCCGAAGAAGGTGGCGATGATCATGTTCCTCAACCGAAGCTTGCCTCTGCTGGAGAATAACAATTCGGAGTCCTAGTAGTAGTTCTAGTTAAATTGTTTGTTTGAGAGAGGAATAAAGCATATAGGATTGAAATTCCCGATCGTAAATTAAAAAAATGGCGAAGTGGAAAGAAAACATATTTTAGCGTGTTTAGCACCCAAAACATTTAAAAAAGTGGTTAAAACAGTTAAAAATAAACTGAAAAAAAAACTGATTTTTGCAGAAACACATGTTGAATACTTTGTACATTGTGTCTTGATGAGTGTTTTAATTTTTGTTGTTTTTAAAATCCAAAATTAAGTCTAGACTTTGCAGACTATTAACAAAATCACTAAATGTTATTTTGAATTTATTGAAAACTAAAATTTATAGTTGCAAAAGCTCACAAATTTTCATGAATTGTAGCCTAAATTCCCAAGGAGGTGGGTATTTAAAACTTTCTAAAGAAACTTTTAATATAATTTAAAGCTAATTTTGTTTGTCATATTAGTCTTTCAAGCAGAAGACAGTTTTTATTTGTAACAGCAAAATGGAAAACCTTCATCAAATAAACGCTTTAATTTGCTTTTTGTTGGGATTAACCTTTAACATTTTTCTCACCTATCTTATTGTGAAAGGAACCAACAAAAGCGCAAGAAGTCACAGCAAAATTCTGTTAGTAAATTGTATAATTGATCTTATATACTTAATAATTTTGTTTATTGTTAAACCAGTAAGTAATTTGACCATTTTCTAAAGTTTTGGCTCTATATGTGTTCGCACCCTTCCAGTGTTTTCAAAAGTCACACTATCACACTTGGGGCACACTAGCTTCACCGACCATTTTATCTGAAATTTTGTTTTCTTATGTCAGATGTTTTTGAACCATCTTTTAGCTAAGATTTTTCTCTATCGATTCAGTAGTCAAACGTCTCAGTTAAAAATAATTTTTGAGAAAATCACACCAAGTGTGTCCTTAAAGTCACACCTTTTTATAAAAAGTGACTTTAAAGTCAGTGTGTGACTTTCTCAAAAATTATTTTTAACTGAGACGTTTGACTGCTGAATCGATAGAGAAAAATCTTAGCTAAAAGATGGTTTAAAACATCTGACATAAGAAAACAAAATTTCAGATAAAAAGGTCGGTGAAGTTAGTGTGACCCAAGTGCGATAGTGTGATTTTTTAAAATACTGCACCCCTCCCGAAAAAACTTGCCTCGTCCCCAATGAAGTTTTTTTCAATTTTTTTCTTCCAAAGGTCTCAATAACCATTTATATACACTTTCTAATTATTTCAATAGCAAAAAATGTTTTTCTATTAAAGGAAAGGCCTAAAAAAGGCTCATACATGTTCCTAAAAGTAGTTGAAAAAATCTTTTTTGAGACTTTTAGAATTTTTTTTTGCAAAAAAGGGACCATGGCCAGTTTTTTTTTGGGACGGGTGCGAACACATATATAGCCGAGTTTTTATTATAAAGTTTAGATTATGTATGTAGAACAAGGAAATATTTTGATGATACACACAGGACCTTTAAAACAGGCATCGCCTGTGGTTATTTTAGCAACTTTATTATTAGTGGATTTCTTTTTTGGTTTTTCGCTGTATTCAGTTTTTGTTCAATTTTTTTACAAATACTTGGTTTTGTGCAGGTAATTTAAATTTTACTTTTGACACACTAGATTTTCCAATCAAAATAAATAATGATTGAGAAGGTATATGTAGCCTCTAAATTTTTCAACAGCTTTTGAGGAACCGAACATTTGGAAGTGTTCTTGGTTTAAGCCCTTGAATCCGGGGTTCGATTTCTAAAATAGAGGCATCTGGTGTCAAAAATAAAGGCAACTTAAAGGAATGTTGTCCCTACGCTTCAAACCCGCCAAAATCAACAAAAAACAACTTTATTGACGAACAACATATTTCCCCCCCCCCTTTTCTGCTTTCAACAACTCTTAGAAAGTAGTCATAACTTTCATAACATTCGTCAAAATGTGCCTTTATTTTCAAAAAAAAAATAAAGGCAAAATTTTCAAATTAAGGGCAATGCCTTTAATTAAGGGATATAATCGGACCCCTGCCTTGAATTATAGGCCTTTTCTAATTTTCAACTTTTAAAATTTGAATCTGACCTCAGAATCAAAAATTTTAAAATCGTATTTTTGTAAAATCTGTGCAGAGTGTCCAATGAAAATTTCACAATTTTGAACTCCCGCCCTTTTGCATTTCCTATTAAGTTTTGACTAATCTTTAATTCAAAAATGGTCGAGTTAATATAATCCTTGTGAATTAATTATTTTTAAATTATTTTTAGCTTATTCTTTGTTAAATTGTTGGGTGAAACCTCAAAAAAGGTCAAAAAAATTTTGTTACCTCGATTTCAGACCCATATTTTTTCTATTTATCATGTAGAGAACCATGTTTGAGGCAGGGCTTTACGAATTAGGTGTCGGAAAAGTCCATTTTTAGGGATCAATGCTCCCTTGAAAGAACAGTGTGGCAAAATTTATTTTCTTTTTGTTGTTGTCTATTTTCTGAGTTCCTAAATTTCTGACAACGGATTCATGTTCAGCATAGTTAATTTACATGTGTAGATGTTTTGAAATTAAAAAGTACTTGTCGAATTTCAAATCCGCTTGAGACAACAAACATTTGATTCACAAAAAAAATGTTGAAAAATCATTTGAATGCCTGTTTGTGTCGAGCGGATTTGAAATTTTACTAGTACCTTTCACAGTTATCCAAGTGGAGCAGCACCTTGCTTTTGTCCTTGCCAAGTTTCTTGTCCCACGATTTGATCCATGTTTCGAGAGCAGTGCCCTAAAAAATAAAGTTCAAAATGGAATACTGAACTCCTTAGAAAAAGTACCAGTTATCCACGCCTTCTTGTTGGCAATGTAGTCGACCGGCACAAACGCATTATTAAAGCAGCGAGGATTGAGCGACTTGCCAATGACCAGGAGTGGAAGCTATTCTGTGCCAGACATGTTTGCTCTAACTAAGACTGTGACGCGCTTTTTGCTTTTATTTCCACCTTAGCATTTGTCGCCTGTAAATTAAAACATGAACACAACCAATACAAAATAAACACCAACCTTCGAAAGAAGAGTTTTGTTTGGAAGCAGCTGCCAGAAGAGAGTGGTTTCGTCAGCGTCGAAGATGGCGTTTGGATCAAACTTGGCCAATTTTTTTCCAGACTTTCTGCTGCCACTATTTCAGACAGCCCACGTGAATTGCACCAGCTTCGCATTGTTTTGATAGTTTCTTGTTCGAGAAGCGGTTCTCAAAGTTTTCCGGCAAGCCATTACTCGCTTCGAAGCCGATTTCCTTGGCCTTTTTTTAAAATAAGATGTTGTAAGAATAAACCGAAACAAGCAAAAAAACTACCTCGATAAGCTCCCCAATAACATTGATATTTTGGCTCAGCATTTGTTTGATCCAGACCGGAAGGGCTTCTTTCATTGCTTCATGTTTGCCAGTCTTGAGCCTTGCTCGCTTTGCACTGTCACCTTCATCGATCGCTTGGAGAGTTGCTTCCTTGTCTTTGATTATTGTTGAACGAGGAATCCCAAAGTCTCTCGCCAGCTCGGTGTTGTTCTCGTTTGATTTGCTTCTTCACATCTAGCGAAACGGCTTTTTTCTTTGAGTATTTTTGAGCGCTCATCTGAAATAAAAATAAAAATGAATGAATGGAAAATGAAACAAAGCAAATGATTTGAGAAAACAAAGGAAGGAGACAAAAGCAAACAAAAGAAGAAGAAAAAAACGAAATAATTTTCGGCAGAAAAAATATAAAATTACTTTTGGCGCCAATTCAAATTTTAAGGGTGTCAGCTTATCGAGGGAAATTTTCTTTTTGTGTGGACCAGCTTTGGGGTGTCGGCTTTTCAAGGTGTCGGCTTACCGAGGTTCGACTGTAACTTCAAAAGTAGTTTCACATGTAAATCCACTATGCTGAACACGAATCCGAAAAATACGCCAAACTTTTCGCTTCAAAAAATAATTTTTATACAAAAAATATCATTTTTCTTAATTGTATTCAAGCTTTAAAGTACAGGGCCGTTTATAATCTCCCTAGTTTCTTTTTGCCATAACTTTTTGAATTTCCAGTTATTCGGCCAGATCTATTTATTGTTTGAAAGAGGAGATTGTGGAGGATCGAATGGTACCAAACTTGCTAATAACACTGCATTCGGAATTTATAGCAAAACCAACAAAACAAAGAACAGCATTTTCTGGCGAATAAGGGGGTCAAGCAATTGGAGTAGGAGTAGTTGGCGATCCTCGGCCTATCCAACGCAACGGAAAATTTTCATCCGGCCAATTCCAAACAAAAACAGCCCAGTGTGGTGGCGCGCCATTTTGCATGAAGACGAGTTGGTTGAAGTTTGTGCACACTGAAGGGATGATGTGAATATGCGAAAATCCTGTAAAAAATTTCTACCTTGCACAGCCGGAGGAGACAAAATGTTGTTATTTGTTTTGTAGATTTTGCTGGGTATTCCAAATAAAGTGATTAGGGAGTTTGGTACCATCCGTCTCTTCTTTCAAGTAAAAAAAAATCTGGCCGAATAACCAAAAATTCAACAAGTTACAGCAAAAACAAACTAGGGAGATTATAAACGGCCACCCTGTATTATAAACTTAGCGAATAAACGGCTAATTTTTTTGCTACTTTTGTTTAGTGAAGCAGAGCGGTGCAGGATCAAAATACCCAAAGACAAATTACCCAATTACAAAATACCCAAGGACAAAATACCCAACGGTCAAAATACCCAAAGACAAAATACCCAATACCGTATAACCTCTATACCCCTACAGTCAACTATTTTCAAATTTGTTTTGCTTTTTAACTTAACATTGTTTATTTTTAAAACGTACACCACTCATTTTGTAGAGTTTGGAAAGATCTACAAAATGAGTAGTCGTACGTTTAAAAAAATAAACAATGTTAGGGTTAAAAAACCAAAACAAATTTGAAAATAGTTAACTGTAGGGGGGGGGATTATTAGAGGTTATACGGTATGCATATTGTGTAAATAATGAGCACTATATGCTATTATCGTAATAACTAGGGTTGTCGACTCGACCGGTCGATTTCGACTTTTGAGGTCGAAAGGTCGACTTTTTTCGACTTTCGACCTTCGACTCGACCGGTCGAAAATTTCGACTTTTGACCTTCGACTCGACCCGACCGGTCGAAACTTTCTACTTTCGACCTTCGACCTCGACTCGACCTGTCGAGTCGAAAATTTCGACCGGTCGACAACCCTAGTAATAACATAACATCTAATTTGCACCATATGGCTTTAAATGTTGATAGGCCATCAAAAGTCCACCAAAAAAACATATTTTCTCTTTGGGTATTTTGTTTTTGGGTATTTTGATCCTGCACCAAGCAGAGCAGCTTTGACATTAATTAACTGATACCTTCATCATATTTATTTTAGAGATGTCAAAGTTACGCTAGCTACTTTCACGCTAATGCTAAGTGTGCCTGTCACTTTCGCATTAGTATTAACAGTCCTGTTCTACCATACACTTAGTCCTGAGGAAACACAGCAAGCTGAAAACATTTTCAACATCAATTCTACCGATTACACCCTTTCTTACTTCACTAAAAATGTGATTTCTAAAACTTTATGTTCTTTATCAAACATTTTAATTTTAGACTTCCACCACTCAGTTATATATCAGCCCAACCATGCTGACAATGCACTCGCTAAATTATTCATCTGTCATCTGGTTTACTTACCAAATTTTAACATCTTTAAAGAGAACACCCATCAGGATATCTCGCAAAAGATTTGAACATCTTAACTTCCAAATTACTAGAGCTTTGATTTCACAAGTAATTTTTTTCGACAACTTTCAACTTAAAGATGCAGTTTTGTAAAATCAAATAATTTTGGAAAAAAGGTTTTCAAAACTACTTGGCACCAAAACATCTCCTTGAACCGAACGTATTGAGATCATGTAAAAACAATCTGAAGGCATCTGGTTTTAGCTATTTCGAGTACACAAAAAACTAGCACCAGTAAGCTAGTATAAAAAAACGTCCAGAAAAAAATAGTTTGCAAATTTTTTTGTTTTCTTAATTACCATGCGCTCACCTGATTCTACTTTTGGTTTGGTTGACCACTCAAAAATCTCAAAATCGACCCAAGTTTTATTCAATTTCAAAAGAAAATTTTAATAGAGTAATTACGGTATTTGGGTAAAAATGGAGCTAAAGTACCTTATATCGCCCCCTCGCAAAACGCCCCAAAATCATGTTTTTTGTGTGTTTTAACCACTGAAACATGCTTAAAACATGTTTTTAGGTGGCGGAAAGCCATTTCCTGGGAAAAAATTTTTTCATCAATAATCGACCAAAACCATGATAACCCTTGTTGGTCGAATCAAATTCAAAGACATAGCCACAATAGGATCGAAAGCTAAAATAAAGTAAACAATGAAACATGCAGATAAGAGAGTGTCAGCTCGATTTGAACATAGTTTTGAATACTGGGGCCTACCGCATAAATAAACTCTGGTATGCATGCTTTTTCATATCTCCAGAGTCACTTTCGAGTGATTTGTGTCTAAGGTATGTGGGTGTGCGCATCTCAACCCCAAGCAACCAAGCCCCGAAGGGGGCGCAGGGGGCGCAGGGGGCGCAGGGGGCTTGGGGTTGAGATGTGCGCACTCACTTACCTTGGACATAATTCCGAGCAAGACTCTTGATCATAAAATGCATTTAGAGGCTCATTTTGGCAAGTCCCATGTTGAAAAACATGGTAAAAAATTGAAATCATGGTTTTGGTCGATTTTTGATGAAAAATTTTTTCCCCAGGAAATGTCTTTCCGCCACCTAAAAACATGTTTCAAGCATGTTTCAGTGGTTAAAACACACAAAAAACATGATTTTGGGGCGTTTTGCGAGGGGGCGATATAAGGTACTCCGGCCAAAAATGGTGAAACCTAAACACGTAGATTTCTTAATTTTTTTTAAATTTTCAATAAATTTTTATAGCTTGTTAGAAAACTAACAACGAGCTACAGTTGCGGACAATTGATACCGAACGACACCACTTTTTTTTTTAAATTATGCATTTTTTGCAAGGAAAAGTAAAGTCTATTGAAAAACCGAGAAGGCTATTTTGCAGTGCTGTTCAAGGACTGCAAAATGGATGCTTTGTTTTTTTTATTTGTTCAATTTTTATCTATACATTTTGTCAATGTTTGGGTAGGTACAAAATTTTAACCCGACAATTGATAGCGAACGATTCCTATTTGAGTTGATTGATTTTATTTTTTACGTGTTGTGCTAGTTTTTTAATTATTGTTTGTAAGCCCTGTCTTTCAGCTACCATTTGACATGTTTTTTGACTATTGTGGGAAAAGTTATGACCATCAACAAAAAGTGTCGATTTCTAGTCCAAGGAAAATGTAAGGAAAATTGTTGTTCGACCTCATGAAGCAGAGCTTTTCTTATAATCTTTAAAATCAAAATTTATGCCTTTATGCATTTTCTGAAAGCTCTATGATTTCTCTACAAAATGACATTTAGATCGTTGTCTTAGGACCACCCAGCACTGAGATACGGATAGGTTGAAGTTGGAAAACCTAAAAAATGGCTCAAAATAAGGCAAATCGTTCGGTATCAATTGTCCGCCACTGTACATGTTGATATAAAAATCTTATAACATTTGTGCAAGTTAGGCAGGAAATGCAATTTTGAAAATTAGGTGTTCGAATCACTAATGTGTGGTGCTGCAAATAAGTAACAGCTAATTAGTAAAATCAAAACAATTTAGGCTTTGCTCCCATTTTTCATAACTTCATTACCATCGTGTTTTATGCTTCTTTCTACTATTTTTAGACTCAACGTTTTATATCCCAGCTCATTTATTACGATAGGACTGCATTGGATTCCAGTAGGACTATTTTTTGCAGTTAAAAATTGTTTGTCTTAAACCCGAAAAAAGTTTTAGACAAAAAAAATGTACTCTGAATCGAAATAATTTTTGCTCTAAAAGTTTTGCAAACAAATGAAAAGTCACTTTTTGATTTTTGATTTCTCTTAATTAAAACTGAATTGTTGTGTAAAAGCAAAATTTTTAGCTGATAAAAAATGGATATTTGAACAGTAGACTTTTTTCACACGAAATGGCCACTTTTTTGTCACTTCCCCTAGAAAACAGTTCTTTGTCTCTTTTAGTCAAAAAAAAAGCTACTCGTTTTTACTCCCCCCTCCCCCCAAAAAGCTACTCGGTTTTACGAACACCCAACCCCGAAAAATCGGACCTACTCAGTTACAAGTTGTAACTGAGGAAGTAGGGTTTTGCAGTGTTGCAGTGCACTTTTTTTCAATGACCCTTGGTGCAGTGCAGTATTGCAGTGTCAAAAAATTGTATATGCGGTGTTGCAGTGCACTGTTTGACGGTGATGCAGTATACTGCAGTATTTGACAATACTGGTATTTCAATGTGCAGTAACAGCCAATTTTAAAGCAAAAATCAAGTCATTATTACAAACATTTTATTGCTTCCCAACAATAACAACAACAAACGAAGAGAAAAGGCTAGTACTGATAATGGAGCAGCGGCAGACCTTTGTTGAGAAAAACAAGCATTTCTGCATTCTTTGATGCCAGGCTGAATCTTCTGTAGTGAAAGACATCCCGTGCGACCGAGAAAAGCTGTTCACTGGCAACACTGGTAGAAGGAGAATTAATCTATGCCCAACCATCCAATATTCCATGCAATCGACATCAGGCCGTTGACATTCTTCCAGTATGTAGGCGTTGATCTCTAATTGTAATTGAATCGATGGTCTCTTAGTGCGCTTGCTTCATATTGGTAAACATAAAGCATTCGATCAAAAAAGCATAAGCAAACGACACAACGTAATAGACAGACAAATTATGCGGTGTAATAAAAAAAACTCTGCAGTGTAAAACTGCAGTATTTTAACGCGGTTCGGTGTTGCCGTATTTTATACTGATGCACTGCAGTATTGAAGCTCAGTGATTTTGCTCAATTTTGTGCAGTGTAGTGCAGTGTTGCAGTGCAGTATACTGCACTAGTTACAACTAAACACCACCCCCCCCCCCTTCCTCCCAAAAATCGACTTTTCTATGGGTAGTCAAAAACCATTTTTAAGCAATATTTTTGCTATAAAAGGACTAAAAACTCAATTTAATGGGGATTTTGGGCTTGGATTGATTTTGTCCAGAGGAAAATGGTAGTGGCTGAAATTGAACCAGCTTGGGAGCTTGGGGGTTTGGAGTTGGGTATAAACGAGTAGCGCCGAAAATTTGATTTGAAAAAAATTTGAGCTGGGATGGTTACATGACACCAGTGGCAATTTTGTAATATAAGTTACGCTTAGATCTTTTTTTTAAATTAAAAAAAAATTCAGGTAATCAATCCGTTGTGTGTCACTCTTATTATTAAAGAGTATCGGGATATACTGTTTTATCCTCTGAGAAGATTGTCTGGAACTCGAATTTCGAATTTGTCAGTAGCTTTTGTTAATGCTGACAGTTGAGAATTTATGTTATAAAAGTAATTTAACGGGTGTCCCATAACTCTTTTGCCAACTTGAAAGCTTATTTTTAATAACAATTTTTATTTCAGAAAAAATTTCTAAATATACAGATGTGTAGCCCATTCGCTATTCTTGCGAATGATATGTAAAGATATGTTATTCACTAAACATATGTTTGTACTTTTGCAAAAAAGAACAAAGAGAAGAAGAATAATTTTGGGAGACTTTAATTACTTTTTACTTTTTGCTTCTCATTTTAACTTAAGCTTATTTAGAAAGCACACAAACTGTTTTGAGCAGGGGGGATTTGAGACTAGCCATGGCGCAAAAGCAAAGCGTCTGGAGCGCTGCAAAAAACTGACCCAAAATTGGATTGTTGAAAACTTCCCCGATTTCATTAAGGTGGACTCCCATTGGGGTAACAATCCAACCATTATGGGTGAGTGGGTCCCCAACTCTCCTGATTTGAACTTCATGGATTATTTTGGCTGGCCCTACTTACAGTCAAAAGCATGCTCAAGTGCCCACAACTCTATCGCAGCATTGAAGGCATCTCTTGTCCAAGAGTGGGGTAACATTCCACAACATATGATTCAAAAAGCTATTGACAGCTTTCCTAAACGTCATAAGAAATGTATTGAGGCTAAAGGTGGCCATTTTGATGATTAATTATTTGTGTTTACATATCATTCGAAAGAGGAGCAAATGGGCTACACATCTGTATATTTAGAAATTATTTCTGAAATAAAAATTGTTATTAAAAATAAGCTTTAAAGTCCGAAAAAGACTTATGGCACACCCGCTAGTTCATTGATTGTTTTGCTAATTCGTTCTATTTATTTGTACATTTATTTTCTAAATGTTTGAATTTAATTTGTTAAATAAGCTAGCTAGTTATTTGATAGCTAGTTAGCATTTATTTGATAAAATAATATGGTGTCATAAATTTTCTAAAGTCTTTAAACAGGGACTTATTTTGAGCAAACTTTTCTGACCTAGCGTTATGTGAACAATGACTAAGGCGAGACATGTTACACAATAAATCTTTTGCATTAAAAATCTTGCTGATAACTAAACTAAATTAGAAAAAACCAAAGGCTTTAAAAAAATTAAACTGCTAAGCGTTGCTAAGGATGGCATTGCTATAGCATTGATGATAAAATGGTCCTATAATATAATCGGAACATGAGTTTAAGGTATGTTTGAGCCCGTCTTAACATACGCTGGCCAATTCTAAGCCTAAAAGCTCTAAACAGACTCCGTCGTAACACGTAACACCGAAAACTGTACCCTGCCATATTTTTTAATTTTTTTGTCACAGTTCCGTTTTAAGCTTACACTTCTAGGGCAACTTTGCGCGGAGAACCCGAAAAAGAGATTATAAAGACTTGGGCTGCAGGGATTCAACTTGATTTGTCGCCACCAACTTGTTTGTTACGTGACTCGATGTTACGCGGGTCATGAATGGCGTGACATCTAATCCCGTAACAAATGATTATTATTATGGGGCCTGAATCTTCCCGTTTTCGGTACCTGAAGCATCTTTAATCGCTTTTTCGGGTTACCCGCGAAAAGTTATCCTAGAAATGTGAGCTTAGAATGGAACTGTGACAAATAAAACTAAAAAATATGCCAGGGTACAGTTTTACGTGTTACGCCGGAGTTTGATCAGAGCTGAAAAATCACAACAAAATCAACAGCGGGACCAAGGCGAAAAATCACCCCATTATTGTATATGGCCAATAAAAGTGTAAGCAAATAAAAAGGTTAAACCAATAAAAAAATTTGTTGGGGTTAAAATCAGTGTCTAAAGAAATTTCTTAAAGTTTCATGATCTTTTTTTTCAATAATTTATTTGCTAAGAAAAGTTACAACAAAGAATGTTGAAATAGTCTGCACTTTAAAGCCCTAAAGTAGCTAGCGATGGTGCTTTTTCGTCGCGCCAAAAAAGGTTGGAAGCTTTTTCAAAAGCTTCTGTAATGTCCCTGAATTTGATCCAGTTGGAAACACACTTGGCTGTGTTCTCTTTGCTAAATGGCTCTTCTATGCAAATATAGCTGTTGCTTTCTCTGTAATTCCAACAATTTTTGAAAGAAAAAAAAACAATAGTAAAAAATACCTGTGACAAAGACGTCCTTTAGCAACAGATATTGCCTTGCTGTGGAAGGGAAAATCAGCATAGTAGTAGAAAAAATCAATGAGCAATTCACCAATTGTATGACTGTTTCCTGGGGCATCTATATTAAAGCGTAAAAATATGTGCGAAAACCTCTTGAAAGCTGAAAGATCACCTGGAAGAGGACTAGGCAATTCATAACTGCGATCAAATCTGTCCAATTCAGCATCAGAAGAAAAAAAGTATGGATAGACACGTTGCAGACAGGGCAGAATAGGAGGGTTAGTTCCAATTTGCATGAAGTGAAGCACCATCAAGACCAGTGATATGCTTAAAGCAGAGGTTAAAATTTATGGCACCACTGCCGTTGGACTTCCTCCTTTATTTAGTCAATTTTTAGACAGCTACTTTTTAGTTTAACCCTCTTTTGCCGGTTGGCCATATTTTGGCCAGTTCGAACATTCATTTAAAATAAGACTTATTGGTCACGCTCAAACACTATTTCTTCACAAGAAAATAGAGAAAAAGTTGGCAAATATTTTAGTTACTAAACAACAGACGATAAGATAAACATTGTTTGAAATTTAACCGAAAGTTGTATTTTTGGTCATTTCATATTAGGCGATAAGTAAAACAACAACTTCATTTACACCATGCCTTTTACTTGGAAAGCACTATTACTGCAGATAACAATGCATTCTTCCTTACGAGCATAGGCGTACCCGGGATTTTCTGACGGGGGTGTTATAGGGGCTAAATAGGCTAAAATCCTGACGGGGGCTATAGTCTGGCTAGACACTCCAACCAACCACAACTCCACCAACCCATCAACACCACCCACCCCCTCTGGGTACCGGACCCGGGTGAGCTTAGAATGGAACTGTGACAAATAAAACTAAAAAATATGGCAGGGTACAGTTTTTGGTGTTACGTATTACGCCGGAAAGTAAACCCGGATTACAAATATTTTTGAGTCGGGTACCCGGAGCTGGCCTAGAAACCTGCAACTTTGCAGGTTTCTAGTCCAATTTCTCAAAAACGGGTTTTTCCAAAACTTAAAAAAATCACTAACAGCCAAAAAAGAGTAGTGTCGTTGTACAATTTACTCTCGATTCTACGCCACCCCTCGAGGCAGAATTTTGGTGGCGTAAAATTGAGAGTCGACTGTATTACCTTACACAATTCAAGATGCTTTATTTTACATGTGACTCGAATTGCATTGTTTTATAGAGTGGAATCGAAATATAATTTAAAGCTTAAAAGTAAACAAAAATAAATTGGGGTCTAACTAAAGTAAAAAATTGTTTAAATTACCTATTCAGAGTTCCTTGAAATCCATCCGCAATCCCCTGCTCTTTTGCCCAGGTTTTAACAAGCAAACATAGAGCTGGAAATCGATGATCTACTCTGTAAAAATATTTAATTATTTAGTAGTTCGAAATGTAGTTAAAATGTAAAAGACTAGTAAAAAAGTTTTAAAATATGCGAGTATCGCAGGGCTACCAACTCAAACTTTGGCCGGAATGGGTTATACCACATCTCCCAAAAGTGCGTTTTGACCACTGTTTTGAACTTATTAGGCCCTAATTAGTACGAAAAACATGTTTTTAGGGCGCGGACGATTTTTCTGAAAAAAAAAACCTTTTTGACCAGAAAATGACTATAAATGATGATAAATGATCATAAATATAGTTACACATCCACCAATTCACATGTCTGCTGTATGTAAAAAGGGGGAATGAGTGTGTTATACTTTAGCACATTGTTCGGTCTCAAAGGTGATTGGGGGAAGCCTAAGCCTAAGGTAATGCTTGGGGTGAATGGGGTGACTGAAAAATGACTAAATTTTGGTCAAAAAATATTTTTCCAAAAAATGTCGTCCGCGCCCTAAAAACATGTTTTTTGTACTAATTAGGGCCTAATAAGTTCAAAAAAATGGTCAGAACCACTTTTTGGGATATGTGGTATAACCCACTTTAGCCCAAACGTTCAAAGATCAGACAAATTTAAAAAACATCAGATTTTTGGACCGAAATTTGGGAATTCCTGGTGTCTAAAATCAACCTTTTTCTAATTAATCAATCAGATGGCAGCCCTGGAGTATTGCCTCGAAACAACCTACCTTGAGTAGTAGCGCAAAAGCTGAGAGGTGTGTATGCTAGGCACATTGTTGACAACCACATTCACCTCAAGTTGATATGATGGATTTCCCCACCAATACATCTTACCCTTCCACCACAGCTTCAGCATTGGCAACTAAATTTTTATTCAGGCATTTGTAAAAGAGGCTTTTAAATATGCTAATTACTCTAGCTGCAACTCTGTCTCCTGCGGACATTAAGCTGAAGTTGGACGAATTTGTAAGAGCTGCTTTTTTAAACTTCGTAAGCACAGTTTCGGCGTAACTAAAAAATGTAGAAGATTTTTCCTGTTAGTTAAGAATAAGTAAAAGCTACTCTCTCTCAGTTTTGTGGCCAAGAACATGACATGGCAGTAATATGCAAACGTCCAGGTCAGAGTCATTACGACCACATCGATTGATGGTTGAGCCAAAGCTTTGCAGTTCGCACTGTGGATAAATCTGTAGCTGCTATATTTCATTAAAAATTGAAAATTGAATATAAGAATGCACCTGTCTAAATTGCCCGAGAAGTTTTTCTGCTATTTCATTTTTCCATTTTAAAGTGTCGCTATTCTAAATAAAAAGTATCATAATTAGGGTTGTCGAGTACCCAAAATTTTGAGTTGGGCACACAAATTTCGTGTGTGACTTAAAATTTATAATTGGATAGCCACGCAGTGGCTTGAAAAAAGCATTTTGGGCTACAGTACCGAATCAAAAATGAACAAAATAGTGTGTTAGGGCTGTTTCAGCTTCTTTTAACACAACAAATCAACGAAAAATTACTGGAAATGCACTTTTTGACACTTTTAGATTTTTTTCCTTTTTTCGGTGTAGTTTCGTGTGTGACGCCGGTCCGGCTCGGGCTGGCCCGGGCCGTGATTTTTAAAGCCCTGGCCGAGCCCAACTTTTAAAATTTCTTTCGCACCTGGCCGGGCTCAAAAAACTCCGGGTCGGGCCGGCCCGGAAATTTTTGGTCTAAAATACACCTCAAAATCCCGTTATTTTAAAATTTTCGAATTTAGTCATCTCTATTCTACCAACCTATCATTCGAACTGTTTTCAGCAAGAATTTCTCGTTTTTTTTTGGAAAAATCTCTTTGTCAACAGGACCACAATCTCCAGGTAGAAAACGACTAACCAAGGGTGAGCAACAGTGAAAAAGAATCAAACGAGCAGGCGGCCAAGTGGATCTATTTGGCAGGTAATGTTTAATCCAATTTTTACTAGCTAACTTGTTATTTATCCAACGTTTAGTAAGCAAGTCTGCACCTGATCTTAACAAAGATGAACTCTTAATAATGATTGGAAACAAGTCTGGTCGAATCTTTTCAAGCCTAAGCCCAATCATCTTTGCTCTTTGCTACTAGTACTGCGTGTGTGAGGCTTGTTGAGAACTACCATCTGGGCCGGTACTCACCATCTTTCTACCCTTACCTTTTACCCTTACCTCTACCCTTACCTCTACCCGTACTCACAATAATTTTTACCCTTACCTTTACCTCTAACTTTTACCCTTACCTTTTACCCTTACTTCTACCTGTACTCACCATAATTTTTACCCTTACCTTTACCTCTAATTTTTACCCTTACCTTTTACCCTTTTCTACCTGTACTCACCATAATTTTTACCCTTACCTTTACCTCTAACTTTTACCCTTACCTTTTACCCTTACTTCTACCTGTACTCACCATAATTTTTACCCTTACCTCTACCCGTACTCACCATAATTTTTACCCTTACCTTTACCTCTAATTTTTACCCTTACCTTTTACCCTTACTTCTACCTGTACTCACCATACTTAGAGGTAAAGGTAGAGGTAGAGGGTAAAAAACAACAAGGGGGACCAAGGCATATTTTTACCATGGGTGGTAGCAGGGTAAAAATTTTACCCTCATCTCGATTTTTGAATTTTTGTCTCGCAACGCATTTATAGAGTAATTTTGTGTCGCTGAACACGATTTTGATGTTCATTTTTCATTGTTGTGTGCTCTTTGTTGAGATTTGCTCGTTTTATTAATCTTGCACTGCTTCTCGTATTTTATCGTGTTGTCTTTAGTTTACGGTCCTACACAAGTCCTACACAACATTTGCCGCTTGCGAGGAGTATCCGATGAGAACGATGAAGACATGCTAGACGAACAACCACCGGAGGAGGTCAATGCGGATGACAGAATTAGCACTGGATCAAATATGAGAAATTCTATTGTTAATCGTTACTTTACGCGCTAAATAGTGTTGTCTGTTGTTGCGGATTGGAATAAATCATATGCAGTTGATTGTGCTTTCGAGGATAAAGTTGAAGGTAGAGGTAAGGGTAGAGGTAAGGGTAAAAGTTGAAGGTAGAGGTAAGGGTTAAAGTTGAAGGTAGAGGTAAGGGTTAAAGTTGAAGGTAGAGGTAAGGGTAGAGGTAAGGGTAAAAGGTAGAGGTAAGGGTAAAAGTTGAAGGTAGAGGTAAGGGTAAAAGGTAGAGGTAAGGGTAAGGGTAGAGGTAAGGATAAAAGTTGAAGGTAGAGGTAAAGGTAAAGATGGTGAGTACCGGCCCTGAAGGTAATTTAGGATCGTTTTATTATTTTATGTGATCTCAATCCATTTTATTCCAGAAGGTCCTCTCCGCTATACCCAATTATCGTCCACCTTGCCGTCAGAATTTGTCCAACATGATGGAGGTGGAGGCGAAGTGCATGGTCAAAAGGCCGGTGGAGATGGTGAAGAATACTCGCTCACGGATGACGATCTGAGCGAATATTTGCACAGTTTCGGCGATGCTCTTTGGGGCTTCTCGGGCACATATGTCAGAGTGGGAAGGTTCGGACGTTCGCCTTGGATCTTATCAGCCTCAAAAGAAAGACCGGACTCCAATTAGCGGAGGTAAGAGCTTAATAAATCTTAATTTGAGGCATTAATTTGAGGCGTTTGTTGAATCAATAAAAAAATGAATCGTTGGATCAGTTGGGGATTGAGAAAAAAGAACATATGGCAATTCATCTCCGATGGTGAAGGCAACATGCAAGTGGCAAATAGGTAAGTTTCCATGTTTTTCATTGGGCATACTTGGATTGATAGTTGGGATATTATAGATGCTTGAACAAGAAGGTGACCGAAGAGATGGACGCAAATGCGATGGACGCAGAGGATGAAGAAGAGAGCGATAGCGATGAGGAGGATCAGGCAGTCATCACTAACACCAGAGAAGAGGGAGGTTTCCCAGGTAAAACAAATTTATTATAACTAATATTTTCTCATTTTAATAAAAATATTTCAGCGCAGTCGTCGCCGTTCAGTATGCTTCCCAAGGACAACCATCTTATCTATTATTGATGAATTGCCTGAAGGACGCATTCGAGAAGAGGGGCAAAACCATGTTAGAGCTCAAAACGGTAAAACGGTAAAACGTCAAAAGGAAAACGTTCATGAGAAGAATTAATATTTTATTCAGAGGATGTTCGCCATCGTATCTCAGTTCCACAGAAGCTTCAAGGCAACAAGTACACTCATCGAGAAGACCAGCCTGGGACTGATGCTTCCTAACTCAATTCGCTGGAACTACATTTGCTACACGTACAGCCGTCTCGTCCAGGTGGTGGATCAAGTTTGCCTCACATTTGCCTCAGCCAGAATTGGGAGTATGTGAAGCCGGAGGATTTGCAGCTCATGAGGACGCTCTACTGATTCTCGATCCCGTACAGAAATTCACTTTACGACTTCAAAAGCAAGGGACGCCGACCATCTCCTTAGTTCTCCCGGGGCTGCTGGAAATTCTCAAACAACTCGACGCGAGTCCATATAACGTTTCATCTCCTTCTTCTGCCAAATTTTATTCTTATTCCAGGAGCTGAAGGTGCTACCGGACGTTTGCAGGGATCTGAAAATAGCAATACATGTCCGCTTCAAGCGAGTCTTCCAGTCGGATTGGAGTACGCCGGACCAAATTTTTCTCTCCGCGGCTGCCCTGGACACTCGTACCTTCAAATATGTGGCTACTGATCCTAGAATCCGAGATACCATCAAGCAGCTGATAAGCCATTTTATTATCCTTGACCATTTTTTATTTATTCTTCCACTATCAATATCTTCAGTACTTCTCACGATTCCACATCGATCTCTTGGCGGAAGAAGGCATTGAGACTGAAATCAACGGAGAAGCCGAGGAGGAAGAAGTAGTGGCGTTGCAAGAGGAGAACTTGTTCGGCTTCACATCAACCCCCGTAATCAAGAGGAAGAAAATCATTCCCATCACAACGCTGGACATCGAAATCACCTCCTACCTTTGCATGACAAAAGATCCCGACGTGTGGCGCTTTTGGCTCGAGAACACCGCCAAGGTAGGGATTATATTTATTTTAGGGGCAATGATGAACTTTTATTTCAGTTTACGAAGTTATCGCTCTTAGCGACACCTCTCCTAGCGACTTCTGCTGTGGAAGGGGCTTTTTCAATTCTCGGCTACAAGGGTTCGAAGGTTAACACAAGTGCGGTGCATGCCCGGCGGAAAGTGTTGCTCACGTTCAACCGGGATTTTATTGATATTTGAATAGTTCTATTTTGTTTGATTCGATTGACTGGTTTGTTGGAATAAATTTAGCATGAAGATATAATGAAGAAGTCTATTTTTAATGAAGAAACCAATATAGAAGAAATTTGTAATGAAGGTGAAGACTTCACCCCTAAAATTATTGAGTGAAGGAATGAAGGTGAAGGCTTCAGGAAAAAAAATTGGGTGACGGAATGAAGGTGAAGCCTTCAGAAAAAAATTTTCATTAACAAACCTGGACTTAAGCGAGTTGTTAAAACGGCGATTGAGATTGGGTAGATGAATAAGTCGCTTATTAGTTCCTATTTCAACAATAATTATTCAGAGCGAAGCGACATGGGTTGGTGAACATCGATGCTCTCCTTGTCAAGAGGACCACAATTTCTAGGTGCGTGGCGGCCAAAGAGAGTCTTTTAATTGAACAAGTTGCTCCAAAACTGGTGGCTATACTGAAGAAGCTTGGCGGTGCCTTTGGACTAGATTACGGTAAGCGCCTCAAAGATTATCTCTGTGTGACAATTCATTTTCTTGATATCAATCGGTAAGTACTTAAACTTGTTCTTTTTCCCATTCATAAATCAACCGGATAGGAAGTTTCAATCAATCTGTGTGGCAATGTTCCGCTGTGGAAGAGAACCTAAGGACCACCAACAAGTCTGAATCCATCTGGTCGAATCCGTTCGTCGATTCTCCATCTCGAATGACCTCCTATCTGACTCATTTTCTATCTCTGACCAGGGAGCAAATAATACGGCGGA
Source organism: Ditylenchus weischeri (assembly GCA_029231635.1). Lineage (NCBI taxonomy): Eukaryota > Metazoa > Nematoda > Chromadorea > Rhabditida > Anguinidae > Ditylenchus > Ditylenchus weischeri. Next base: position 44,643 of record JAMRYI010000109.1, read on the forward strand.
ATTTTCCGGTCTTTCTATGCACGACGCTAAGTTGCTCTCTATTCCGGCGTCAACGGCTTAAGACGAGAGGTGGTTCAGCAAGCTTTGTTAATTGGTGGAAGAGAGTCGAGAAAGTTTATCTGCTGTTTGTTTTGGAAAGTCATTGTTGGAGAGTAATATTGCGTTTGAGTGATGTTGAATAATAAAGTGTGTTTTTTAATTCTCTAGACATGTTACCCACACTATTTTTCAAGCTTGATTTTCTGAATATGTTTGGAATTTCACTTACAGTTGACTATACTAACTTTATATAGTTGACTATACCTTGACTATACTAACTATACGGGCCGGCCCAAAGAAATAAAAATGCCCGGGCCGGGCCACGAATAAGTGGGCGCGTGCACAGGCCTGGTGTAGGTGTACCAGGCTATAAACCAAGGTATTCGCAGGCTTTTTATGCTATGTCTTGCAAAAAAATGTAGTGAAAACCATTCAATAAGGTATCTAAGTATCCTCTAGAACTGGCAAAAAGTCGATTTTTGATTAAACTTTTTGTAGTTCTTTCCCACTCATTTTTTACCTTTAATGTACGTGAAAGCAATCAAAACGCATGAAAATGAGGTGTGAACCGGTTTTCGGATTAGGGGATTATGTGCTCCGGCCGTATTTTGACTCGAAACCACAAACTTTTCTGGTTTTTAGTTTATTTACCCATACAAGGCAGCCAACCCGACCACCCTAATATAAATATTAGACCAACCTGCACGTTGACTTCATAATATCGCCAGATTTGGCGGTCAAAATCTCTGAGTTGGCGACGAAACTTTGCTTTATAGTCATCTAAAGCTTTGTATCCGACTAATAAAAAACCTTCATTTGGCTCAACACCATATTTTTCGCTCCAATCGAACGGCTCTGAGTTAGAATTACCCATTAAAAACTTTATTTTAGAAAGAGGTGTTTTTTATTAAGCAATCATCTTTTTCAAACAGTTTGGCGTTAGTATAGCCAGTTTTTTGAATACTCTTTTGTGTTAAATTTGTTAAAAAAAGAATATTGCCGTATATTTCCTAATTTACTGTATATTAAATTTACCGTATATTTCCTATTAGAAAGCACCTCTCTAATAAGCGACCCTTCTCTAATATAAGGCCCCTCCGAGGGTGGTTGAAAAAAAGACGGCCCGAGCTGCACTAAAAAACCACGCACCAAAAATAGACAGCCTAAAAAATTTTTTATTTCATTCGAAATCAATGCCGAAAAAAATTATATCATCAGACAAAAAAGGTACATCATTGTTAACATCTTCCGGATTTGTTTCTTCTTGGTTTTCCTTAAGTCCATCCTCTTCAAAGTGGTTGCAAGCTCTCCGTTTCTTGAGCACGACATTCGCGAAGAAGCTGCATTCTTTTTGAGCCGATGAAAATGTCCGATTTGAAGTAAGTGATTCTGTCATCTCCCTAGCCGTCAGTTGTAGTGTTCAGTGGGCACGCTGAAAAGAAGGTGAGAGTAAAATAATGATATAACATACTCCAGAAAATCAGGAAATAAAGAGCAAACCTTCAAAGGTCTTTATGATAATTTCATTAGAGATTTCTTTCCACGCTCGGTAGACCCAGTCCCAGACGACTTTGAAGGCTGGAGCTTTCGGATTACCGCCCGGAGTAAAATGCTTCTCTGCGTCATTGGTCATCCCTATTGTGTAAAGAAAAAAATGAAAATCCTACTTGGATGAACTTTGTGCAACCATCGGGAATAAAAGTCGCTTTGACGCCCAACTCTTCTAACACTGCCAATGTCTTTTTGCTCTTGTGAGCTGCGAACGCATCCTACACCAGAAGTCGTGTGCCTGAAAAGACGCCACTAATCTTAGAAACACTAGAGACAAAAAAGGCTAATTCTTACTGTTGTTGCATTAGTTCCATTTCTTGTTTTGACCGATTCCGAATTTGACTTGGAGTAACACCGACTACTTGGCTGCTGATCTCTTTGAAGTCTTCTGCGCCTATTTGATCGCCTCTTTGTTGCTGCATCGGTATTATATCGCTTCCAGCTACTTTTCGGTGTGCCTTCATCCTCGTGCAACTGCATCTCTTTTGCTCGTCGGCAAGCGCTTGAAACAAAACGAGATAACAAAAGTGAATAAAAATAGAACTAACCCGTTTCTCCACAGCATCTCGATCCCCCTCCGCCTCTTGCTCTAGAACAGCCTTGCGATCGCAATTGGAATTGGCTTCTCGAATAGCCTGCAAGTGAGTTGCTGGTTTCCCTTTGTCGACGATATTTGAGATGCGTTGAAGCATAACCACATTCGCCGAATCATCCAAAATGCAGAAGCTTTTGGTGGTTTGGGGTTAGAAAATAGATGGCCCGAGTCGTCTAATAGGAAATTTACGGTACCCGTGTATTATGTATAATATAAGTAAGATCTTTACAGATTTAAGAAGCCCTAAAAAGTCATTTTATATAAAAGCGTTGAAATACAACGGAAAATCCAATTTGTGCATTACCGCTAACTTAGCATCCTCTTCAGTTTGACCCTCAGCTGAGTCAAGCACTTTTACAACTCTATTGTCGAAATCTTTCACTGGTTCTGTTTGGACAGTCTGGCATATTATTTGCAAGAATTTTCAAAAAAAAATGTGATACAAAAAAGTAAAAAAGCTTAATATAATTATTTTTCCACGTAAAAAATAAAACATTAAAGATTACCTAAAGAAAACAAAATTAGTGCTGAATTCTCACAAATCATATTTTGCTGTGCGAAATAATATTTACTCAGCCAGAAATAAATTTTATATTTAAGTCTGATATAGTGGAAATTAGCAGAACAACAAGACATCATTTGACCCATAAGTGGTGATGAAAACAAAAACTCACAATCAACAAAAAAATTTGCTTCTTTGTTAAGTAATATTTAATGACCTTTATTTTGGTATTTGAACCAGAAATTCATTTATGTCTCTTATTTTGCTTAGCTGTCTTGTTTTTCTCACTACACCAAAAGAACTTCTGGGAGATTTGATAGGTATGTATTGAATGTATTCAAATTCTCGTTTTTTAATCAAAATCACGAATCTGTGCTATTGGTGTTATTGGTGGTTAGCCTAAAATAAAACTGAGTTCTTCAAAGTCTGAATTTGGCCATTTACTGTATTCTCTCTAATAGAGCCGCATGCGGCTCTATTAGAGAGTGCGGCTCAAATAGAGAGTGCGGCTCTATTTTTCAACCCCTTCGGGGGGTGCGGCTCTATTAGAGAGTGCGGCTCAAATAGAGAGTGCGGCTCTATTTTTCAACCCCTTCGGGGGGTGCGGCTCTATTAGAGAGTGCGGCTCTATTTTTTAAACTCTTCAGAAGATCTAAAGTAGTTAGCAGAAATTCCTTTATGTACAACAACAACCACGCACACATTTAAAACAAACAAATCAACATTCTAGAGACACGTCTCTATTATTCATAACATTTTCGTCTTCTTGCTCCAGATCAATTTCCTCCATCAGCTCTGCTAATTTCTTTTCATCTCGCGCCAGCTGCAACTCGGTTCGACCAGAATGCACCAGACCATTTTGCTTGAAGGAGTGGATCATATCGTCCTCGCACCCATCAGTTGCATTTGTCACTCCGCACGAGTTGAACGAATCCATGATGAGCTTCTTTGACAGGCTTTCCCACCCATCCACGATCCATTGCAGGTGGATGGTCATCGGAGCAGCTTTCGGATTTCCCCCCTTTGTTGTTTCCTTTTCTCCATGCAGCGTCCAATCTTCATACAGCTGGCGGCTGTTTCAAAGCAAAGGCAACGTGACAATTGAAAATGAACAAACAACCCAAAACCGATTAAAAGAACACGTAGGTTTTCTAACAACCGCAATTTTGAACGATTTTTTGTTTCGTAAAAACAATCTACGCTTTATTTTTGCCCTCGGGGGAGGGGTGTGGTTCGGTTGGAGGTGCGGCTCTATTAGAGAGTGCAGCTCAAATAGAGGGTGCGGCTGTATAAGAGAGAATACAGTAATTTTATTTTACCATTTTTCTTAAAATTTTTGTTTTAATTTTCTTAATTTTTTTTTCGTGTAGCCCTTAACTTTGGCTTTTTATGAGCTATGAGACTTTGCTGAATTATTTGCAAATGTAGACGTCAAGACGTTTTAAAAAAGATCGGGAAGCCTTCTTGGATTTTTATCTTTTTAAAACCTCTTAATCATTTTGCGAATCATTAAGCAAGGTTTAAGTTCAGGTTAAAAAAAGTATCGGACCCTAGGTGGAAATAAACTTTTGGGGTGGGCGTTATATAGAGCTTTGGCTGTACTCATTAGAAAGCTAAGATTCACGGCTACACAATTGTCCAAAACTTTTTAAAAATTACAACAAAAAATCAATGAAAATGACAAAATAAAGTTAAATGGCGAAATTCAAACTTTAGAGGGCGCACTTCAGTTACAGCCTTGGTAGTTATACTTTTTGTAATACAGCAGTTTAGGCTACCAAACATGTTCTAAAAATATTTAACACGGGAAAGGCCGTACGTCCTGAAGGTCCGTTCTTGTGCAGACCTTCACGCTGAACACGATGGTGAAAAAAAATTACAAAAAGTCCCTGTATGGTGGTCAGCTGCCGTTGTGAACCGACCAAGTCACGATTTTTGCCTATGCAAGTTCAAAGAGGTAGACCATGCCAATTTTTTGAATAGGTTAATTTTATTTTATGTGCAAAAGAAAGTGCAGATTACGAGCTTTCGAATGACATATTGTTGACGTATTTATGACTATCGAACGAAAAATTTTTAACTTGAAAACATTATTGTGTTTTTTTTCAAGAACGTTGTTCATACAAAAATATGCACAAAAAAGCGTGAAAGCTCCGGTTTTTTGGCAATGGTAGATATTATTCGACAGAGCAGGAAAAAATTGCATCAGATAGTGCTTTGATGTGAGTCAAAACAAGGCTTTTGGAGTGTTAAGCAAACGTTCAAAAGTGTATCTGAAAAAGCATTTCGACGTAAAACCATCTTTACGCTAGGGAAAACCAGAATTCTGATACTGGATTCGTGTTCAGCATGGTCAATTTACTAGAGAAACTACTCTTTTATTCTCACACTCACTGTCAAATTTCAAATTGCGCTCAAGACAAAAATAATTCAAAATTTGAAAAAAAATTTGAATTTAAATAATTTTTCTATTGAACGGATTTTGAAATTTGACAGTGAGTGTGAGAATAAAAGGGCAGTTTCTCTAGTAAATTGACCATGCTGAACACGAATCCAGTGTCAGAATTCTGGTTTTCCCTAGCGTAAAGATGGTTTTACGTCGAAATGCTTTTTCAGATACACTTTTGAACGTTTGCTTGACACTCCAAAAGCCTTGTTTTGGCTCACTTCAAAGCACTATCTGGTGCAGCTTTTCCTGCTCTGTCGAATAATATCTACCATTGCCAAAAAACGGAGTTTTCACACTTCTTTGTGCATATTTTCGTATGAACAACGTTTTTGAAGAAAAACACAATAATTTTTTCAAGTTAAAAATTTTTCGATAGTCAGAAATACGTCAACAATATGTCATTCGAAAGCTCGTAATCTGCGCTTTCTTTTGCACATAAAATAAAATTAACCTATTCAAAAAATTGGCATGGTCTACCTCTTTGAACATGCATAGGCAAAATTCGTGACTTGGTCGGTTCACAACGGCAGCTCACCACCATATAGTGATTTTTTGTAATTTTTTTCAACGTGAAATTCTGCACAAGAACATACATTCAGGACGTACGTGCTTCCCCGTGTTAAAAATGTCAACCAACAATTTGAAATATTTCAAGAAGTTTTCGGTCGACATAAGTAAGATAATTTTAAGTCACAAAGATAATTTAGATGGGTGTGTTTTCGAATGTAAGCACTGCACTTACTTTCCGGTAAGCATGTTTTTTTCCAATAAAAAAAACATTTGCATATTTTTAAGCTGAATTCTGTATACGAAATTCGTAGCTGGTTGCACGTTCATTTGTTAAACGAGGAGCGAAAAAATCAGATATATGGCACTCCCTGCGCTGCAATTAAAAATCCATTGGCCAGGGCTATTAATCCCAGCGCTGCACCAATAGGTTAGCTTTTTTAGAGTAATTTATGAAAGCTCTAACAATTTTGGACCATAGATGATGTAATAAAAAGTGAAAAATATTTAGGTTTTTACTACGGCCCTACACCAAGAGCTGAACCTGTGGTCGGCAAAAAAAGTAAAGATGCATCAGAAGCTAAGGCATATTATTATGGCTACAGTGGTTATGGTGATCCTTTAAGCACTCCTCTAGCTGGAATTGATCCAACTGGTCCAACCGTTGTTAATCCGTTGGCTGAAGGCTGCTCGTTGCAGTGTTTACATTGCTTGTTAGCCATATAAATATAAATAGTATCAGTTTATTGGGAATAGGGTTGTTACACAGTTAATTCGAATTACCAAAATTTTTTTACCATTTTTGATATTTTTTTTGTGAATTTTTAACAACATTTTGAATATGTGACCCCGCAACTGAAAACCTACTTCAGGGGCTACACAGAAGTATAAAAATTTCTTCATTCAGTTCACAAAAATTGGTCTATGTTGATAAAAACAATTTCTTGTACAACTCGAAATCGAGTTGTACAAGAAATTTTTATATCACTGTGTAGCCATTGAAATAGGCTTCCAGTTGCGGGGTCACATACCAAAATTTTGTAAAAAAAAATACACATAAAAAATTCAAAAAAGGTCAAATTTTTTTGAAAATTCGAGTTAACTGTGTAACAACCCTAATTGTGAACAATAGTTTTTTTGAACATTAATTATCAGGTTGTGTCATGAATACGAAAGAAGTTTTTGTGGCATCGTGTTTTTTCCACAAATTTTTGACAGTTTTTTAGAAGTTGACCTCTCATTTTGTTGCCAACATTCTCAGCTGCAAAATTAAAAGTCAACTTCTAAAAAAATTGTCAAAAAAGTTATGGAAAAAACACAATGCCACAAAAACTTCTTTTGAAAAAAAACGAACGTACCGTATTTACTCTAATAGTAGCCCCGGGGCTACTATTAGAGGGGGCTACAATTAGAGGGGGCTACAATTGGGGGCTACAATTAGAGGGGGCTACAATTAGAGGGGGCTACTATTTTTCAACCCTCGGTACAAAAAAAATCAAAGTAAAATCCAAACAAAAATCGAAATCGCAAATAAACGAACAAAACAACTTTATTTTGCCACCTCGGGCTTCATTTTAATAACAAAAACAAAATTTAACAATCAAGTGAAATATCACTTTCATAGCCATTCACTATATCTTCCTCTTCATCAACTTCCGCTGGAACTTCTGCGTTTTCCCTCGCATTCTGCAGCAGCTTTCGGCCTTCCGGTACAGATCCATTTGATTTGAAGCAGTGAATTTCATTGTCTTCCGATCCATCTGTTGCATTTGTGACGCCACATGTTTTGAAAGATTTCGCAATTGCCTCACTCAGGTAGTGGTACCCTGGTGGTGGTACCCTGGTAGTTGTACCCTGGTAGTGGAACCTTGGTAGTGGTACCCTGGCGGTGGTACCCTGGTAGTTGTGCCCTGGTAGTTGTACCCTGGTAGTGATACAATTACTATTAGAGGGGGAGGCTACTATTAGAGTAAATACGCAAATACGTAAATACGTAAATGACACAACCTAATATTAAAATGGTGTATGTCTTTTTTCTCGTCATTTTTAATTTTTTTTATCAAACATACTTTTTTAAAATTAATGTTATACTAATAAAATAAACTTATTTTCTAAAATTTTAAATGTAATGATGACTAACGCTTAAATATATTCAAAGTAGTTTCTTATTTTTTTGACAACATCACTTGTTTTTTTCCTTGAATAAGAACATTGGAATCTCGTAGTTTTGGGCCACTGTTTGCTAAATGGTTGTAAAAATTATTTGAGAATACTTTATTACGCAAACCAAGTGCTCAATAATGTGCGTGGAGTAAACAATCCCGCCAGCTTTTCCACACATTATTGAATGTGCTTTTTCTAAAACATTTTTTTTGCAGGACTAACTTGCAGGACTTCAAACCTGGATCTCCTGCTACTAAAACTGGCTGTTCCTGATTAACCTTAAAGGAGGACAGACTTTAGGGGGGAGTTTTCAAAATTTGCCCTTGTCCAAATTAAGGGCGTCCTGGTAGTTTTTGGAACTATTTCAGAACTTACGTTTTTAGCGAAAAACAAAAGTTCTTAAAAAGTTTTCAGAATTTCAGAAATTTTCGGAATTTTTTCAAAACTTTTGTTTTTGTTGCAAATTTTGTAGACATAGTTATTTGCAATTTTATACTCAAAATGTAACCCTGCTTTCTGGCGTTATTTTGATTACCAAATATCTACTAGCCATGTTTACTAGGATACCGATAAAGACGTAAGTTCTAAAATAGTTCCGAAAACTACCAGGACGCTCCTGATTTGGACCAGGGCAATTTTTTTCCAAAAAAAATTTATTTCCAAATTTCTATGTAATGTTATTTTTGTCGGGTAGATTCACGATATTATCGTTTGGTGTAAAAAAACAAGGGTGTAAAAAGAGTTATAAAATAAACTGAGGTTCTAAAAATCCAATTTTTCAGTCAAAATACCGTATTTCCTTTAATACTGCTCTAAGTCGCATGGTCCTATTCCGGAGGGGAGATTTCAACTTCAAGTCTCGCGTCAAGCAAACAAGAAGCTAGATGCAGTGGAAGCAGCCGATGCCGACGAAGATGAAGTGAATGGCTTTTTAAGTGATGAGTCTCTCGAACTGCATTGGAACGATGAATTGAACGCACCGAATCCTGAATTTCATGCCTTTTGATCAACTGCCAGTTAAATAAATCTAGCATCTTCTGTTATCTTTTTTCTCGTAAATTCCGCATCTTTCTGTTGTTGCCAAAAAAAATATTGCATCTATCCAAATACCCATCTATTTTTAGATGGATGGTACTTAATGGTACTGTATGGTGGCTAAAATTTTTGACTATGGTGCGGTGACTTCAAAAAATATAAGCCCCCCTTTCTAGTATAAGCCCCCTTCCCCTTCTATAAGACACCGCCACCCTCCCCTTAGAGGTCATCCGAAACATAGAAGCCGCGGGGCTTTTATTAAAGGAAATACGGTACCCCCCTGAAGTATGTCCTCCTTTAATTAGCTATGTTTTGGTTTTTCAGTTTGAAGTTAAAAACTACTGATTTTAATCTTCTAGTCTCATCCAAAAAACTTTGCAGTCTATCAGCAAATTTTGGAGCAAAGCAAGCTGGATCCAAAGCCACAAAGCAGTGGCTAACATTTGCCTCTTTGCTCAAATCTCGCCATTTCCCCACGTGTTTACCCCAAGCATTGCCAGCTAGAATTCCAGTAAATAAGTCGACCATCATGGAAAGACCAGTGCCTTTGTATGCTGCACTTGCCTCATCTGCTGTACCTAATGGTAATAGACCTCCACCATTTAGAATTTTTTGTGGATTAGATGTAGATAGACCGTAAGAATCTGCTCCCCATGCTCTAGGTATCGTAGATATGCTTTTGCATTCAGCTACTTCTATCTAAAGGACAAAGGTAATTCAGGGCAATTTCAATAGTAGATTGTAATAGGGAAAAACTTATTATTGTTGCCGGAAGACTGATTATTGTCGCCGAAAAACTTATTTTAGTTGCCGAAAAACTGATTTTTGTCACCGACCTCTTTTATGTTCAATTTTTGTTTCTCGTAACTCTTTTTTATGTTATTTTTTTAGCATTTTCAGGTGAATATCATCGATTTCCGTTGTAGGTGAGTTTTAATTGGGCCCATAGGCGTCATCCAGGCGATCCAGGATTTTCTGACGGGAGGGGGAGGGGTGATGGTGTAAAAAAACCAAAAAGGCTAAATAGGCTAAACAAGGTTTGAAAAAATCTTGATGGAGGGATAGGCTATAGCCCCCCATGCCACCACACCGCCACGGCCCAGCTTAATGCCCGAGCCTTAATTTTCAAAATTCCCCACGGGCCGAACGAAAATATTTTACTTGGGACCGCCAAGAGTACAGCGCGTGAACAAGCCTGCCTTGCGTAACTTTCTATGTGCTTTCGTGCTCCATCCCAGACAGTATGGCTAGGTCTTTGTAACATAACTGTCGGAGCGCGTCAACGTCACGTAAGAGGCTGCCTAGCGAAAGTGGTTATAAGTCACATACTGTTTTCCATAACCATCTGCTGGATTTCATATTACAGTCAAACCTCGTTATAAGGACACTCAAGGGACCGACTAAACGCTGTCCTTATAACGAGGTGTCCTTACATCGAGTGTCCTTATAACGAGGTTTGACTGTACTTATTTTCAGGTACAATGGGACATTCAGGTATATTATACTCATCAAGTAAATTCTGATTTAATGTCTTTTATCGATCATTAATTCAGGTCCTGAACTACCGTTTGCTCTTATATTTCAATTTTATCTCAATGACAGTTTACAGGTTCGTCCTCATCTTCGTCCTCGTAGTACGAGGACGAGCACCTCTAACATCGAGGTACGAGGAAGCAGACGAAGTACGAGGTTCAAAAATTACAAGTACGAGGACGAGGAAGAAGACGAAGGGCCAAGGACGGAAGACGAAAGGTAAAGAAGACTCGTCCTTGCTTAAACTTTTTTTTTATTCAAATCTGTTTTTTACCGAAAAGTTTATTTTTACGAAAAATCCGATTATTTTCGATTATTAAGATCCGATTAGAATCCGATCAACATTATTTAACCAACAGTTTTTATTTGCTTAGTCAATTGTTTGCTTGAAATTTTTTATCCTTGCTGATTCGTCAATCAGTCTCTTTAGGTAATCATCAACAGTGCGTTGAGCCTTTTTATCGTCATTCTTAAAAATAGTAATACGTAAATATTTGATCAGTGGCAATAGAAATACCGAATTTTTTCATCAATATTGGAAGTCAGCATGACAACATCTACTGTTGAAAGAATCTTCAATCCGCTTACATCTCGAAGTTCTAGCCATTGAACTAGCAGCGGTTTCAAGCGAATTACAAGTAGAGTTCTGCTATCATTTGGCCAGAAATATATGAGCATTTAAGCAAATGTGTATACAATTTCCATAAACTTCTTTTTTGCTTTCTAAAACAAAGTACGGCTATACTACAGAATGAAACCACCCCCCTAGCCAGCGCAAAGTTTTACTTTTCCCAAACGGGGAGGCACCAGTCTCATATTGATTCTCGTGCTCTGAAAACGGCACGCAAACATTTTGGTTTCTGAAAAATCGAAAAAATTTCGAACCAGAAGAGTGGGATATCATAATTTCTTAGTCAAAATTTCATAATTTAAATCGGCGCCTTTTGAATTTTTAAAGGGAATAAGGGCTGTATTGGGGGGAAGGGAATAAAAGGCGGCCACTAATCACACAGGGCCCACTAACAAGAAGATGTTGAACACAGTTTTGAATACTTTGACCCACCGCATATAGAAATTCTAAGATTTGTGTCTAAGGTATGTGGGTGTGCGCATCCGCCTATGGGCCCAATTGAAGCTCACCTACAACGGAAATCAATATAAAAAAAGTTACCAAAAACAAAAAATGAACCTAAAAGAGGCCGGTGACAAGAATCAGTCTTTCGGCAACAAAAATCAGTCGTTCGGGAACAACTTTTTTCGGCGACAATAATAAGTTTTCCCAATTTTAATATGCTGATAAAAAAATTAAGTAAAAATCCATAGAGAAATTTCATTAATTATTGTTTGGACTCATCAAAACGCCTATTTAAATGCTTAATCAAACCTATTACTTTGCCCATCGCGACAGTAGACGTGGCCATGTCAAGGCAAAAGCCGTCTTTTTCATCACTGCATAACAGACTGCTTTCAGAAAGCGCAGAAACACATAGAGGATTACAGCCTAAGCCTTTCTCAGCAGCCATGAATGGGAAAAAATTAGGGGAAGTGTTAGTAAAGGACATTCCCTAAATTAATAAAAAAACCTACACATTTTTTTAATGTAAGAAAAACTTACCACAAAACCTTTTTTGGTTATTTTGTTAGCATAGTGTGCACAAATGCCGTAGTGATTAGAGTGTGCTGTGACTACCCAGCCTATTCCATGATCCTTAGCTAATTTAATAGCCAAGTCTGTGCAAAAGTTTGCCGTTATTACACCCATGGCATTATCGCCATCTACTAAGGCAGTGCATCCTTTTTGCTTTACCACAAATGGTTTGCCTAGTAAAATTTGCTGGATGAGTGTTTGTAAGTTATGGTGCTTTGTTACCATTTTTATTCTCTTTGACTTTAATGTTTTCTAAATAAACAGAAAGCCGATTCAAACCGTGGCTGTAATGACCACGCAAGTCCGCTTCTATCAATAGATCAGCTAACTGAATTGCTTGATTTTCTTCTACATCTACACTAGCCATGGAATTGATAATGAATTTTCGCATCTTAAATAAAAACTTAATAATTACCGTATTTCCTCTAATAAGGCGGACCCTTACGTTCGAAATCGTGTTCTTGACATAGTGATTTTGACTCAATTTTTAAAGACTTTTCTCAGGCAAGTTACCACCCGTTTTGTAGCCAGTGAAATGAGCTACAAATTGAGTGGTAACTTGCATAACAGAAGTTTCCAAAAAATGGGCCGAAAACAGAATGTCGCAAACACGTTTTTTTAAATTTTGGGGGCCGCATCATTAAAGGAAATACGGTAATGGAAACAATAAACTTAAAGTGCAACCAGACATTTAGCAATAATTCTGCTAAATGTTCGTGTGAGGAAAAAGTTTCAAGCTACGGATCACACTGGTTTTTTTAGGATCTATTCTACTTGGGTATATATAATCCATTTGGCACTTATTTGGTCCGAGGAGCGCGTTTCATAATTATTCGTGAGTTATGTCTAAAAATCTTCTAAGTAATTTATATAGCCTAAAAACAAAACAACAACAAAAAACGCTGTTTTCCAACACTTCCTCACGTAATGCAGTCGACTCTTCTGGCAACGTACAACCCAAAAGTTCGTTCCTGGCTAGGGTCCGACACTTTTCAACCTCAATTTGTGAAGTCTTTTTCAAAACCTGATTCGTCAGTCTTGTCGGAAATACCGCAAGGATTCCGATTTTGCCGATCGTTTTCACGAAGGACAATAACATTAGCATTTAAAGCGGAACTCTCCCTATAACTTACACCCGTTTTGGATTTGGTGTAAGTTATAGGGAGAGTTCCGCTTTAAATACCAATGTTATTGTCCTTTGCAAAAAGGATCGGCAAAATCGGAATCCTTGCGATATTTCCGACAAGACTGACGAATCAGGTTCGGAAAAAGATTTCAAAAATTGAGGTAAAAAAGTGTCGGATCCTGGTTTTGTTGAAAAAACATTTTTTGACTAAAATCTGATGGAGCACTTTACCCCTTCGCCCCCCACTCGATTGACCCCTACGCCCCCACTCGATTAACCCCTACACCCCCAAACCGAAACCATAGGGGGGACCAAAGCATATTTTTCTATTTTTAAGACTTTTAAAATTAATTTAAAATTGTCAGAATTTAATGTTTGAGATATGTGATTTGAATTCCCGCTTTATTGTCCCACCGAAAACTTTCCACTTTCTTACTCACTTGTTTATTCAGTTCTTTGTTTCTTTATTGTCATTTTGGCTCTGCAATTATCAATAAAGTGTGTTTTAGATGGCTCTGAGAAGAGACGGACGCTGCTCTACGGATCGATGGACGCTGGCGAAACTGGACCGCCTTTCCGAAAACAATGACGCCTTGCTTTCTTTCCTGGACACACACGGAATCGTCTCCATTAATCGGCAGTGCAAGAAGTGTGGCAAAGACGATATGGTGTTGAATGAAGAGCAAACGGGTACATTTTCAATCTATTCATTCGTTGGTCTTAGCAAACGCCCTGTTTTCAGCCAGTAGGGGTTAATCGAGTGGGGGGGGCGTAGGGGTTAATCGACTGGGGGGCGTAAGGGTTAATCGAGTGGGGTGTGAAGGGGTAAATTTAGCCAATCTGATTTTTCGCATTGGGAGACCAAAGTAAATCAATATTTTAATCAAATTTTAGTCAATTTTTTTTCAAAAAGTTTTATGTAGAAAAGTGTCGGGAAACAATGCTTTTATTGTTTTTAGGTTATAAAAATTACTTGGAAGACTTTTAAACATGATTTAGGAAAAATCATAAAATGCGCCCCCGGACTAAACAGGTTCCGGGTATTTTAACTGGTCCTTTAACCTATCAGCTCTATCCATCGTCCAAAACGGGACTAAAAAAATTAAAAAAAAAATATTGCTCAATGCCGGGTTGCCACTTGAAAGTTCTCACCTCTTCTTGAGTAACAACCCATAATTGTTCATCAGATTGCTTTTCTTCAGACATCATAAAACTTTGAAAATAAATTACAGCAAAGAGGTAACTAGGCTTTTTGTTTAATGTCGATAATCTTGTTAATGTTATATCATGAATTGCAAATAGCCATTATTGATTTTAGCTGCAAAACTAACTTAAAAAAGATAACACAGGAAGCAAAGAATAATAGTAAACAAAACACATTAATACTTATGATAAACCTGATTCCTTAAAAATTTTGGGTTTGCAATTGTTCTTTCTTCAGTCTTTATTGCAAAATTGTCAAACTTTTAAAAAACGAGCGGTAAAATCGGGATTCTTACTATTTGTGCGACTAAACTGAGATATCAGGCTTTTCAAAAGTGTAAAACAATCAAGCTAAAAAGTTGTAGAACCTTAGGCAGGAGGAACTTAGAAGGGGCATGCCCGTCGCCGATGGGAATATTTTGAATTCAAAAAAGAATTATTTTTTAAAACCATTTTTGTCGAGCACCCTGCGGGGGAATAAGTAACCGAAATCACTTTCATTTAATAGTAGCATTAGTGGCCTAGTGGTAAAGGGAGACAGGTCAGTTCGCCCCGTTTTTCAAAACAGACAGTTCGCCCCAGTCAGTTCGCCTCGTTTTTTTGACATTTTCAATTACATTTTGGTTCTTCTAGACCATCGGCTAATCACTTCGATTTTTTTTATTGCTTTTAAGCATAAGAACAAAAGAACTCACAGAATTCTATAGCTTAGAACAATATTACAAAAAAAAGACAACCAATTTTTTTAATGTTTTCACAGCTGCAAATCCACAATAAATCTGAACAATAAAAAATGTTCGAATATAAAAGGCTCTGAGAACCACTTACTATTACACCAATTTTCAAATTATTTTTCTGAAACAAAAATGAGTATTACATCCATTCATTTGTTGTTGTTTTGCCTGACAATCCGTAAGTAATTTTATGATGTTTTTTAAAAGCTCATAAGAAGTTAAATTATACCCAAAAAACTGTAAGCTTATAAATTGTACGTGCACCGCTACTACCGCATTTACTCTAATAGTAGCGCCGGGGCTACAATTAAAGGGGGGAGCCACTATTAGAGTAAATATGGTATGTGATTTTTTTTAAGCTAAAATCTAGTTCATACTTTTTTACATTTAACAAAAATAAAAGACAAATGTAAGTACAGTGGATTATAGATTTAATGTGCACCCCAAAAGTTCGTTCCCTTTATCAATTCTGATTCGTCAGTATGGTCCGAATTACCTCAAGAATTCCAATTTTGCTGATCGTTTCTGAGAAATATTTTAGTTTCGCAATCTAGATCCGCAACCCCCGATTTAATTTACCACTTTTTACAATTTAAGTGTACATTGAATCGAGGGTCGCGGATCTAGATTGCAAAACTACAGTATTATTCATAAACGATCCTTGGGTACTTATGCAGTTGGGGTGGGGGCAGGGGGGTTGTTGTTCTTGCATTTTTCATTTATTTAAAAATAATGTTTAAACGTCTCCTAAGGATTTTTTATATTCTTAAAACGACAAAAAAGATATTTTCTAAGAATTTCCCACATCAAAAGTTATTTTTTTGCAAAAAACGTGTTAGCCAAAATTTGACTTTTTGCCTTGGGGGTCCAAGGTAAATTCCTTATATAAGGGTATTCTACCTCGTTTTGGTCACTGGAGCGAGGCGAAAAGAGGCTCTATATGCATTTTATGATCAAGAGTCTTGCTCGCAATTATGTCTAAGGTAAGTGAGTGCGCGCATCTCTAACCCATCAAGCCCCCTACGCCCCGTTCGGGGGTTCTTGGGGTTGAGATGCGCACACCCACATACCTTAGACACAAATCACTCGGAAGTGACTCTGGATGCATGAAAAAGCATGCATACCAGAGTTTATTTATGCGGTAGGCCCCAGTATTCAAAGCTTTGTTCAAATCCCATCTTTTTAGAGTGTTTAGGTACCTCTTTAGCTTCTCTTACCTTGGTCCCCCAAGGCAAAAAGTCAATTTTGGTCAAAAATTTTTTTTGCTAAAAATTAACTTTTTATGTGGGAAGTGTCAGAAAATAGCTTTTGTATTGTTTTTAGCATAGAAAAATTACTTAGGAGACATTGAAACATTATTTTTAAATAAATGAAAAACGCGTTCCCAAATCTATCTCTCTAAAACCAAAGTTTTTTAGACATTTTTCTTACATGTACAAACAGTAGTAGCTCATCTTCATCTTCCGGCTCTTCTTCATACTCCTCCACAAGTGTTTCTTACAGTGGATCAGGCAGTGGAAGTAGAAACTTTCATGTAGGTTACAAAAGAAAACATCACAGTCATAGTAGTCACAAGGATAAAAGCGATGACGACAAAAAAGATGATGATGATGATGACGATGATGATGCAGAAACCGAAAAGTTCAAAGCAGAAGGCACTTTTGAAGAGGAGCACAAGTCAGTCAGAACACACCAAAGGAAGACCAAGAAAAAGTTCAAGAAAAAGAAAAAATCAGAGAAAGATGGCGGTGGGGACAACAATCAAGATGATCAGCCTATTGTGGTGCCTGTGGAGGAGAGCATTGGACCTTTACTAAACCCCGAGTCTTTAAACCAAGAAAATGCTACAATAACAGAAGCATTTGACCGAGAAGTTGAGAAAAAAACATGGCCATTTGAAGGAAATGAACAAGTTTTAGTCGAAGTTAACGAAACTATGTTACGACAACAAGAAGTTGAGGAACCAAAAGTTACAAAGAGCGAAGAAAATAAAAATATTTTGAACAGTAATAAGCTGAAATAAAAGGTTCTAGAATAATATATGCAATAAACGTTTTAATAAACAAATTTATGTAGTAGTAGGGTGGCCCCCGTTTTCATTAGCCTAAAAAGATTTGCGGGAGAAGGTGGCTAATTGTTTTGCGGGAGGGAGGTGCGAGGTGGGGAGGTATAAGGAAAATTTGGTCCGAGAGCGGGAGGTGAGAGGAAGGGAGGCATATTAACCCTAGTAGCAAATGCAAGTTTTTTGGGGTACGGGGGAGATTGGCCTAAAAAAATGCGGGGAGATGTAGTGGGAGGAGGTATAAGGAAAATTTGGTCCGAGAGCGGGAGGTGAGAGGAAGGGAGGCATATTAACCCTAGTAGCAAATGCAAGTTTTTGGGGTACAGGGGAGATTGGCCTAAAAAATGCAGGGAGATGTAGTGGGAGGAGGTATAAGGAAAATTTGGTCCGAGGCAGGGAGGTGAGAGGAAGGGAGGCATATTAACCCTAGTAGCAAATGCAAGTTTTTTGGGGTACGGGGGAGATTGGCCTAAAAAAATGCGGGGAGATGTAGTGGGAGGAGGTATAAGGAAAATTTGGTCCGAGGCGCGGGGTAGGGGGGATGGACACACAAGCATATTCTATTTGGCTTTTATGAGTTATTGAACCAGAGCTACTGATTTTTCGCCTTGGTCTTATTGTTGTTTTAAGGCTTTCGCAGTAAACAGCTATTACTGCTTAGTTTCTGAAAAATTGTTAAGTTTAGAATAACTGTATATTCCTGTGATAAAGAAGCATTTCAAATTTGAAGACCTAAATCTTATCCCCGAGTAAATATTTTTCTAAGCTGTTTATTGCATTTTCTTAACTTCTTCGAGCTCTACCAATTTCAGTAAAGCAGCCGAAAATCTTAAGATTGAATTCAAAAATTTCAAGGTTTTCGGGGGTTTAAAAAATAAGACGGACAGCCGTCTTATTAGAGAAAATATAAGGCATATCACATTTTTTAAACCTGGGATTTGCATAATTTACCGGATTAAAGTGAGTAAGTAAGTCTAACTCTAAAGCGACGGAAGCTTAGACTAGGTTCTTTAGTTGCTTGATTTTTTTTAATTCGTTTTTTCTAGCATTAAAATTAAAAATACTCAATGTACTATTTTCGTTATCAAAATTCCTCTCTACACCGTTCTATGGTCTTGTAGAGTTTGGGGAATTTCTTTATCTTTTTTACAATAGTTTGAGATTATCTTTGCAAAAAAACCTTTTGTTAGTGCTTTTTTTTAAATCATCCATTGACCCAAATTTTTATCAACACCTGTCTTTACATTTTTAGCCGCAAAGTTTGCAGATGGAGACGTTCATTTCCTTATCTTTTTCGGCAAGGCAGTGTTTTTTATATATTTTGCACTGCAGTTTTTGGTTGCTGACTGTATTTAATTTTTTTAGTAGTGATTAGGCAAAATAATAGTTATTACAAAATTCTCCTACTATGAAAAAGAAGCTAATCATCGATACTGACGCAGTTTCTGATGATGTCAGAGCTATTTCATTAGCCTTGCAGCATCCAGATGTTGAGGTTAGCCATTGCTATCGTTAAAGCTTCTGTTAAAATTTCACTTTTCAGGTGCTGGCATTAACTTGTGTAAATGGATGCATTACTGCGCAACAAGCAGTGGCTAACTTAGCCCGCACTCTTCGTGCTAATAAACGCACAAAGGTTAATTTTTTGCCAATTTTTTTGGAATTGGCTAATGCACAGGGTGGGCCAGCGTGTGACCCAAAAATATTGTCCAAACTATATAAAGGTGACAAAAACACATTTGAGTCAATACTTATATTCGCTGGCTAGGAAAGACTAATTTAAACTTCAAAGGTATTTTTCGGAGATCGCTAATAGGATTTTCAAATAGCTGAAAAAATTTATTTAAAGTAAAAAATGCATTTTTGGGTACTGGTTCGAAATGTGGACCCCAAATATTTTGGTCAAAAAAATATCAGGAATTCATTGAAATTGTGAATCATTTCATATTGGTAAATTTGTTTGGCATATAGACGTTTCCCGTGTTTAGAATTTTTTTTGCATCTGTTCATCATGTTCTTGTCTGAATATCTATGGAAAAGAAATTTCAGGGAACAGATTCTTTGTACTTCTTACACTACGTGTCCAATGACGCGGAAAAGTCGCAGTCACAGTCGCAGTCACAGTCGCAGTCACACTTTTCCGCGTCATTGGACACGTAGTGTTATGGAAACATGTTTCTGAATTGTTTGTATGTGTAAATGGAGTCAAATGGAATCCATATTCGTGCAACGCTTGACTCAGAGTGGGATTACGATGTGTTTCATAAATAAATAAAAATATATTTGGCAGTTCATTGTATTTCGCAACATGTTTTTGACCAAAATATTTGGGGCCACATTCCGAACCAGTTCCCATTTTTGAATAAATTGGAAAAATTAGAAAGTAAATCAACTCGGTGGGATCTGACGAAGACAACTTTTGGGGGAGGGGGTGGGTGGAAGCTTGCATAACAATTAATATACTTAGTATAATTTGGTTTTGTTTTCTAGATTCCTATCTACAAAGGAGCCGAATTCCCTTTGATTGGCAATGGGCATACCCACCTAGACGAAGTACACTTCTTTGGCACTGACGGTATTGGCAACGCCCCTAACGACTTCCCAAAAGTTCTAGACGAAGATTTTCATGCACACCAAAAAGACAAGCATGCAGCTGTGGCTCTGTGCGATCTCTTCGAGAGCAATCCGCATACAACTCTCGTCTGCATTGGTCCACTCACCAACATAGCCTTGGCTTTAAAGCTCAATCCCAAATTTGCTCAAATGCCAGAGAAACTAATAATTCTGGGTGGCAATATATACGCAGCAGGCAATGTAAACTCCCTTTCCACCGCTGAGTTCAATTTTAGCAATGATCCTGAGGCAGCTCACATTGTTTTGAAAGAGATGCAGTGCCCTATTGTTTTGTGTCCTTGGGAAACTTTTTTGTTTACAAGTGAAAAGGTAAATTATTATTTTTACTTTAAGGAAAATTCGCCAAAATAACTAGATAAATGGTCGGGCATTTTTAAATGGTTTCCGCCACAGTCTGATCAAACAGAGTGCATCAAGAAATTTAGCTTTCGAAATTCTATTTTGGCTACTTGATTACTTTCACCGACAATATTTTTCAGTGTATTATGTCCACAACCCCTCTGTACTTTTGCCACTTGCCCACCCACCCCCACCCAGACGCAAACCACAGACGAGGATCCAATTCACAGAGGGGACCAAGCGAAAATCGTATTTCTAACAAATATTCTCGGCTAGAAAAAATGATTAACGAAAACAGAAATTCAAAACTTTTTCTAAAAAATACAGACATTTGAAATGGACGGAATTTCTTGATACACCCTGTAGGTTTGACTATCTGACTATGAACCCAAATTGAGGAAATATAAAGACACTTGTTCTCTTTAATTTTTTAATACAAAAGTTTAGAGCGAAGTGGACTTCCATGCCCATTTAAAAATAGATGCGCCACTGGCCAAATTCTTTAAAACAGCTACTAGTCTAGGTGTAGAAGAGCTAAAGAAAAATAACCGACAGTTTTCTTACTGTGATGGTATTCCAAACTACTTTTTTTACGAAAAAAAACTTAAAAAAAAAATTTAAAAATTTGCAGAAGTGGCAGTTGGAGTAGCCATTGAACCTGAAAATATTATTCTAGAGACTAAAGCTATGAGGGCGAGTGTTGAACTGCATGGCCAATACACTAGGTAGCAACTAGATATTATATGTTTTTTTCATAAAATTTTGTCTCAGGGGTCAAGTAGCATATGACTGGACAGAAAGTCTATGGTCCGCAGAAGTAGACCATCCTAAACTCAAGCTAGACCGCCACTTGATCACTATTGTGACTGCTTATAGTGCTGAGCATCTGGACAAAATGGTGCATGATGCAATAGAAAACTCCTCAAAAAAATCTGAAACGGATAGTAAAAATTAGAATTAGTGTGATTTGTAAAAACTTCGACTTGACATTTTTTCAATCAAACATTATTATTTTGTAATTATTTTGTCCAAAAGATTACAAAAAATAAACGTTTTTCAAAAATTTGGTGTGGACTTCTGCAAACCAGTGCAAATTCAAATATACCGTATTTTCTCTAATGAGCGCCCCCTCTCCAGTAAGCGTCCCCTCTCTTAAGTCCTCACTGAGAACTAAATAGGTTTCATATAGTAAGTCTTATCTGAGGACTCCTCTAAGGACGTTGATTTTAACATCCTAAATTCGAAATTGGTACTTATGTGCCTGAGGGGCCCCTTTTTTAGTTAACTGTGAATAGTGTTTAAATGTCTCCTAAGTAATTTTTATACGCTAAAAACGATAAAAAAGGGTTTTTTCTAACATTTTTCCCTATTAAAAATTAGGTTTTTGATTTTTTTTGTTGCCACAGGACCACCAGTTGCCTTGGTCCCCTAAGTTAAAATGTTTTATAGTGTGATGTCCTACCACATTTTGATCACTAGAGCTAGGCAAAAAAGCTCCTTCATGCATTTTATGATCAAGTGTCTTGCTCGGAATTATGTCTAAGGTAAGTGAGTGCGCGCATCTCTAACCAAGCCCCGTGCGCCCTTTCAGGGCGCACGGGGCTTGGGAGCTTGGGGTTGAGATGCGCACACCCACATACCTTAGACACAAATCACTCGAAAGGGACTCTGGATGCATAAAAATGTATGCATACCAGAGTTTATTTATGCGGTAGGCTCAAGTTAACAAAACTATGTTCAAATCCCATCTTTCTTAAGCAAAAAAGTTCTTTTCAAGCGTAATCAGTGCTGTTTGCATAAGCCTAAAATGGTTTTTAAACAACAATTTTTCATTCGAATAACGAAAATAACTTGACACAACATTGAAATGTTAGAATGTTAGACAATGTTAGAAAACTCTGTTTTTATCGTTTTTAGCGTATAAAAATTACTTAGACGACATTTAAACACTATTCACATTTAATTGAAAAAGGGGCCCCCCAGGTACAAAAGTGCCTCGAAATTAAATAACAACTAAGCAGTTTCAATTAGATGTTGGACAATGAAGATATTACGAAGAATGTTGGATAACGAGAATGATATCCAGGATGTTGGACGAAAAGATCAATTAAACGGTGTGAAACTCAGGATTTAAGGCTTCAGTTTTATCGTTCTAATCCACTTATAGAGATTCATCGCTGATATAGCCACTTTCTGCACCTTGCGCTCACTCGTTGCGCATTCTTCAATATCGGTTGATGTTGACGGTTGATGGCTTCTAATTTGTACGCTTTTGTGCAGGAGTTGAGCTTTCTTGACTTCTTAATCCCATTTTCTCCCTCTTCACCGTCAGACAAATAATGCAGGTCAGCTTCGTCAATAACCAAAATATAAAAACGAGTAAAATAACAAGAAGTCACAGAACAGTTTCAATATAAAATCGTTAGAAGATGTTTGCTCGCCAAAAACACAATAATAAAAAAAATTAGCATTTTATATTTTCAAATTGAACATTTTCAAAATAAAATATATTCCAAACAGTGTTTTTCAATACAAAAATGTTTTAATTTTCAAATTTAAATCTTCAACGCTGACAAATTGAAAAAATAAGCGCCCCCACTCTAATTAACGCCCCTTCTGGACAAAGGTTGAAAAATAAGCGCCCGGGGCGCTCATTAAAGAGAATACGGTATTTTTAGTCGTTGCGCATTCTATTCGAAAAAGCTTTTTTTATTGCACACAAGTTTTGAGAAAACAACATAAAAAACAACGAAAAACGAAAGGCTTTGGAAAATTTCAATTTTTGTTCTTTTCTTCAAAAAAATGAATGCCAGACGTAGTTGTTGAATATTTCACTCTGCTATTCTAAAAAACAGAAAGATCAACTACTCTAATCAAGAACACTTGTCTCTGTCTGTCCGTCATTCGCAATTTTTTTGAAATTTCTTTGTCGTAGCGCGACAAATTTTGGCGCGTTTTTTTGAAATACAAACGTTGTAATATTTTTTGTGATTAGTCTTGATGTTTGTTTGCGGTCATGCACAAAATTAGAATTTTGATAGGCCTTTTTGATAATATTTTTGATAGGCCTCTCTGCGGGGGGGGTGCCAGAAAAGGTTCTCCAAGATATTGTTCATAATTTTCAAGTTCAGCATAATTTTCAAGCCAGAAAAGCTAAGCTTGGAGAATCAAAAGAAGACAGTCTGAAAACGAAAAATATTGTATTCAAAGAAGTTTTATGAAGAAAAAAGTAGGATCACAACTACGATTACAATTGCGATTACAAATTACGATTACGAATACCATTACAATTATAATACAAATTCTATTAGGATTACAAATTAATAAACATAAGGAAAATAAGCTGCAAACCTGATTAAGCGTCAATCGGCTATCACTGATGAATTTGATTAAAAATTTTGATAGGCCTTTTTGATAATATTTTTGATAGGCCCACCTGCGGGGGGCCAGAAAAGCTAGTAAATTATTAAAGCATCCGCAATTCAAAAAACACAAAGAACAAAGTAAAAAATTCAATTCAAACATTTTTGTACAAAATTTAAAAAAAATGCTTTTCGCCACCCTGTACTAAAAGCAAAGTTTTTTTACAACAAAATCGAAGAACTGAAACAAAGTCTAGAAGCACTTTTTGTGTCTGAACTTTTTGAACAAAGGTATTCCTGTAAATAAACCTTGCAAACAAGTATTGTGTTACGTGTAAAGCTGCAAGTCAAAACACGAAAAAACACGAGATTTTCTTATTGTGTTTTTGTGTTTTTAGATAAATGGCAAAAATAAAGGCAAGTTAATGATACAATTCTTCGCAGTCCATTAAAAATCTTGCAAGTCTTAACGAAAGTGACTACTTATTTATCTAATCAAATAAATTTTAACTTGGTAATTATGCCGGACAAAAATGATAGAATGCAAAATGCAGTTGGCCTGTACTGTGCTAAAGTAAGTTTTGGATTTTTAAAACGGATAATATTTTTTGGTCATAGAATTCTCGTTTTTGGCCACAAAATATATTTTTTTAGCCATAGATTTTGAATGGACATAGAATTCTTGTTTTTGGCCGAAGATTTCTTCTTTTTTGGCCATAGATTGGCCGTACTCCCTCAGAATCATGTTTTAACCACTTTTTGAGATGTTCTTGTGTCTAAAACATGCGGAAAAAAAATGTTTTCGGGGTACAAACGACACTTTTTCGACTATTGGCTGCTCAAGGCAAAAAAAAAGAATTCTATGGCCATTCAATTTCTATAGCTGAAAAAAGTATTCGACCCTAGTAGCGAATAATCCCAACACCACTCTCCTTCCCCCATAAATTTTTCCTTTTAAAATTTAAGTGAAGAACATCCAAACATATGCCCCAGACTCCGGAAAATGTGCGTAAGACATTTCTGAGTCACAACTTCCATACGCTCGCCTATCCCTGAGCCTAAGGGTTAAGCCTAAACTTGTTGTTCCAAAGGGTAGTTACAGCGATTTCAAAAAGGTCAGGTTTGGGAGGGGGGGCCGTTTTTGCTACTAGCGCCAAATATTCTATGGCCAAAAACGATAAATCAATGGCCAAAAAGAAATAGCACCGTTTTTAAAATTAATTAAAAAGGTTTAGGATGAAATTTGGTATACACACAATCAATTTCGGTTTTGAAATTTATCAAGGCAATAGGGGATTACTGATTAGTCTTGAGCAGGGGTTGCAAGTGTACTTAATTTTTAAGAAATGTACTTATTTTTAGACAGCGAATCTTAAAAATAAATTGATCTTAATTTGTTTCAATTTGAACAATTTGTCTTAACTTGTCTTAATTTAAAAAAAAATCGCAAAACGCTTCATTGCAAATTTTGCTTGAGGTCACAGAGCAGGATGGTCTATGAAGTCTCGGCTCTGAATATCCTTCTTCAACAAATTCCTGCAGAAACTTTTGAATCGATTGACGCCGAACACAAATGGGTGATGACATTCAAGGACAACGATTCTCTGCCTCTCGTCTACCGGTTGATCAGTTCAATACATCGATTCCTGTTTCAAACGCTTTCATTGAACGAATCTTCTCGCTCTGTGGTGTACAGTGGGCTAAAGAAAGAAATTCGCTTGAAATTCAAACCATGAAGAGCATTGTCCAAACCAAAGTCCACTTTGATATCAATTGCTCGGAAATGTGTAACTTCCTTTTGAAAAATAGTGTTTTGTTAAAACAAATCAGGGGCTGGGAAAAATACTTTTAATTGTTTACTCACGTTTTGTTATTGTTTGTTTTATAAAAATTCAATAAAATTTTGATTGTAGCATGATTTTAAATATTGTTAAAGTCAAAATTTTAATTTTTAAAATTTTTGTCTGAATTTTGGAAGCTTCGACTTGCGACCCCTGGTCTTGAGTTATTATTTTTAAGATTAGTCTCTTTAGATTAGTCGTTAGAAAAAAAAGTAAGAAAAAAAGAAAAAAAAACAATCAGTAAATTAAAAATGTTTTTGAAGGGAGGTATATGGCTAAAATCTTTATTGGAAAATTATTACTTACGTGTTTTCAAAATTCAATAATTTTAGATGACCGTCAAACAAACTCCTGCAGAAAAAGAGCTTTATGAGTCCACTCTAGAGAACCATGTTAATGCTAGACCTGAAGTACTTCAATTCGGACAAAACTTCATTTACCTAATCAAAGCAAAACGGTGCTTGGAC
Organism: Ditylenchus weischeri; assembly: GCA_029231635.1. Lineage (NCBI taxonomy): Eukaryota > Metazoa > Nematoda > Chromadorea > Rhabditida > Anguinidae > Ditylenchus > Ditylenchus weischeri. The sequence continues at coordinate 70,433 of JAMRYI010000109.1, forward strand.
ATTGGCACTTTTACTGGTAGTTCTGCTCTAGCCTGGGCTGTAGCTTTACCCCCTAAAGGTCAGGTCCTCAGTTTTGATGTATACCATTCGGCCCTTAACAAAGTCGGTCATCCAATTTTCGACAAGCATCCTCAACTCAAAAAGAAAATTACTTTTCACCACGGCACTGCTATTGAAAAATTAGACCATTTGATTGATCAGGGTGAGGCCAGAACATGGGATTTTGCTTTTATTGATGCCGACAAAAAGAACTACACCAATTACTACAAGCGAGCAATGGTGCTGCTAAGAACAGGAGGTGTTCTATTTGTGGACAATGCTTTGTGGGACAATAAAGTAGCTGAAGATCCAGCTGGTTTTGATAAAGTTACTGCGGCGGTGGATGAATGCAACAAATATATATTTAATGATGAAAATTCTTACTCAGCTTTGCTAAATTTAGGCGGAGGAACTCATGTAGCCTTTAAAAAGTAGTCTTATGAGTCCACTCTAGAGAACCATGTTATTTTTTTTATAATGTGTGGCTTTGAAATAAATGTTTTATAAGAAAAAGCTGTGCACAATGAAAAAAAATGTTAATGAAAATTTATGGCTTGTTCGCGTTCTTCGAGTTAGAGTTCGGCTTCGAGTTAAAGTTCGGGTTTTTGGCTACGTGAATGATCTGAACTCTAACTCGAAGGTGTACTTTGAGTTCAGTGTTCGAGATCGAATTGGAATGTGTTCATGTGTATAACTTGGACCCTAACTATATTAAATTCCCAAAAAGCAACTTTCAGTGGTTTAACATGCAAGTTTGTTAGGTCTCTAGGGTCTCCGGGCAATCGTTTGATAACAAAATTTTCATGTCAAAGCTTTCTAATAAGTTAGAATGAGAATGTTTTTGAAAAAGTTAAAAATTTACGCCAAATAAAAAATTTTGATTTTTCAGGAGTAGATTGCACATGTCAAATTGGCCAAAATTCATTTAACAAATAGTGGCAAAAAAATTTCATGTTCGAACCTCTTATTTATCGCTTTTTCAATCATAGTGGACCACATCGCCTTAAATGAGCGACTACATCATTGAGCAAAAGTGCTGTACAGTGATCTGTTTCGGAGCAAAAGTGCTGGAGCTACAGAAGGACCAAGGGCTGTTCGAATCCATTTCAGAAAAAAAGTTCGGCCGACACACAAAGACACCGGACAGTGCAACAGTCTATCGCAGGTGGGAGAAGTTCTTTGCGTGTCCGCCGAACTTATTTCTGTAATTGATTTGGACAGCCCTTGGTCCTTCTGTGGCTCTAAACCACATAAATGTCCAGCACTTTTACTCACCTTACCTTTACTATTTAACGAAAATTTTCAAATTTTTGAAAAAGATGCTCGTTCTTACTTATTAGAACACATTGACATGAAAATTTTGGTACCAAACGATTGACCGGAGACCTGCGAGCATTTTAAAAAAAGATGAACAAATTTGCATGTTAAAACATAAAGTCATGGGTAATGAAATAAATCGCGCGCCGAATTCGGGACACCCTGTAAATTAACAATTTTCCGACAGTAGCCCTAGTCATCAATTTTTTCTGATTTTGCATTTTTCATATAATCAGCCAGAAGTAGAAATTTCTCATGTGAATTTTCCAGTTTCCGTTTTATAATGTTTGAATATTATTATGAGCTCCAGGATTTCAGTTGTAACTATTTGTAATTTTTTTTAATGCCAACTTTTGTGAATCTTTAAAATCTTATTTAATTTAAACAGTCTAACAGCGGCCTTTCATTAAAAAAAAAAGTTTTTCAAATTGTTATTACAATAAAATCTGTTAAAGAAGCAAACTAAACTACAAATAAAATATAAAAAAAATTAAGTAAATTTTAGAAAACAATTTTTTTTTGAAAAAGTTTTTCAACGCTTATAGTACTCCACATGAGCAAGACCATGGTCATCAGCTGAGCCAGTTCCAGCCTTGCAAACTTCCTTTGTGCCATAATAAACGTGCTCAGGACCACTGGAGGCAGATTCGCGACAGTAGATGAAGCAGTCGTAGTTTGGTTTTTCGTCCAATTTAGTATAGTTGCTGAACACCAAGTTTTTCATAGTACTGGCACGAATAAGACGGCCATTTTCACAGCACACATACTTAGTCTTGTCCCATTCGTTCATGTAGCTCTGCTCAATCATCCAATTGGACAAATAATGGGCGCAATTGTTGGGAGAATAGCTCTTACCACACACGCAGTTGTTGGCATAAGTACCGACCATTGAAATTTGCTGAATTTCAATTAATAGGTTGGCTTGAGTATAGAATCCCCCACGCAGAGTACTCGGATGAAGGAGATGACCTCATGTTCGTGTTTCTCGACCCGGATTTCATGAGAAACCGGCGTGTTTTTTTTTCAAATTCTGAGCGAATTTTTTTTTTCGAACCACAGGAGGCATAATGGTTTTTTAGTCAAAATTTCATAATTTAAATTTGCGCCTTTTAAATTTTTGAAAGGAATGAGGGCTGTATTCGGATGGGAAGGGGATAAAAAAGGCCACTAATCACACAGAACCCACGAACAAGAAGATGTTGAACATTGTTTTGAATAGTGGGGCCTACCGCATATGGAAACTCTGGTATGTATGTTTTTTCATGCAACTAAAGTCACTTTTGAGTGATTTGTGTCTAAGGTATGTGGGTGTGCGCATTCCGACCCCAAACTCTCAAGCCCCGTGCACCCCTTTCGAGGGCGCAGGGGGCTTGAGAGTTAGAGATGCGCGCACTCACTTACCTTAGACATGATTCCGAGCAATACTCTTTATCATAAAATGCATAAAGAGTCTCTTTTTGCCACGGCTCATGTTGAAAAACATGGTTAGACAGTCAAAAAATACAATCATCTACTTTTTTGTCATTTTGCCATAAAAGTAGCCCTTTTTTATAACCTTCCCCTGCAAATACAGCCCTTATTCCCCGGGCCGGGACGATTGATACCCGTTCAATTAAAAAAAAATAGTTAATAAAATATTGTCTCGCAAGGATTTTTACAATTTTGTCAAACACTACAATTTTGTGTTTGTTTTGACTTCATTTTTTTGTAGTGTCCTAAAAATTTAACATTTTACGCTGAATTTTATTTTCAGGCGAGGTAACGAGCGAGATGAATACGATTAGCCATGCTTTGGATGCTATTGGTGGCTATTACTTATCTCCTCCACCCGAGCCTTCTGCGTGGGAGGATTCTATATTGCAACTTAATAGGTTTTAAAAAACAAAATAAAGAAATAGATATAAAGACTCTCCAAATCTTTGACAAAGATATGCATAGCAACGTAAAATCAACGAAATAATATAGAACTGTCTTTTTACAAAAAAAAATTTTAAATACAGTCAAACTTCAATATATAATAACACGCCAAGGGACTGGCCTAAGGGTGTCGTTATATAGAGGTGTTGCTATGTCGAGTTTTGACAACCAAAAATCGAAACTGGCTTATAGTGGCTACGGAAGACTTGTCAAAAAAAAACTTTTCATAGGAAAATTATTAGTTTGTAAAGTATTAAACTCTGTTTTGGTTAGCCTAGTTAACGTATAAAGAGTTTTGAGAAAAAGATTGATAACCGTAATAACTTAAATTACTAAGTACAGCAACCATAAAAATTACGCACCTCAGTGCCGCCGGTATAACAACTTTCAGATTATTGTTTTCACCAAAAGTATATTTATATAGTAAATTGACTGTAAAAGTAACAAGCTACTTTGTAGTAAACACGTGTTTTGATTTCTTTCACAACAAGTTTTTTTTTTGGAATGATGGAAGCAATATGTGAACAATAAATATTTAGAAGAAATATTAGATCTACAGAAGAAATAATCATTTGCTTATTTTGTATCATATTTATTTTTTATTGTACAGTACAATAAATTGTACATTGTACATTAATTAATTGTACATTAAATGTCTAGATTAAAAAAAATTTTGAAATAGCAATCAAATTGTTCACTGACAAAGGCAGCCTTCAGAAAATTTGTTTTTTTGTTTGAACAAATTTATTTCAATTTCCATCGTATTTCCAAAAATTAAATGTTCAGATTTTTGTAAGATTAAGCACAGTTAAAGCGGCTGATTTTTAAGGCTCCCGTATTTCCAAGATTTCATTCTTTTTATTCAGGTTTTTAAGCAAAATATGACCAAAATAATTTATGAGACGATGTCAATAATAGTGGTCTGAAGGAAGTTTTTTATTCAAATCATTAACGCATTATTTTGCTCCAGGTACTCTTGCCCAAATATTTCATAAATTTTCCTTTTGATTTTTTTAATACTTTGATATCACAGTTGATAATTTTTTTGCCAAAAATCTTGATTTAAAAGACTCTTAAAAATATTTCGGTACAGTACTCGCAAAAAACGTGAAAAGGCAGTAAAGACTTTTGATAGTAAGGACCTTTTATGTCGAACCGCAAAGGTCCTTACTATCAAGAGTCGAATGTACAATCGTAATTTTTAGCGAGGATAAACTTGAGATTGGCTTGAGATTGTAATTGGCCTTTGTTTTATTTTCGCCTTGGTCACTGTGTGGTTTTTTTGGAAAGTCCCACTATATGCACACACTTCTTTTTCATACGTTTTTTATACACATACAGGTCTCAAAAGCAATTTATTCAAACACACAGATCACAGAGACACATTATATATTAACGACATTTGAACAAAGAATTTTCTAAGAAAGTTCCATGCGCGACAGTTTTGGCGAAATACCGCTTCTTGCACATACGATGCTACCATAGAATCGCTTGTGTCGTAGAGTCTCTTCACTTTATGCTTCATATGAGCCCACTGGCCTTCACATTCATTCGTGTGTACTTTGAATGGAAGTCCCTCTTCGACAATGATTCTAAAATATAAAAATGTTATCGCTTTAAAGGAATTCGAGGATACAAAAAAACCTTCAAAACATTTTTGTGGCATATAGTGAAATGCCTGTAGCCAACTGAACAACCCAATTTATACCAAAAAAACCTTTTTTGTCTAAAAAATTAAAATGTGTAAACAAATAAATTCTGAGTCTTTTAAAAGAAAAAAATTCGAAAAAAAATCACGTAGTTTTTCTAATATTATATATACCGTATTTCCTCTAATTAAGCCCCCCCCCTCCTATTAGAGCCCCCGCCTCTAATAGAGCCCCCCCCCCTAATAGAGCCTACTGCCCATTTTCACAAAAAAGAAATAAATTTCTTTTTAAGTTGAAATGAAAATTTTCGGTTTGAATTTGAAATTCTCTAAAAAGGAATTTTGCTATTCTTGGTGTGAACAGTCTAAATTTTCAAATGTTCTTGATCATTTTGCGCTTCATAATTTCTTTGCTTTTTTGTTAGTTAATTGTTCCCACTTTTAGTGCTATGGACCTTATCGTAAACTATGAGAGTAACTCAGAAGAAGAGTTGGAAGTCATCAAGGCAAAATCTCGTAAGTCCTACACCACAGAATTTAAACTGAAGGTCATCAGCTTTGCCAAGTCAGCGGGTGGATCAAATCATTCAGCAGGAAGAAAGTTTGGCCTTGATCGCAACACTGTTCGAGACTGGTTGAAACAAGAAGGAAAACTTCATGTAATCAAGTAAGATTTTCGGTTTCTATTGTGGTGTAATTTTGATTTGATTTTAGAAACGCTTCTTCGGCAGGCAACTCAAAAAAGAGACTTCAAGGAGGTGGAAGAAAGCTCACGTTCAAAGATCTCGATGACCAACTAGCGATTTGGGTGAGGGAAAGACGATCTAGAAAGCTCCGTGTTTCACGTGAAACAATTCAGCGTCAGGCCAGTTAATGCAGAAGAGGATGATGCTGAGTTTAAAGTACGTATTGAAGAGTCTCATTGGCCGTCTACAAAATTTTAATCTATTATTTTTAGGCAAGTCGCGGATGGCTAGAGAGATTTCTTACGCGTCACAAGTTTCGACTTCGAATACCGACAACTATTTGCCAAAAACCGCGAATTGATTCATTTGAACCTTTTTTTTCGTTCATGATTTGTGCTGTTTGCTATTCAGGAGACGGCTGAAGCTTATCTGGTGGGTGTGTTCGAAGACACGAATTTTTGCTCCATCCACGGCAAGCGAATTGCGATCATGCCGAAGGACATTATGCTGGCTCGTCGAATCCAAATGTAGAGAAGTGAAGTGCGTCATCAATTGTAGGTTATCATCACTTATTCTGTACACCAAAAGTCCTTTTATGGATTCTCTTATTATTTTTATCTTGCTTTTTTTTGCAAATACTTCTTATTAATAAGGAGATATTCGGTTTCATCAACAAGATTGCTAGTTCTTTATTGGGCATTTCCTATTAGGATTTTGCATGACTCCCGGAATGTGCGTTTGACCGTCAGGTGTGTTGACGCTCATGTGGGCCATCTCATTTAGGACCCTTTTCTTACCTCTGGCATTAAAATTGAAATTCTCGTTTAATATACTAGAAATTCTACAGTTAATTCGTTGGTCTCATTCTGAGTCAGTATAATAAAATATAGTCAACGCGACAAAAAACGCCTATGTGGAGGTATTCAATAACTCAGGAGAAGGTATCCAGGTGGGAATAACCATGTGGGTGGTACCCAATAGGTGGTATTCAGGCGAGGGTAGCAAGGTGGTTTCACTTTGGTAGTGGTACTTATGTAGTGGTACCCAGGTAGTGTTACTTAGGTGGTGGTACTGAGATAAGTTGGGCTTTCGGTATGTGGCTGGCGTTTTTCTTGTCAGGAAAGGGGAAGAAGGAAAGGGAAAAAAACACATAAGTCCAACACACCCATGTAGCATGGTTAAGCATATTAGCTAGGCATCCATATGCTCAGATTTACCCTTAATACCCGGGAGTTTGATTTATTTTCAGTCCGCAGTTGATCCGATCAATTGTCCAAGGTCGCCACCGATGCTATTAACCGCCAAATGTGTTTTTCATTATTTATCACAAGACATTACTCAACAAATTTGCAATTCAAAGTAATTCCTTTTCGAATTGACCTGGTACCCGCCTTTCAAAATATTCTCATCGGCAGCAAGCATGCCCCTTTAAATTCTTCGGTACACCCTAAATTTTATTAATTTTTTAAGCTTGGCTTCAAGCCGTTTGAATTAATAGAATTTCCCAGCGCAATTAAGCTCATAAAATGTTTACTTCAAGTTCAAAATAAAAATCGATGTGGTTATGGAAAGACTCCGAATGATAGCTACAACAAAATTATGAGCATGAAATGGTTTCAAAGTCATTCCTGATACTATAAAAATGTTTAACAAAGAAACAAGTCATTGAAATTATTTTTTTATAATAAGTAGTTAAAAAAAAGTAATTGTGCTTTTGCGCAAAAAGTAAAATTCTGATATGAAATGCATTAACATTATTATGATTAAAATGTATTATTTTTATTGCTTACAGGAAACTTAAAAAGAAACTTTTATCATTGTTTTTTCTAGCGCAGTCAACTCTCAATTAATCATAACCATAGTTGGATCACTCCGCCAGCGGTGGCGGCGGGGGCGCCGGCTGCGGCGGTTGTTTTTCGGAGACGCCCAACTATGACTATAACTCGATCAACTTTGAGTCAAAAATTTAATGTGTAAAAAGAAAGATGAGAAATTTTTTATTTAAGTATTGATCATCACTCGGCCCTGTTGACCTTTACGGGGCCACATTTTTTGCCTTGGTCCCCCCTGTGGTATTTTTTCATTATATTTTATTAGTTATTAGTCACCTATTATTTATTTTTTCCCCAATGATTCTTCTTTGTATTTTATAGGTCAACTCTTGTGCGGTCAAAACATGCCTTCAAAACTAGTAGACATTGTCGTGAAGTTCGATGCAGCGTCCCTACGATTAAAAGAACTGTTTTCTTATGGAACTGAAGAGGTACGCCTTTACCAATTTTCGTTCGTAAAAGGACATAAATAACTAAATCCATAACCACCCCCCTCCCCCCATAAAGGGGGGTTATTTATGTCCCACCGTCTTTTTGTTTTCTCTATACTTACAAGTTAGATCTTTTTAAGGCTCTAAATTTTTTAGTCGTGTGCTCAGTGATCAGCAATCAGATGATATGTGCCAACTGCAGAAGTTCTATGCTCATCGAGGAGAGACAAGACGTAATTGATAGAATTCAGGTAATCTACGCAATGAAGCAATTCAAGGTTTGTAATTTTTAGTGGCGATGTTAAAAGGACATGAAGCTATGCTCTCGTCGCACAATAAGAAAAGGCACTTTCTTCGAAAAATCGCATCTTCGTCTGGAAACTTGGCTTTTCATCTTCTACATTTGGGCAAATGACTTCTCTAATGAGCAGATCGACAAAGAAACTCACTTGAGCACTAAACATACCTGCGATTGGTTGAATTTGTACCGTCAAATATGCCAAAAGCATGTCTTTTTTGTTATTTACGATTGTTCTAAAATAAAAAGTTCCAGCTATTGCCGTATGGATATTTTGGTAGAATAAAATGACCCATGGAGTGTTCTTAGTTCCATGAAGTGAAACTTGAACCACCCAGGTACCTCAAATCACTTTACATAATTTTGGACGAATAAGATCACAACAAATCTCCTCAAAGCTTTTTAACAAAACTTCAACCATCTAAATAATTTTAAAATCATTCTAACCATTTCAAATTATTTAAAATCACAACAAAATACCTGAATCACTAAAAATAAGCCTAAAGAATGAAAAAAAAGTCATATGTAGAAAAAAAACCAATGCTGAAAAAGTCAAAATATAAGAACGTAACGCGAAGCCAGCTTGAAGATTTGCAGATATCCGCCAGCGACACCTTGCTTCTGCTTGGTTTGCTGACATCGATTACCACAAATAAATGTAATATGTGGCAAAAAATTATCGTAAAAGCTATTAAAATAATTGATTACAAGATAAAAAATAGTTGGCCATCAAGCATTTTCAAATTATTTTGCGCGAACAATATTAATTTGAACAATAATTTTTATCGCCACTGACCCACTGTGTCTTAGACCTGGTGATAGAGAGTAGGGTGTCCATTTTCAGCGCTTTGTCGAAAATCTTGTCGGACAAAATAAATTCAAACTTTATAACGACCACCCCCAAAATTTTCACATGTCTGTGTTTAGAAACACAATTTTGCCTTATGATAGACCCAGATTAGAGACGCAGACACCGTTCTATGTCCAAAATGTTGTCGGTAGACTACTAAACGCACAAAAAAAACTCTGATATGCATACATATTTTATGCATCCAGAGTCACTTTCGAGTGATTTGTGTCTGAGGTATGTGTGTCTGCGCATCTCAACCCCAAGCCAGCAAGCCCCCTGCGCCCCCGATGGGGCGTTTACCTTATATTGCAAAAATCCCTTAACTCTCTCAACGCTTTGAAGCTTTAAACTAAGATCTAAAACGTGATATTCTACCCCGTTTTGGTCACTAAGGCCGGGCAAAAAGAGCCTGTAAATGCATTTTTGATCAAGAGTCATATTCATAATCTGAATTAGTTTAACTTTTTTGCGCTTAAACAAAATGACACTTTTCATACTTTCATATTATTCTTAGAACACATTCCTAATAAAAATTCTTATATTAATTCTGTGTTGCTACTAAACGCCATATAGATTGCTTGTGTAGGAATTTTATTTTTACTTTGTCGTGCAAAAGATTGCCAGATATTTCATCCGACTATATAAATTACAGTCAAACCTCGATATAGTGTCACTCCCGGAGACCAGCCTTGGGGTGTCACTGGCGCTTGACGGTGCCGCCGCCGGCGGTGCAACTATGATAGTGACACCCCAAGGCTGGTCCCCGGGAGTGACACTATATCGAGGTTTGACTGTAATTTTATATAGTCAGATGATATAGTCAGATCTCTGGCAATCTTTTGCACGACAAAGTAAAAATAAAATTCCTACACAAGCAATCTATATAGCGTTTAGTGGCAACATAGAATTAGTCTAAGAATTTTTATTAGGAATGTGTTCTAAGAATACTATAAAAGTGTTTTGTCTGTGTCTTTTTTAGTTGTAATTTTGTTTAAGCGCAACAAAGGTAAATTAATTCAGATTATGAATATCAACTATATAGACTATGTCAACTTTGGAGAATGCATAGCCAGTTCTATTTTCCAGACAATTTCCATAGTCACTATGGCTTTTGTTCTCTATTCATCTATTTTTAGAAAGCATAAAATGCGTGTTTCTAAACTATCTCTAACAATCGCAATTTATTTTGTGACTAATGTGTTCAGCTCTGCATTAATGCTACCTTACCATATTTATTTTATTTTCAATTGGAGTCCAAGTAAACTTGATTTTTTATAGTCAAATACACTTTAAAATTTCAATATGGAGACACAAGGCAAAGCTACACAGTGCACTTTTTTGATACTTGATTTTAAAATGTTATACCTATTTTCGCTTGCCGTATTCCTTCTATGACAGGCGAAAGTGACAAAATGTACACAAATCGAAATCTTTGCGATTTTTCGGACTAGACTGCTAAATTGCACTTAGCAAAACAGTTTGAAAATTTAGGTGAAAAAGTGTCAGACTCTTGGACGACACTAAATTTGAGATAGTACCGGTTTAACAAAGCTGGATTGTCACAAGACATGTTCCCCAACAAAAACACCAAATAAAATTAAAATTTTAGCCGCCAAGTACAACATTCATATGTTGTATTGGACAGGTATGCACACCACTAATTACGTGGTCTTGCCTATAATCCCAGTATTTTTCCTCACTCTAGACAGATGCTGTGCGATTAAATGGCCTGTTCAATTCAACAGATGGGCTCACAAATGGTTATGCTGGGCGAGCATTTTGACCGCCTTAAGCACATTTGTTCTAGGCACTTTGTATATGTTGATGCAATTGCCGCTTAAAGTGGACAAAAGTAAGCATAACAGATCCTTAATTTTATGTAGATGAGCTCGTATTCCTCCGCAAATCGGTAAAAAAAGGTTTGAAGATAAATATTAGCTCAAATGTTTTGAATCAGGGACATATGAGTCCTTTGGTTAACCAGATTGTCAAAAAAGTAATTTTGGAACCCCGTCTTTTTCTCCTCTTTCTATCAGGGCTTGAGCCGAAATCTGGGCGCTACTTGCTTATACACACCCCCTTCCCCCTGAACAGCCACTTGCTTATACACTATCCCCCGCAGCATGACAATCCTAGTACTAACTGGCTTATAACCTCTCCCCAAATCGACTATTGTTGTGAGTGTCTAAAAACCATTTATATGTAATAATTTTGCCATAAAAAGCCTAGAAACTTAATTTTAAGAGAGATAAAGGGCTGTAACGGGAGGGAAAGGACAAAATAGGGGCCACTTTAGGGGTATTTTAGAGGGTCCACTGGCAAAAAATAAAGATGTTGAACGTAGTTTTGTTAACTGGGGCATAAAAAGCTATAGTATGCATGTTATTTTCATGCATCCAGAGTCACTTTCGAGAGATATGTGTCTAAGGTATGTGGGTGTGCGCATCTCAAGTCCAAGCCAGCAAGCCCCCTGCGCCCCCGAAGGGGTTTGAGAGTTAGAGATCACTCACTTACTAATATATTGGATCGATTGTCCAGAGGAATATGGTGCTGGCTGGAATTTGACCAGCTCTTTTGGATTACCGGGCCAACGTGCTGCCATTACACTACGCCTCAACTTCTGGACAAATCCAGGGGAGGGACTAAGACAAAGTAGAGACAACACTCACCTAAGACATGATTCCGAGAAGTGCTCTTGATCATAAAATGCATATAGAGTCTCTTTTTGCCATGGCCCGTGTATAAGCAAGTAGCGTCGAAATATGAAATCTGAAGTCTAAAGTCTTAAAATCTGACTTTTTCCACGATCTAAAATTTTAATTTTTGTAAAATTTTGTCTCAAAATTGGGATCTGATTTTTTGGGGGGAAAGTCGGCTTCGGCCCAGTTTGAATATGATTGTTCAACGGCAACTTTTAGAAATATTTAATTTTAAAAGTTCAGTAATTGGGTGCAAAATGTATGCTTGTGTATATTATGGCCTGAAAATATTTCCACAATATTACTGCAAACTACTGTTTTCCACACTAGATCTTTTTCTTAGTTTATATTTTCTTTGGCTTATACGCAGACGTGGTGGAAATTTATGTTTGGTAGGTTTTTAGTATGCTCTTCTCGGGACGAAGTTTCCCGTATAATATGCGTGAAATTCTACAGTTGTCGACTCCACAGTTAGACTCTTTAATTATTGATACAGTCAAACCTCGGCTATCCGGCACCCCTGGGGACCGGACTCAGGGTGCCGGATAAACGAGGTGCCGGATAACTGGAGTGTCAGTTGACAGAAAATAAGCCAATCTCAGCCAAATAAAGTATATCTAAGGTGCCGGATAAACGAGGTGCCGGATAACTGGAGTGTCAGTTGACAGAAAATAAGCCAATCTCAGCCAAATAAAGTATATCTAAGGTGCCGGATAAACGAGGTGCCGGATAACTGGAGTGTCAGTTGACAGAAAATAAGCCAATCTCAGCCAAATAAAGTATATCTAAGGTGCCGGATAAACGAGGTGCCGGATAACTGGAGTGTCAGTTGACAGAAAATAAGCCAATCTCAGCCAAATAAAGTATATCTAAGGTGCCGGATAAACGAGGTGCCGGATAACTGGAGTGTCAGTTGACAGAAAATAAGCCAATCTCAGCCAAATAAAGTATATCTAAGGTGCCGGATAAACGAGGTGCCGGATAACTGGAGTGTCAGTTGACAGAAAATAAGCCAATCTCAGCCAAATAAAGTATATCTAAGGTGCCGGATAAACGAGGTGCCGGATAACTGGAGTGCCGGATAACCGAGGTTTGACTGTAAAAAAATCCCAAATTCCGACGGGATTCCCGTTTTTTCCTGACGGGAATCCCGATCCCGAATCCTTAGTTTTTAATGGGGTTTCACACGGTTGCGAATTTATTTTCTATGCCGGTTTTTTTTCTTCCCAGCCATTTTTATCTTATATTTGACAGAATTTGTTTTATATTCTGTCAACTTCTCACTTAAATATTGTAGTATATCAAATCTCATGTTGAAAGAAGTATTTTTATTGCGAGGGCTTGCAGAACGTAAAAATCTCTGTCAAATCTTCAAAAAAAATGGCTGGCAAGAGAACCTCACATAGTGTTCGTGAGTTAATTTTTTTTCTTTTTCATTTTTCTTCTCCAAAATGTGTCAAAAAGCATTTTCTGCACTTTTTGTGTTAGAAATACAATTTTTCAGCATATATACAGTAGTCCACCCTAAAATTCTACAAATTGTGGTACCGGCAAAGGGTTGGGTGGAGATACAATTCGGCAGCGGAAAGAATAGCGGCAAGAAAAACGGCAGAGGAAAATTCGGCGGCGGAAAAAACGGCGGAATTTCAAAAGGGCCTTTTATGTATATTGGCCTTTCAAAGCCGAATTTCTGACACCAAATTCGTTTCCAGCATGGTCACGAATGATCTTCAGTTCCAGAACTCACTCATATTTCAAATTGCTCTGAGACAACGAACATTTAAACTCAAAAAAAATGTAGATTAATTAAATATATTATGAAGTTTAACTACACAAAATACAATGCGGAGTGCACTAGTATTGGCCGGGAACAACAAGTCTGAGACATTTTTGAGAAAAAAATAAGCTTGGAGACCAAGGCAGGTGGGGGGGATCAGGAGCCTAAGAAGCACCCAAAAATTCATTTATGAAGGAACAAGAAAAAATGGTAAACATTCAGCCAAGGTGGTAGGGTGCCTCTTTTATTGGGGTCTGCCCGTTTATTCATTTCCAATCACCTCTGAGGGTGCCCGCTTATTAGAGACTGGATTACGTTTTCTTGTATTACGTTTCTTGTATTTCTTTAAAATATGGTTTCGGTCACTTTTTTTTAAATTAGGGGCGGGGGTTGGGGGATCAGGAGCCTAAGAAGCACCCAAAAATTCATTTATGAAGGAACAAGAAAAAATGGTAAACATTCAGCCAAGGTGGTAGGGTGCCTCTTTTATTGGGGTCTGCCCGTTTATTCATTTCCAGTCACCCCTGAGGATCAATCACCCCTGCCCGACTATTGGAGACTGCCCGTTTATTAGAAGAAATACGGTATGTCCAATTGGCTTGATCACACTTAGCCGCTTAACATTGCTTTGCTACCAAAATAAATTAAAAATAATGCTTACATTTAGAACAATGCTTGCGTTAAATTTACAGTGATAACAGACATTTTCCTAAATATTATTCCTACTTATTTCGGATTTGTATTTGCAGCTGTAAAGTTTTTGATAAATCAATAATTTAACTGTACTTAATATTTCACATTAATTAAGATTCTACGCCAATCTTCCGTCAAAAAGTTTGGCTCTTACTTCATAGTTTTGTGCACACTTGATGCAGCTATTTGTGGACTGTATTATTGCTTTAAACTTTTGAAGAAATAAATAGGGTGTCGTAAATCTACATATAGTATTTTTGTCGGCGGATCACGCTTTTTTCGTGTCACGTTTTTTAACCCACTTCCCGATTGTATTATATTTTGTTCTCATCATATCTAAGGGTAAATCGGGGTCGCTGAGAACGCTAATGCTATCAGAATTGACATGTGATGCTTAAAATTTTGAGTTTTGCCAGAAAAGTGGGAAAAACCAGGTATGCTCAAGGGGGTCTTCGAACCTGTGACCCCAAATTTTTTTTTCATTTTTAGTTTATTTTGGCGCCTGTTAAGGCGCCTGTACGGCTTGTGCTCTAATAAACGGGCCCCCTTACAGTTACCGTAAATTTTCTAATAGAGCCCCCGGGAGCTCTATTTTTCAACCCTCCGAAAATCGGGAAAATTTTGGGTCGATCTCGAGATTTTCGGGCGAAAATTCAAAATCTAAAAAGCAGAATCAGTAGAGCTCGTCGGAGTTAAGAAAATGCAATGAACAGCTTTGCAAAATATTGAACTTGCTCCGAGATTCAGACCCTCAAAGTCGAAAGGGGGGCTCTATTAGAGAGGGGGATTCTATGAGAACATTTACGGTAACCATTTTCAAATTTATTCTGCTTTTTTAACCCCAACGTTGTTTATTTTTTAAAGCGTACAACCACTCATTTTGTAGAGTTTGAAAAATCTACAAAATGAGCGGTCGTACATTAAAAAAAAATAAACAATGTTGGGGTTAAAAAAGCAAAACAAATTGGAAAATACAGTCGACTCTCGATATAACGAACCCCTGACACTTTTTTTAGCCCGATTTTTGAAGTCTTTGGCCAGTTGTGTTTCGCTGGTCCAGT
The DNA here is from genome assembly GCA_029231635.1 of Ditylenchus weischeri. NCBI lineage: Eukaryota > Metazoa > Nematoda > Chromadorea > Rhabditida > Anguinidae > Ditylenchus > Ditylenchus weischeri. Next base: position 85,681 of record JAMRYI010000109.1, read on the forward strand.
CCAAAACATCGCAAGGATTCCGATTTTACCAATCGTTTCGGAAAATCGCAATAGTTTTGCCGAAAAGACCCATGCCTCTTGATACAACGAACACTTATTTTCAAAAAAGGTGCTCGTTATATCGAGAGGCGCGGGTCTTTTCGGCAAAACTATTGCGATTTTCAGAATCGATTGGCAAAATCGGAATCCTTGCGATGTTTTGGACTAGACCAGCCAAAGACAACTGGCCAAAGACTTCCAAAATCGGGCTAAAAAGTGTCAGACCCTAACGAACTTTTTGGGGGTTCGTTATATCGAGAGTCGACTGTAGTTAACTGTAGGGGCCCGTTTATCAGAGTATTTACGGTATTTGTTTTAATAAATATATTGTAGATGATTTTGTAAATGTTTTTTAACCATAAATTATTTATGACTTATAAAATGTTAAGACTAGACTGAATAGTTTACAAGCTAAATTTTTATTTATTGCATAAAAAGATGAGCTTTTGTGTAACAGACAAAAAATTAATAAAAATATTGTACCATACTTTTTTTGAATAAAGCCGCTTCCTAAAAACCGGAATATGGCGTTTGTGGCACATGGCGTATTTTTCGGCTTTTGGCATGTAAGAAATTTAAATGTAGCTGGGAAGCTGGGCCACATTTTAGTATGTAACATGCTCGAGAGCCGGTTGTAAAAGTGGTGCACAGACGTTTGGAGGTTTTTGGGACATTTTTCAAATTCGCTCTTTTTCGAATTTTTTTTCCTGTTTAGCCTGTGAAGGACGTTCTAAAATACGCTGGCCTAGCCTGAATAAAAACGTATCAAATTGCTGAAAATATGAAAAAAACAAAACGCCGAAATTACGCAAATTTGAAAAAAATGTCAAAAAAACCACGTAAAGCCCCTAATAGGGTTGCTGAAATATTCGAAACTTGAGCATAATATTTTTGTCTTTCATAATCAAATTTTTGTTAGATTTTAATCAGAATCATTGGTTAATACATCGAAATTGTTTGATTGGATTGTCAGCGTTCAATTAAATAGCCCTTGGGAGCTATTTTATTTTATGCTGTTTCAGAGGAAATACGGTAAGCTTTTAATGAAAACTGTTGTATTTCATTTCATTTTGTTCAGTACAGCTTCAAACCTCGATTTAACGGCCCTTTCTTGAGTTATTTTTGGTTGTGTTTGACTAAATATGACTGAAACAAAGTTTCGATTCAACGTCCCCCTTGAATTAACAGCCAGGCAGAGCCGGTCCCGATGGGCCTGTTGAGTCGACGTTTGACTGGACAGTCAACTCTCGTTACACAGTTAACTCAAAAAAACCGATAAAGGAGATCAAGACATTTGTCAAACAATTCTTTGAGTTCAAGTCTTCTGGCCAGTGCAGGGAACTCGTTCTCGTCTTTCGCCCTCGTAGTACGAACCCTTAAAATTCCTCGTCCTCATCTTCGTACTTTGCTCGTACTTTGTGCTAAAAAGCAAAAAAAACAGCATTTTTTTATCAAAAATTTATACATTTTTCAAATTAAATGCTTGTATATTTTTTGTTGGATGGTAACAGAACACGACTTCTTATCCGCTTGTAACCACTAAAAAACTAGCAAAGGGAAAAAAAATCTCGAGCAAATGTTTCAATAGGAAATTTAGTATTACTGGAGTTGCCGGTGCCAAAAACAGCTTGGTCCCCCCTGTTGTTTTTTTCTTGAAAACAGCTTGGTCCACCTGAGTTCATGAAAAAACAGCAGGGGGGACCAAGCTGTTTTTGGAACCGGCAACTCCAGTAGTACCGTAAATCGTAACTTTTGATTAAAATTGTTGAAATAATAGGAATTTTTGTAAAAACAACAATTATGGTAAAAAATGATTCAATAAAAAAAAATTAATCTAGGACGAGTCGTGTTTATCCTTCGTCTTCCATCCTCGTCCTCACCCATTCGTCCTCTTCCTCGTACTTGTAATTTTTGAGACTAGTACTTTGTCTTCGTCTCGAACCTCATTTTCGAAACTGCTCGTCCTTGTCCTCGTACTACCTGCACTGCTTCTGGCTTCTTCGTCTGATTTTTCTCAACTCTCAATGCAATGAAAGAGTACGAAGGAGACCATTCAGTGGAGTGAATGACTGTTGTAATTTTGTGACGGAATTTATAAAAATAAAAATGTTGCTTAGTGGGGCTAAACTTTCATTGGCAAAGACCATAGTCATTTTTAAACTAACAAATTTCTAAATACGCCAAAAATGTAAATGTTTCAGGACAATCTTCCAGTACAATTTACTAATTTACTAGCCTTTATTCCTATTAAAATAAAAAATTATAGCATTTTTGTATTACACTGATTTCGCAATGTTTTATCCAATAAAAATGTCTATTAAAAAGCCTTTTGATAAGCTATAAACGACTTGAAAACAACTTTTTATCTTATAGTTTACAATATCTAAAAACTAAGATTTTATTAGTTATCAACTATATGTCCAGTAATTAAAATTTAGCAACTTACCGTATTTCCTCTAATAGAGCCGCCGGGGGCTTTATTTTTTGGATGCCCGAAAATCGGAAAATTTGGAATTCGATCTCGAGATTTTTGGGTGCTCAACTCAAATCTAAAAAGTGGAATCGGTAGAGCTCGTGGGAGTTAAGAAAACGCTTTAAAAAATCTTTGCAAAAAATTGACTCTGGGCTGAGATATAGGTCCTCAAAGTTAGGGGGGGGGCTCCATTAGAGGGGGTTCTATTAGAGGAAATACGGTATTTGCTGTTTTCTGCTTGAGCGTCAAATAAAAAATTGGAACTTTTCAAAAAATGCCTGTTTGAAAAAACAGTGGTAAGAAATCAGTTATTAAATTTTTTTAAGTCATTAAATCTAATTTTTTAAATTTATTAAGTACAGTAAAAATATTTTTTTATAATATGTCTTGTTTGTTTGTAGAAAAAAATTTTGCTGAAAAAAATTGTGTTAAAAAAATGCGACAAAAATCGGCAAAGCTTTTTATTTTCGTCATAAAGTTTGATCAATATTTTCATGGTAAGCAGTCTGCAATAATTTTGCTTTTTAGTCGATTATGAACCCACATAACTATGGTCAAAACGCAGGTTTTGCGCAACCCAACAACAACACTTTTATGCCTTTTTTCTCGCACCCTCAACAAGACTACAACATTCTGCAACCAATGTTTGGCTACATCAATCGGCAAAATCAGCGATTTCCAACTCCAAATAGGTTACAGCAACAAGTGCCTGCCAAAAAGGTGTACATCAAGAAAGAGCTCAGAGAACTGGTCAGCCAACTTAGTCAAATTGATTTTACACAATAGAAATGTTTTTTTAGTTTCCCGATCTGGATTTGTCTACACTGCCGCGATTTCCACCACATACTCCAGTGGACGAAGAGATTGACTATGTGCTTGAGAATCGTCATCTTTTTAAGAAGAGGATTTCTGGCAACGGTAGTGTTGTGAGTTATTTTAAACCTTTTGATGAAAATGGTAATCAGTTTACAAAAATTTGTGTTCAGAAGCGTAAAATGACTGAAGAAGAAGCAGGAACAAGCAAAAGTGATCAATCCAAAAGGTTAGTTTGGATTATTCGACATTTATTAAAGTTTGACTCTTATCTCTATATAGTATTTGGGTCGGGGAACGTTTGTCGCCAATTTGAGTACATGTTTGGTCACAAAGGAAAACTTTTTTTAGTGTAATATTTTTATTTGCGTGTTTATACTCATTCGAAAGCTCTTTTAATGGCGGAGGACCTTTCGCAATTAGATTTGAAGATTGTTGTGAAAAAAATTGAGATTGTGCCCTTTAAAAGTAAAAAGTAGATTTATATTTGAATTTCAAAATACGATATAGGCGCCGATAGGCGCCTGCTGTCCCTAGTTTAACATATTTCTCAACGTTTCTCTAACTTTGAGAGAAACCAAAAGTCCAAAAAATTAAGGAGTCTTTAATATAAGTAGCTCTTGAACTGTGCTACAACGTGGTACTTAGATGTTGTCGTCACACTTAAAACTTTATTGAACTTTTTATCAGTTAAAGTGATATTTTAATATACTTCAAACAAACTTTATACACCTTCAGAAAGAGGAAGAAAAGGGCTACAAAACCATATGTCCGGATTAGTTTTGCAATAAAAAAATTATTACTCAGAATAAGCTAGAAAAAACCCGTGGAACTTATGGACCACCCGTTACTATAAAAAGTGTCAGACCTAGGCGGCGTTTTTATTAAATTAAATTATTAAAAATAAATAAACTAAACACTCAAATGACCCTTAATTCCAGATTTCGACGCGCCGAAGGGGATGGCATGATGCTGTCAGCCTTTTGCGAAGGATTTTTCGAGCTCTACGAAACCGAATGCTTACTAGCCAATGGTGATCACCAAGACAAAGAGCTTATTAAAAGTCTTCTTCGCAACAATTTTCCATTGGTTTGTGTAAATTATTTGTGAAAAATATTCTAAATTATTCCCCATTCCAGTGCAATTACAACTTAATTGACCATTTGATCGACAAATTTTCCAGCAATTACTTGCCCTCAGCTGTCATATGTTTCTTTGTGCAGTCGAGATTTGCCTATTTGGTCAGAAAATGTGGGTGTTTCAATCAAATTCAATTTCAAAAGTTGCGCTTTCTTGGACCAGCCTGTAGGGAAAAGAAATTTCAGATTTTCGGGACATTGAGGACTCCGAATGGATTTCTATGATCACTTTGAAGACAGATCAATCGCCTGTGGTAAAAGAGGAGGAAAAGGAACTGAACAGCATGATAACTCAATCAGTCAAAAAATTCGACGATTTCATGGCCCTCGCTCGGTTCAACTACCCTAAACTTTTTGATGGAAATGTTTTGGATAAGGTGGATTTTTTTAGAAATTTGATTAGTTAGGCATCATTTTTGAAGTTTAAAACAAAAAATTCTAATAGCTAATTCTTTGCTAGGTGTTTGAAGGTAAAATATCAGTTTGTGCTCATTTAGAACCCGTCTTTTAAAAATGTTGACAAAAAATTGACGTTTTTTTTTAAAAAGGTTTTCGGAAAGTACCAATTTTCTATTTTTTTAATGCAAGTTGGGCCAAGAAATTTACCCTATTTAAAACAACCATTACTTTTTTCCTGTCACGATTGGAAAACGGTTTTTTCATTTGACTTCTCTCAAGCGGCAGACTTTTATAGCGTTAGAACTAAGGTAGGGTTCAGCAGGTTTCTGAGTGTAAGACAGTTGTTGACCATTTGCATAATTTTACATATTTTTCAACCAAAAATTGGGCTAAAGTACACTATTTGGGGTAGCCCAGAAGTAAGTTTTTTTAAGGGAAAGTATGTTTTAGGCCCTAAAAACGATGGAAAAGGCGAAAAAAAGTGTGGGAAGGACATTTTTCGAAAAAAAAATTTCTGTTGGCTTGGTCCCCCCTGTGGTTTTTAGCCATTTTTGCCTTGATCCCCCCTGTCGTTTTTGTCAAATATTTAATTTCTGTTTACGTATTTAGTGCGTTTTTAGTGCCTAAAACATACTTTCCCCTATAAAAACCCCACTTTTGGGCTACCCCAAATAGTGTACTCCTGCCAAAAATTGTTTAAAGTGTCAAAATCACGACTAATTAGCTTTTTTAACCATTTATGGAAAAACAAACGTTTTAATTTACTTGATTTTTTGCAGAATGCGGCCAATATGCTGGAAGAAATATTTGAATGCACTGTTTGTTTTGATGAGTTTCCTAGACGACTTGGTGTATCTTGCCGTTCAAACAATCAACTTGAGAGTCAAGCCGCAGAAAAAGTTGAGAGTCAACAGCCATGCTCATCCAAATTAGAGCACCAAGGTAATGTTGAATGATAAATGCATGTTTTCTCGTAAAAAAAAATTAATTTTGGTTTTAGCTGTCGCAAAAACAAAAGTTCTTCACCAGTTTTGCGAGGAATGCATCCGTGGTCAGGCTATCGCAGCTACAACTGATATGTTATTAGTAGATGGAGGGACCGGACTGAAGTGTTTGGCTCACAAATGTCCAAATTCTATCTTATTTTGTAGGTTTTAAAAACTAGTGTTTTAAACTTGATTTTAAGTTGAGATGAAATTTGAAAACTGACCCATAAAGTCTTTTTTTTAAATAAATATAAAGCCCTTTTTGATTTTTCTCTAATATAATGGCTCTTTCATCTAACTTCGAGATCACTGTTTGAGAGTGCTCTGATGGGTTGAGAAATAATCTTTCCCTAAAACATCACACTCTGTCTTCGATCATAGGCCTAGACTGAAAAATTTTGGAGGGAGGTTTGATAAAGCCCCCTAAGAGGCCATTTTACCTACACCGGTTTCGACTTTTATGGTGTTTTTATATTACAGGGTGGCGCATTATAAACGGACCTATGAATTTTCGCTAAAACTTTTTTATTTTTCAACATTACGTCGAATTTTTTTTATTCGAAAGAGGAGACGTTAGCAAATCGAATGGTACCTAACATGAGCTATAACTCTTTATTCAGAAAAAACCAATAATAGGGCAACAGAAAATAACAACATTTCAGACAATTTCAGGCATATCTTCTCGACGGCATCCCTTCCATGTTTGCTACCCAACGCTGGCTTGCATGCGGCAAGGCCTGAACGAGTTCGACCACTTCTGCTGTCTTCTCTGGCGTTCTCACGTACTTAATTAAGCAATCAATTCAACATCAAAAAACAACAAAAATAAAACAAACCTTTGTCCTCTCTCGTTTCTTGTTCTTCAGATCTTCTTGCTGGGATTTGGCATACCACTCTTTGATTCTGTTTTTGCTAGGCGCTTTAGCATTGCGATCCACTACTCTGAATTCACGGCGATATCTTTTCTGGAAGCTGGCGACGCTCTTTCCCTCTTCGATAAACCATTCGACGCGTTTTGCTTGCTCTTCTGCATTATAAGGCATCCGGAAATAGATAATTTTAAGCAACAATAACATGACAACAAAAAACGTGTAGTACCATTCGATTTTCTAACGTCTCCTCTTTCGAATAAAAAAAATCGACGTAATGTTGAATAATAAAAAAGTTATGGCAAAAATTCATAGGTCCGTTTATGATGCGCCACCCTGTATAATGTTTTACAAACAATTTTTGTAGGAGGGGGACTTCAGCCGGGTTAGACCACCACTACCCTCCCCCCCCCTGGATAAGTCCCTCGATGGCCCCCAGGTCACAGTCCCAGAGTTGGAGTGATATCGAAGACAGACTGTATTAGAAAAAGTACGGTGCACTAAAAAAACAAAACAGATGAAAATGTTTGAGAAATCTTGTATTTCAAAAAATCCAATTATAGCTGAATGCCGCTCCTTTATTCCTGTCGATGTGCAAACTATTCTCAACGATCGAGCTGTGGAAGTTGTGCTTGGCACTGCTAATATTGAGAATTTAGAAAGGTTTGAACAATTTGCAAAAGTCTTCTTACGTCTTCTTATATTGTTTACAGATGCAAAAGATGTGCGTTCGCCAAGGAGATGGATGTGTCTAAAGAAGAAGTCAAAGTGTTTTCTTGTCTAAGCTGTCAATACGAGTACTGTAGGTAGGACGATTAGATTCTTCAAAGCTAAAATTGAAACGATCAAACACATTTTAAGAATTTGTGAAAGAGAGTGGACAGACGATCATTTTGGCAAAAAGTGTGAAGAAGTTGCTCAACGAGAAGAAAAGGACAAAAACGATAGAAAGAAGTATATTTTCACAGCTTAAAATTAGGGTTGTGCTTTACACTGCTCGAAAAGTTTTTGAAAATTTGACCAGTTGAAATACATGGCCGAAATTCAGCATGTTTTGGCTTTTTTCTGGACTAGATGTCGTCTTGAACTTTACAATTTCTGTATATTGATTTATTGGGATGTTCAGTAATTATTGTGGCAGCATTAAAAATGGTTTTTTATGAAGATGTTCTTATCATTTTTTTATATGTCATACTTGATTCAATAGCTCTTTTGTCGGCTTTTTCAACGATCTATCATTAGTTTATTAATGATAAAAAATATTTAGAAGTGCTTAAAAGAAATGAGGTGCGAAAATGGGCAGTTTGGGGGAGGGGGTACATTCATCGCTTTAACTCGTCAAAAAAATTTAATTCAGGATTCAGCACTTTAAGAACATCTTAGTGCTTTCTTGTCGCACATTTGAAGGGCTACAAGACCTATCTTGCAGATTTTATGATAAAAACATCTTTATAAAAAACCTTTTTTAATACTGCCGCAATAATTACTGAACAGCCCAATACCTTCAGCTCCGAGTTCAAAATTTTAAAACAAAGGACATTTTTGTAAAATAAAAAACATTTGGTCAAAAAGTGCCATTTTATCCCGTGCTTATTGGGTTTTGAGTACCAAAAATAAAGATTTTGACTTGAAATCTCAAAAATTTTAAAGATTTAAGGTCTCAAATAAAGTACAAATCTTTAAATAAAAGACGTTTGGGAGCCCTGGATATACCCTATTGTATATAGGGAACCGAAACATTGCTTGAAAACTGTTTCTAGCTCTTTTTTCTAAAAACTCATACTATAAATCGTTAGGGTTATGCAACTAGTCGCATGTTTATTTACTTTTGGTGCAGAAAACTTTGATTCATGCCTAGCTTTTAGTTGCCATTATTCTTATATTTCCACGATTTTTTAAAAATTAACCTTTTTTGACAATTTAGAGAATATGAGAAAAACGAAAAAGCTGTGAACAGATTTACGAAATGTCCTGGTTGCAAATTGCCTTTTGTCAAGAATGGAGGCTGTGATCATATGAGTTGCCGGTTAGCAAAAGTTTTGGCTACTTCTGATTTCAAACTAACAAATCACGATTTTAGATGCGGTAACCAATTTAGTTATAGCGAATCCAAGCGAGATGCTCCTCGGGCTGCACAGATTTCCCAGACAACCAATAATGATTCTCAGAGCAGCAATGAGCAAGATGAGTCCAGTGGCTTTAGCTCTGACGAATACGATGGATAATGTACTTGACTGGTAAACGGAAATACGTAGATGCTGTTGTACAGATAAAAGTGTGAATACTTGTTTTAGTGCTTGCCCTGTTAATAAATACTTTTATCGATATATGCTTTCGGTTGCCGGTTGATTCAATTCAATAAACTAAAAATTCACAAATCGAATAATTCAACAAATTGATTTTCATCAACAAAGTTTTTAAAAGCGGACAATTAAATAGTATTTTTTATTAATAAGCGGACACTGCCAAATTTCGCGCCTAAGCTTACGCCAAAGCAAAAAAAAGTGATTGCACACAAGGGGCTCCTTAAAGTAAACAAGTGCCAAAACATCCGCTCTATATAACAACCCGCTGATAGATGTTTGGAAAAAAATTATTTTTATAACGACTTTCTTTATAACAACCCAGTTTGGTTCGGTCCCTTGAGAGTCGTTATAGAGGGATTCGACTGTATTAACACCGGTTTTGGAAAGGTGGAAACTGAAAAAGGTGGAAACTGAGAAAAAGAAACTGAAAAACTGAAAACTGAAAAACCGTCTTTTGACAGAATAGTGCCGTCTTTTAGCTAAAAAGTGCCGTCTTTTATAAGTTTTTAAGAAAAAAGTTAAATAGTACCAGATATCCAACAACTTTGTTTAAGTAAAAACACTATTATGCAGCCCTGTGACTCTAGTTTCTAACGGCGTATCATTTGCTGCAACCTCTTCGAAAAATTTAGCGCAAAAGCGTTAAAGTATGAAGTATGTCTGAAAAATAATTTGATTCATACTCCTACCTTTTGTGCTACAATTTGCAAAGATACGCCATTAGAAGATAAAATTGCACGACTACCTATTTTTTTTAGATATATACCTTTTTGACTAAAAGAAAAAAAGACGGCATTTTTCAGTTTCGACCTTTTGGAAAATAACAGAATTGTTTCCAATTCTGAGCCAAAATTTTGTGTGCCGTCGCATTGACTTGAACCATTTGAGTGCTTTTTCCATAGTGTCTGTCTACATTTTAGTACATGAAACATGTAACTTATAGAAAAAAGTAGAGTTGTCTTTAGCCGGCTATATAGCAGTACGCTTAACAGTACGCTTCTTCTATTTACTGTTATTTGACCTGGAAACAGCTTTTTTTAAATTGGACTTGTTGAAGCCGCATGACGAATTGGGATACCCAACTTTTAGCTATGGAATAATTTTTTTTGGCAAAATCAACTATTTTACGTGGACACAACTACTACAGATGCAACAAGTCACTCAAGATAATCACTTAAATTTGTTTAATGCCGTATTTCTTCTAGTAAGCGCTAATATGCTCTAATGAGCGCCCACCCCACTTTAATATTCAACCCCAACCGCTGCTTTTTGCGTTTTCTTAACTGCCAGAAGCTCGACCGATTCTTTTTTTGGAGATTTTGGTTGAGCAACCGAAAACTTTTGAGATCGACCCCAAATTTTTCAGGTGTTTGGAGGTTTCAAAAAAAATTCCCATGGGCAATTTTTAGAGGAAATACGGTTGTTTCTTTTTTATTTACCTAATAAATTCGACCCACCTTAAGATAGCATAACTCCGAAAATCCGCACTGTACCATTTAGCCTATTGTCGCAGTATTGAGATTCATAGCGTGCCGAGATTGGACTTTTAATTTTTCACCTTACCGAAAGGGCCGAAACTTTGTGCCGAACTAAAAATAATTTTAGGGAACAAATTGGAGTTGCTTGTATAAACGAAGCTCAATGTTTTGTAGCATACACTTATTGCATAATTTTCTTTAGAAAAATATTTTTAAGGTGCAGTTTAGACGGTTATCCGACATTTGAGCGCCACGACATTTGAGCGCCAAGTCATTTGAGCGCCAAAATCAACTTTCACAAGAAGGGGGGCGGTTAATTTAAAAATCCGTCCAAATGGGCCATTTAGCCATAGTATCCTACCCAAAATAACGTGAAAAGTACGGTTCGCGATGACGCAAGCTAAAAGACTACTCATCGATCCTTTACTATCCAGGCTACAAAACTAGCTATTTTAAGCCATGCCTGACGTTATTTTTTATATTTTCTGAGAAATCCTTAAGTTTTAAGTTGAGTGGTATTTGTAGGGAAAATACGTCTTTTGGTCTTTTATAATACTGTTCAACGCATGGTTTTGTAAAAGTTAATATATATAATAGACCCGCTTGACAGAAACTTGAATTCCAAAAACTGGGGACTAAAAGATGGCAAATTTACTGACCTGGTGCTTTATCCACTATGCAAGTACTGTAAATGAACTCTTATTGTAAAAAAAATCTGGTGCTCAAATGTCGGCGCTCAAATGTCGGATAACCGTTTAGACAGGCTTCGTTGTCGTTGTTTAGTTTTGCCGACTTTAAATGGAATGTGAGATTTTCGCCTGGAGCAAAGAAGCCTACTTGCGATTATGAAGTGATTTGTTCAAAGGATGTTTTATATGCTTGAAAAACGCAAATTATTGAAAAATAAATTTGGAATAAATAAAGCATTCCCGATGCTTTTTAATTCAAAAAAGCGGGTGCTAGGGTAATTCAAAAAAAGAATATAACTGACGCAACTTTGTAAGTGTCGAGTAAAACCATGCCTTCAGTCGAAATCCGACCGAAGACCATACACGGGGTGTCAAACACGTCGGAAGGCGAAATCGAGGTTTGCGTTCTATCATTCAGCATTTTGAATGTGACCTTATTTTTCTGCTGTTATTTTAAACGACACCGGCCCTATTCCACAATGGGTACCATTTTTCGCCTTGGTCCCCCTGTTGTTTTTCACCATTTTTTTATTCAAATTTTTTATTCAAAACAAATGCAACGCATCATTCATATATCTTTCTAATTTGTTCGAAAAACTTTTTGAGATAATTTCATTTTTTCGCTCGACAATTTTGACGGAAAACTGCTTCACTGATGTAAGATGCCAGCGATTTATCGCTTGTTCCATAGAGCCGCTTTACTTTGTGTTGCTAATTTTGCAACACTATTTTGCTAAATCATAAAATAGCACAAAAAATATTGCACTGTTCGAAAAAAAATGTTTGTTAAAAGATGATATTGGCAGTTTGCTTTCCAATCCTATATCATTTATGAAATATATAAAACAACAATTTACGCTATTTAGTCGAGTTGACAAAGTTCAATAAAGCAGTCATTTAGTTAGTGCAAGGAACGTCAATTTTCATTCTTAACACGGGAAAGACCGTGCGTGCTAAAGGTATATTCTTTTGCAGAAGTTCACGCTAATTACGATGGAGATTTGTGTTCAACATGGTGGATATACTACAGAAATTGCTCTGAAATTCTCAGATTCACTGTCAAATTTTAAATTCCACTCAAGACAACAATTATTCAAATAAGAATTCTTTTACGTTATAAATCGGATCAATCGAAGTTTTTTTTTGCATGATCTGTTCCTTTGAAGTTGCATATGCAAAAATAGTGACATTGATGGTTCAGATGGGCAGCTGTCCAACATAGAGTGACTTTTTTTTATTTTTTTCGCCACGGTGTTTAACGTGAAATTCTGCACAAGAATATACCTTTAGGGCGCATGGTCTTTTCCGTGTTAAAAAAGTTGACTCTACAATTTACTCTACAGAACAAAATTTTTTTTGGTAAAAAAAATTCCTAAAATATTATTCTCTTGGTCCCCCAAGATGATTTTTTCAGATTTTTTTTTCAAATTTCTTTAAAAGCTTTCGAATTCACTTTTTATGTTAGAAATATATCTTTTTGCAGCGAATATATAAAGGTCCACCCTTAAATTCTACAGATTGTTGTACCCGCTATTACACTATACGTATAGTGTAATCGAGTGGGTGGCGTACAGTGTAATCGAGTGGGTGGCGTATAGTGTAATCGAGTGGGTGGCGTATAGTGTAATCGAGTGGGTGGCGTATAGTGTAATCGAGTGGGTGGCGTATAGTGTAGTTTAGCCAAATTAGGATATGCGAAACGATTTTTATTTACAAAAAAGACAAAAAAATCGAAATCGGATAAAAACACTAAAATCTGGTCTCAAAAAAATTTTGGACCCTAGGCGGGTACGAACTGGGTGGTTGTTATATCGAGAGTCAACTGTAACCATACTTTAAAAATAAAAAACCATCAATAATTTTATAATTTTACTGTTGAATCATGACAGGGCTCGCCTACTAAGAAAAGTTGCCCGCAAGTAATATTTTGGTACAGTCAAACCTCGGCTATCCGGCACCCCTGGGGACGGGCCTCAGGGTGCCGGATAAACGAGGTGGCGGATAACTGGAGTGTCAGTTGACAGAGAATAAGCCAATCTCAGCCAATTAAAGTATATTTAAGGTGCCGGATAACCGAGGGTGCCGGATAACTGGAGTGCCGAATAACCGAGGGTACCAGATAACTGGAGTGCCGCATAACCGAGGGTGCTGTATAACCAAGGTTTGACTGTATGCAAAAAAAATTGAGCTAGGGTTTTCTAACAATTCAAACAATTGTGTTTTGAATAAGCACCAATTTCACTGACACTGCGCTATATAAAATTTCTTCATTCCTACATTAGCGCTTCTTTTGACCACAAGTCTAGAAGTACTACTGTTTTGCAGTTCGTCTAACCTGCTGTCTGATCTAACTTTTAAACTTTTTATTTCCAAAAACTGACCAAAACCTTTTAATATTTTTTTAATTGCTATCAAATTTGATAAGAAAAACCATACAATCTACCAATATTTTATCTAATCCACTTATCAATATCGGTAGATAATCGGTCCTGTCCATCAATTTTTGTATTAATTTAGTCGTTTCAGTATTCTTTACACTATTTTAAGAGTTGTGTCCGATTTGCCCCTGTTTTAAAGTGTTTTATTCTCAATTTGCAGATGATTGAGAAACGTGCTATTCGTGATCGCCGTCGCTGCTTTTTCGACATTTCCATTGATGGAGAGCTTGCTGGTAAACATTTCTAATCCAAAATACTACTTTGGTATAACGTCAACACCCTCCCCCCTTGTGACAACCATTTACCACCCAGATTTTTTTTGTAAATTTATGATACCTACGTATCTATGTTTTTCTAATTTAAGCCGCCCCTTAAAGCCAACTCCCTTTCTCCCGCCAAAGTTTTGCGTAAAAATAAACAAAGGCCCTGAAAATTGGGCAAAGAATATTTGAAAAATATATAACTTGACCATAGGAGAATGTTGAGCTGAAAACATGGGACCTTAACAAACCCTATTTTGCAGGTCGAGTAGTAATGGAAGTGTTTGATGAGCTAGCTCCAAGAACCTGCGAGAATTTTGTGATGTTGTGCACTGGCCAGGCGGGCACAGGCAAGCTCACTGGAAAACCATTGCACTACAAAGGATCCATGTTCCACCGAGTGGTGAAAGGGTTTATGATACAGGTACGGTCTTTTTGAATCCAACTTTTTGTGGAAATTCAATTTTTGCTTATTACAGGGAGGTGATTTTTCGGCCGCTAATGGAACAGGTGGAGAGTCCATTTACGGAGGTGTGTTTGAGGATGAAGACTTTGCCATGAAACACGAGGAGCCCTTTATGCTGAGCATGGCCAATCGAGGAAAAGACTCTAATGTAAGTGGGTTTATGTTTTGATTGGTATTTCTGAATTATGATCCTATGCTTAGGCTTATTTTATCTCGATTGCCAACAGAAACTGCGTACCTTTTTTGCACGGGGTTTTGGGCAGATATATGAAAAATAATCTCGACAAGTTAATAACCGTGCCCTACCTAAGCCTAAGCCAGATTTGATGTGGTAACTTACCCAATAATCGACTTTAAAAACTAGTTCGATTTTACGCCACCGTCTCAAGTTCGTTTCCGCCTATGGTCCGACACCTTAATCTGATTCGTCAGCCTAGTTTTACCTTAATTTCAAATTGAAACCAAGGTAAAATCGTGATCTTTACGACATTTTTGACAAGGCTGATAACTCAGTTTCATTAAAATACTTTAAAGATTGGGTGAAAAAGTGTCGAACCCTAGGCGATAACGATCTTCTGTCAATCTAGAGTTGACTGTAGATTGATAAATTTACACTCTCAATTGCGCTGTGGGAGTACCCGGTGTTTTCGGTCCAAATAATTTTACACAAATCTATTTCAGCATCTTTTTATACCTTTTTCACTTCAGGGCTCTCAATTCTTCATCACAACAGCTCCAGCTTCGCATTTGGACGGAGTTCACGTAGTTTTTGGCAAGGTTTGTACATGTTTTCTGTAGCATTTTAAATTCTTTTTGTTGACTACTTAATCTACTTTACCAGTGTGTTAACAACAGCTAGTAAAAATTAGCAATTTATAGTTAACCGGCGTTAGCTCAGGTAATTGATATACAAAGTCAAAAGTCTATTACAACTACTCATTTAGCTACTAATTTAGGTTATAAAAATATATAGTAAGCTATTAATTTGATGGGTATAAAGCATTCAAAAGATTTATTTTCACATATCTACTACAAAACTAATTATTTTTAAGACTTCTTCTGCTTTGCTCATTTTTGTGGTCTAATAAAACTAATTTCCAGGTGGTTTCCGGCAAGGAGCTGATCACCAGAATTGAGAATTTGAAAGTCAACGCCAAGAACCGTCCAGTCAGCGATGTTTTGATCAGTGGGTGCGGACAATTGGTGAAGAAGAAGCGTGATGTCTCGGAGTCGGCGAGCAGTGATGACTCCGCAGAAATGTGAGTAAATTTTCGGTAAATTGGTATTGCGAAAAGTGGGTTGGTCACCAACTGAACCCCCGATTTTTGTGTTAACTTCTTGTCGCGATGGCATGCTATTTTTTCATATTGACTCTAGCTCAACACTGGTAACAGCTACATAGTGAACGCGCGGTCCGCCTAGGTCTGTCCTGTCCGGACGGTCTAGATGGATAAATGGATTCAAAATAAATCAATTAACCTTCACAGAATTAATTTTGACTTGCATACTTTTTTAAGTGACCGCCACCGCAAGAAGAAGCACAAGAAGGAGAAGAAAAGAGACAGAAGTCATAAAGAAGACAGTGGCAGAGAAGAGTCGAGCAAACCGACCCTTCCGGACAACATATCTTCCATCAAACCTGAAGATTTGCCTGAAGAGCCTGGTGGTCAGAACAAGTTTTTGCATCGTAGATCTCCTACTCCTGAACGCAGAGACAGACGGGACCATCAGACCACTATTCGAACAGCCAAAAATGGGCACAAAGTCAAAGGCAGAGGGGCCATTCGATTCAGGGCTGATGAATATGACCGCAGCCGAAGTGTGACTCCGCCGCACTGGAAGAGAGAAGAGGTTGGTGGATTTCAGTGCCTGGCAATTGCCCGAATTTCTAAACATGTGTTCTCCTCGCTAATTCGGTGAATGTGCTGTCCCAACGGGAGAGACTCTTTTCATACTCCCTTTACTGAGGCATTTAATATTACGAGTGAGGGGTATGGAAAGAGTTGCATTCATCGTAGCTATGCGAGAACACCAGTAATACCGTATTTCCTCTAGTAAGCGCCTCCGCCCTGATTCAAAATGGTGCTCTTGGCATCATGTTTTTGACCCACTTTTCGATCACTTCTCTCAGTCGAGTTACCGCCCCATTTTGTAGCTAGAACGATGAGCTATTGATAACTTGCCTGAGAGAAGTGATCGGAAAGCAGGTCAAAAACATGATGCCAAGAGCACGATTGTGAACCGGGGTGCTTACGGTATATGGGAATTTTTTGTGTTTGTTGTTAGTGTAAATTTTTTTTTAATTATTAAGGTGATTTTTTGTTCATAGAAATATTTTCAGCAACGTTTGATCACTCTGTCAGAGCTGCAAAAAGTGAGAAAGCAGAAGAAAGAGATGGAAGAGCTAGAAGCTAAGCGACGCACTGAGACCACTGAAATTGACACTTTTGGTTACCGTCGTAGACCTGGTTTTGAGGTTTTTATTTTGAGAATTATTCACCACCAATTTTTCAAAAGTAAAATCTAGCCATTTTATTAAAACAAATTTCAGTTGCCTCCAGTGCAAGATCACCACCGTGGATATCGTCCAGTTTCCGGTGACAGAGACAGAAGCAGGTCCAGAGAGCGATCTCGAGAACGTCATCGATCTTCCAGAAAGTCAGATGAAAATGGCAAAAATGGACATCAATCTCATTCCAAGAAGCCCCAACAGCCCCCAGATGAGGAGGAAGACGATGAAGAATTGGAAGACGTTGGGCCCATCATTGATATGGACTATCTGCTAGCCAAAGCTCAGGAGAAGGAACAGCCTAAGCCGGTGCCTGTGCCAGAGCCCATTCCCGTGGATCCTATGCCCCCTGTCAAGGAGACCAGACAAGAGGAGCCCAAGTAATTTTTTTGCGAATTTGGTGCTTTCCACTCAAAATACTTGAGTAGAAGCTCTCTCAATAAATTGACAACCCCTTAAATTCGTTCCCGCCTTGGGTCCGACACTTTGTTAGCTCGATTTTTTAAAGCTTTTGTCAAACCTCATCCGTCAGTCTGGTACCGAAGGATTACCAGTATTTTTTTCTTTTTCCAGAATCTTGGAGTTTTTCCATTAACACCTCGACTCTCGATAATTGGACGCCGTATTTTCAACAAGAAGTGTTAATGGCAAAACTCGAAAATTTTGAAAGAAATGACTGCTAAAACCACAATCCTTGCGATTTTTCGTACTATGCCAACAAATCAGAACTGCTAAAAAAAGTTTCGAAAATTGAGGTAAAAAAGTGTCGGACCCCAGGCGGGACCAACTTGGTGGGTGTATATTTAGCAAGAGTTGACTGTAAATGAAATAAAATGTATTCTAACAAACGTTTGGCTTTTAGGCGCAGAGACAGTCCTAAAGCTCCAGTCAGTCGCTCCGACAAAGACTCTGGATACCAGAATCGCCGTAGAGAAGAGGACAGCCATGCTCGCAGATCCTCTCGTGAACGCAACGACAGAAACAAGGAGACTGAGCCAAGTCGTCGTCAGAGAGAAATATCCCGCTCCAGATCTCCGGCTGTGTCACGCAGTGAAAGAAATAAGGAGGTTGAGCCATCTCGTCGCCAAAGAGAAAAATCCCGCTCCAGGTCTCCCGTTGTATCCCGCAGTGAGAGAAACAAGGAAGCTGAACCAAGGCGTCGCCAGAGAGAAAGATCTCGCTCCAGGTCTCCAGCTGTGCCCCGCAGCTATCAGCAAAGATCTGGTGACCAGGACAGACGTGAGGAGCGAGGAAACCGAGCAGACAGGGACCAGCGTCGACCAGAGGGTGGGAGTAGCAGTGCTCGACATCTGGAACGAAATCCATCCCCTCCTCCTGCTAAAAAAATTGTAGAAAGTGTGCCTCCTCCGGTGCAGGTTTTCAAGTCTACAAAAATCAATTTGGATGAGGTGCTTGAAAAAGGTAGTGTTTTCACAAGATACAAACTCTTTGGACGAAAACTACTAATAGTCTAGTGGTTAGGCTGCTAGGTGTAAACTAGGAAAATTTTCTCTCAAGTTCGATTGTTAATCAAACCGAGTGGGATTCTCCAACCAACGTTTGGTTCTCGAAAAAGGATTTTTTCGAGTTTTATACTGCAGGGTGGCCCGAAAAACCACCTTTGCATTCAAAATCTTGTTTTTACCCACTTTTTATGGACGACCTTTAGGCAGGTTACCACTTCAAAGGTAGTTCATCTCACTGGCTACAATTTGGGTTGTAACTTGCCTGGTAGTTGCAAAAAGTATGTGAAAACACGATTTTGAATGCTAATATGGTTTTTAGGGCCACCCTGCACTTATAAGCATCCTATTCATTTTTGACTTCCTTCCAAAAAAAACTGAATTCCAAATTCGAAACTCACTTGAAGCATCATTTCCAAATTTTGATTTTTGTGAGACTAAAATAAAAATTATTTGCAGCCAAAGCTCACGAAGAAGCCCTGCAGGATGCTCAATCACTAGCTGCCCTCAACAGACAGCGGGAGATCAACCAGCGAAAACTCATGGAGGAATCCCGTTCAATCATGGCCAAGCCTGAAAAAGAAAAGGAGGTTGAAGAGGAAAAAAGCTCGAAGCGCAAACGTCAATCTCCTGCTCCAATGGACAGAAATGAGCCAAAGCGTCATCGCTCTCGTTCCAAAAGTCCGAAAAGGGATGTGCCGATGAGAGAAAAGTCCAAGTCGCCTGTTAGAGAGCGACGCAGCCGCAGATCTCCCAGCCCTACCCGCTCTAAATACAACCAGTCTGAAAGCAGTAATTCTGCTGCTACTAAAGGACCAATGGCTGCCCTTCCACCTATTGGAGGAGTGTCTTCTTTGTTGCTCAAGAGCAACTCACCTCCTAAGCAAGAAGAAATGGCTAAAACAGCTGAGAAAATTTCAAGATCAACTGGCAAGAAAGAGCGGTAAGTATATTTATTACTGTAAAAAACAGGGTTTGCCCTATGCTATATGGGTACCGGTTTTCGCCTTGCTTCTTCAGTAGTTTTGGTCCTCTCGTATTTTTTCGGCTTGTGCTTAGGCACAGGTAAACATATGTTATGATGGAATCAAACATTTTTTTATTGTTTGAGTTACATGATTGAGTTCCTACTAATGTACGCTGCCCTAGTCTGCGCCTAAGCACAAGCCACAAAATTAACAGGAGGGCTGAGGCGAAAAACGAAGGCCACACGAACACATATAGAGCCGAAAATTTCATATAGGAAATTGCTTTAGTTAGCGGTAAATTTATTTAAAACTTTCCAACATTCCAATATATTTTCTCTCTATTTTGAACTCTAATTTCAGGACTCTATCAAACCTAAAATTTTTAATACATCTAGGACTAATTTAAAATAAATATACTGAAATTTTAATGATAAAATTTTGCTTTCTCGCCAAAAGTTAGTCACAGAGATACCAAACGAGTGAAAAACATGTAATAGGGCGCTTACAATGGAGGTGCGAGGTCGAGGTAAAACGGTGTCTAGATCTCGCGCTTTAATTGAAAAATGCCAAAACTGATGCAGATGACCTATATACCTAAAACCAAAAAGTAGATGTAGGTCATCTATACCAGATTTGGAATTTTTCAATGAAAAACGGGAGATCTAGTCACCGTTTTACCTCGACCTCGCAACTCATACCTCCATTTAAAAAAAATTGGTATGAAGGTTGGCAGAATAGAACCGGAGAGTATGTGGGATTGTGTCATAGAGACCAATATGAATCATTTCGGAATATATAGCACTATTCAAAAAGTACAACATAGTCAACAGCAAAAGTCATAGTTTGAATATAATAAAATCTTAAATTTATTTATATTTAGCCATCAAAATTGCAATCCCTACAAAAAAATATTTTAAAAATCCAGCTTTCCCGTCAAACTGACACCCTAACTAAAAACTCTAAATTTACAGCTCCAAGTCACCTGAAAAACGCCAAGAAAAAACGGCTCCAACTAGTGAGACACGAGGTAGACGCAGATCTAGAAGTGCTGAGAAGCAGGCTACTACCAAATCGGAAGTTCAAAAAGAGACCAAAAAAGAGAAGTGATATTTTTTAAATTGCAAAACCATATTGTTGAAACTAAAACACCAATTTCAGATCCGAATCTCCAGCTTCGAAGAGTCCTATTAAAAAGTTGTCACCAGGCAGAAAGGGGCGAAAATCTCGCTCCACCTCCAAGTCCTCCAAAAAGAGTATGTCTCCACCGGCTCATTTCAGAGACGGCTCCAGCTCTTCTTCAACTTCTTCACGTTCTCGCTCCAACTCCAGTGACAATTCGGCTCGAAGACGCTCCAAGAGCAGAAGTGTAAGTGGTTTTGTATTTGCGGATTCAGTGGCTTATAATTTTCATTGAGGTTTAGGCATCTCGAGACAGACGCCGCACGAGCAGAAGTTCTTCTTCTTCAAGCTCGTTGTCCACGGCTTCTTCCTCTTCCAGCTCTTCGCGCTCCTCCTCGGACCACTCAAGAAGAGGTCGCAGAAGCAGGAGCAGATCTCGCAGCAATAGAAGATACACTAGACGATCAAGGACCAGATCTAGAAGCCGGTAATTTTTTTCAATTTTCACAAAATATTTTTGAAACTAAAACACACCAATGGCATGCGCAAAATTTGAATTGGCGGGGGACACTTCTCTTTCTTCTAAAACTATGCTCTTTTGAGTCGTTTGAAATTTCTTAAAAGAGTACAGTTTTAGACGAAAGAGAACTGTCCTACGCCAATTCAAATTTTGCACATGCCACTGACAAGGGAACCGATCGAACTGTACGATTCGATTCAAAAATTCTGACAATGCCATCTTGTAGAGCATAGTCGATTTACTGAATAAAATTTTGATATTTTTCGCTAACAGACAGAAAAAATCGAATCTGGAGACTCGAGAAATATTGAGCCACAAACTGCCTTAGTTCCCCTGTGGATTCTTAAAAACGTATTTGTTTATAATCTACCCTTGATATGGTGACACCCCTAAAAGTTCGATCCCTAGCAGGGTCCGAAATTATTGTAAGTCCGCATGTTAAAAATATTGTGTCGACGCCAACTGGAGATCGAACCTTTGGGGTGTCACTATATAGAAACTTGACTGTAGAAAATATGTTTTCGAAAATCCACAAGGGGGACCAAGGCCATTTTGGTCTCTTTTGACATGTTTCTCGAGTCTCTAGATTTGATTTTTTTGTCTGTTAGAAAAAATATTAAAATTATTTGTAGTAAATCGACCATGCTCTACAAGATGGTATTGTCAGAATTTTTGAATTGAATCGTACAGTTCGATCGTTTTCCTTGTTAGCGCAAAAGCCATGTTCCTTTAATGAACTTTTTTTAAAATTTTTTTCTTTATGTAAAGCTACAACAGTAAATAACTAACTTTATGATATTTCAGCAGCTATCGTCGCCGTCGTCGCAGCAGTAGTGGAAGCAGCCGCAGAAACCGGAGAAGCAGAAGCTACCGCCGAGGACGTAACAGTCGAAGCCGCTCTCGCAGACGTTAGATGGAGGCAAAATAACAGAAAAAAAGATTCCACTTTGTTGTTTTTCACACTTATTTTGATTTATGGTTGTCAGCTATGTCCTGAAGATTATTGAGTTGAAAAGGAATTTGTGGATGAAAAGATGTATGCTGATAAACTTTCGATTTTTAAAAATGTTCTTATTGCTTAACAATTCTACCGTATTTTCTCTATTAATAGACCCCTCCCCCCTAAATCTGGAATTTTTTAAAATTTATTGTTCATTTTTACCTTATTTTGGGTACCGACACTCTGGCATGTTACATTCCAAAATGTAGCTCAGCTTTCCAGCTACATTTTGGTATGTAGTATGCCTGAGGGTCGGTACCCAAAATAGGGTAAAAATGAAAAATAAATTTTAAAAAATTCCGGATTTTGGGGGGGGGGTCGCTTAATAGAGAAAATACGGTATTTTGGATCTAACAATTGATAGGGATCAATTTGTTTCTTATGATCACCAAGTTATTGTTTTCAATAACCAAAATCAAGACTATTAGTACACCGAACATAAAAATCACAAAAAGTAAAATTGTGTACTTTGAATTTTGAACTTTCATATAATACGCCTGCATTTCAACTTTTTTTCTTTTCGACTTTGGGGGGTTAAAGGGACATGTTATAGCATGATAGTTTTTTCTTGCATCAGATATAATTTATTTTGCATCAGATTCACTTCTCTTTGTATTGGATGGGGGTTTTAGTACCATCTGTATTTTATTACCCGCTTTCATTACCCTTTACTTTTCTTCTTTCTATTTTGTTGGTTTGTAGGTAGTCAATGGGAGATGTTCTTCAATCCGCTGTCTTGAGCTTGAACATCGTAGTTTCTCCGCTCTTCTAGAGGCTCTTTTAGGCTTACTTGAGCTCTTGAAAAACCTTTTTTTTAACTTAAAAGGCTCAATTCTCAGAATTAATTTTTTTTCTGCAAAACGATAAATATCAGGAGATTTAGCTTGATCTCAGCGTTCTACGAGCTATCCCACTCTATAATTGTCAAATAAAATCACTAAGAATATCCTAATACAAGGGACCACAGGCGCCTATCGGCGCCTCTATAGTATTTCGAAATTTCGATAGTGCATTCATCGTGAAAAACTACGCGTCTATCTACGTCTACGTTCTTTTCGAGACATCGCAAAAATGGCCATCGTTGGAAGCAGAAAAACCATCCTCCAGGCCTACCCCAAAATCCTCCAACTCCAATTTTGAGGGACCACAAAAGGTTTTCTTTTTCGAAGACATTTTCCTGGGTCTCGGCATAAAAAGACGCTGAATTGTCTGAAGTTTGGGGTTCCGTCGAGACATTGCCGAAAATAATCGGAAAAATAAGCAAAAATGGCCTGAATGTGGTCAAAATGTCCATTAAAAAGTAGGACGGACACATGCCAAATACTATATAGAGATTAAAAAAAGTCAGATTTTTAGAAATTTTAAAATAGATTTTTTAAATTGACGCGTTTTTCGCCAACGAAAGCACTTTTAATATAGCAAACACGTACGAACATGCTCCACAAGATAGCAGTGAAAAAAATTTCATAAAAATCCGGGGTAACAAAGTTAGTAAGGATCTGGTCCGAAATTACAGAAAATCAGTTTTACACAGTAGAGACAAAAAAATTAATCAAGCCGAAAATACGCAAAATTTTTTTAAAAATTGTGAATATCAGTCAAATTAGTAATTTGAAATTACCATAAATCCTTCCCGGGTACTTATTTACATTCAGCATTCAAAAGGCCATATCTTAACACTCAGATTTTTAAAAATCATTCTGTAAAATGGGTCTTGTAGCCCGTGAACTGCGCTACATTTCAGTGCTAAGATGTCGCTAAAAAGTTAAACTCTGGATTTATTTGTTGACCCGTATGAAAATGCTCGCCAATTGCTCAAAATGACCTTACATTTTGAAAGCAATGATTAGTTTTCAAAATATCATCATTATGAAGTGACCAAAACGCTTAAATGCGTCTCATATTTACAGCTTTCAAATAAGCATTTGTTTGCCTTATTGTGATCATAAAACAGAAAGTTTTGAGACCAAAGCAACTTTATTTTTTAATAAAAATAAAACAACAAAAAAATTTTAAAAATGAATTTTTCACTAACTTTAAAGGGGCATGCTCGACGCCGATTGGAATATATTAGGTTGATCCAAAAGTTCTTGGGCACCTTGAAAAAATTTATTTTCGATTTTTTATTCGCTTCTTTTTCGTCGTTTCATCTCATCTGTCTTTTTTAGATGACAGACGCAAAGAATACGCAACAGAAGAAGCAATTTTAACAGATCTGCAAGTTTATTTTGATTCGAAACCGATTAGATTCTTTGTTAAAGGTATTGGGAGATTGCCTGAAAGATGGCAAAATGTTGTTGATGTTGAGGGAGATTATTTTGTTGAATAAAGATTTTGGAGAGCTGTTTTGTTGATGTGACTTCGAGTGATATCTCCTCTGAATTAGATCTGCAAACATTGGAATGATAAACATCATGCTAAAATATTAACACGTTAATAAAAAATCGAAAATAAATTTTTTCAAGGTGCCCAAGAACTTTTGGATCAACCTAATATTTGAAAGGCGGGTACCAGGTCGATTCAAAAAAGAATTATTTTGAAATGCAAACTTGTTGATCACCCTCTTGTGATAAGTAACCATAACCACTCAGGGCAATCCTAAGCCTCTTGTGATAAGTAACCATAATCACTCAAAGCCTTTAGTGGCATCGGTGGATGAGTGGTAAAGAGGCGGCGGACTGTGGTAGTTAGTTTATTGACAGGTATATTGACAAGTATAATGTTTCATAATTTTTACAGAAAATTCAAAGGTACATTTAGATGTTTATAAATTTTTGATTAAAATTAAGCAAACATTTTAATTTTCTGAGATTCGGGCCGGAATTGGATTTATGACCACTAGTATCAAATGTAAGCTGTGAGAACAATCTTTCAACTGCTTCTGAAGTGGCTGGCATTGGTAAAACCACAAAAGCTAGCTTTGGAAGCTTTGCAAACTCCTGAATTAATAATTAATCCAAAATAATTCAATTTTTTTGCTTCTTACCTGGCTTTTTTCGGCCCAAAAATCTAACCCAGACTCCCCACTTTTTTTTTTCAATACAACATCAAAATAAGAGTTTATTTCTGCATATAAAGTAGAAAATGTTTCGGAAGTCGATTGGGGATTTTCAATTTCTACTGTCCCAAATCCCAAAATTTCGGAAACAGCGCCGGAGCCATAGTTGCTTAAAAAACAGCGCCGGGGCCAGCGCCGAGCAAAATTTTTTCATTGGCCCCAGCGCTGGCGCCGAGCGCCGGGTCGGCACTGTTTTTGCCGGGGCAGCGCCGGCGTCGTAACAACACTGCTTATGACCACTTAGATGAAATTCGTTTGTAGGCTAAGGATAGCTAAGACAGTCAAAAACACAATGCTACTTATGATGCTACTTTGTAACTATTTTGTAAGCAACCTTTTTTTATGCACCCTAAGTACATATATAGCATTAGCGTAAAAAAGGATAAGTAGCCGGATTTTTCCAGCAAACGCACCACCCATATTTTTAATACTTAATTTTAGAAGAGTAAAGTAAGCGTTGAAGAGCTTTGCCGAGAATGTCCTCACTAATTCGCCCACTACCTAAACTACACCCGCAATTTGGGATTTGAGGAAATGCCCAACTACAGCTACAGTCCACTCTCGATTTAGTGTAACCCCTCAAGTTTGTTCCCGCTTTTTCTTTCCGCTTCTTCCCACTTTTTTTACATCTATTTTTGACAACTTTTGCCAGTTGTCTTTGGCTAGTCTAATCGGAAATATTGCAAGGATTCCGATTTGTGCCGATCGTTCTTGTGAATGAAAATAAGGCTACACTAAATCGAGAAGCGCGGGTCTTTTCGGCAAAACTGTTGTCATTCACAAGAACGATCGGCAAAATCGAAATCCTTGCGATATTTATTTTTAGACTAGCCGAAGACAACTGGCAAAAGTTTTCGAAAAAAGATGTAAAAAAGTGTCGGATCCTAGGCGGGAATGAACTTTTTGGGGTTACTGGGGGGAGGCGGTTGCGGTTGCCGACTACATATGCCACACCTCTTTCATCTACCCTGGAAAGCGGTGCTCCAGAATCTCCAAACGTAGATACATGTCCAAGCCCGTTGCGATCTAGACGAATAGATGGATATCAAAATCAATCCAGTTCTGTTGATGGATTTTCCATTTCATAAAATGCTTTGAGATTTGCTTCATGGAGCCAGTTAGTTGAATCTCCTTCTGCGGTCTGGCCAAAGCCTGCAACAGTGAGAATCTCTGGATATTCATCCAGCGCCAAACATCCGAAATCTAAAAAAATAAATAAACTTTTTTGAACATTTCAAAAAGCCGTGGCTAGAAGAAAACATTATCTTTCAGAAATGCAAGTGCGAAAGTATCAAATTTTGGAATTTAGCCGGCTGTCCTATCACCTTTTTCCGGTCATATGTCCACAAATGTTTACAGTAATTTCTACCATAAATTTCCGAAAAAAAAGAAAGCCAACCTCCTGCCAAGAAAGTGCAAAAAACGCACCCGATTTTTTGACGTATCCGGTTTTCGGTTAACTGGATTTTTTCGTCCCCGTTTTCGGTTCCGGTTTATTTTGTAAAAATCGTTGCGGTTCAGTTAACCGACCGTGTACCATCCTACTAAATTTTCTTTTTTTCAAAATTAACATTGATACCGTACTTTTATGCGATTGCCTTGAAAGAACTCTTTTTAAAGTACCGGAATAACTTTCTTGGGGCTTCTTTTCGAACGCTATAAACGTGAGACTATTTGCTTGCGGAGCGATGATTAATCGCAAAAATTTTATCTCTCATTTTCGATGTTTATGTTATTTTGAAGCAATTCTGTGCTACCCGCTCAATTGTAGAGTCTATCATTCAAATTTTCTGACCTTTAGATGTGCAACGAAACAAGTTTGCAAAAGGCTATTGACCTCGTCACCTGCGCTAAAATGCTAAAATTTTGATGAAGCTTCAAAGGTGATATGAACGGCTATGAACTAATTTGCTTTTACAGTTGTAAGCATCATAATGTTTAGCTTTATATAACGTTCGAAATGTATCACACGAGAACGTGCCTTTTTTGCCGAAATGTGGTATTTCGCCGTTTTATCCAAAAAAATCTTTTCGTGCATTTCTGAAAAAAAAAACCTCAAAATCTGCAGTTTGGGCACTTTGAGCCATATTTTCGCGAGATGTTTATATTAACTCGGCTGATAGAAGAGTAGAATCGGTAGAATTGTAAAAAAGTGCTTAATATTGTAATATTTACCAATTTTTGTATGGAGCTCCTCAGGTATTTCTTCTATTTGGAAAAATGACAGGTCGAGGAAATCATCGGGTATAGAATAGTAGCCAAAAAATTTCCACCCTACTCTAGTCATCCGTTCAGATTCTAGACATTCATCTGCACTTCCAATACACGTCCCTCCTAAATGAATAGATAAATGAAATTGATTTTACGAAATTTTTAAGGAAGTAGTCTCACTCATACCTCTGTATAACGGCACCCTCAAAAGTTTGTTGCCGCCTAGGGTGCAACATTTTTTTAACTCAATTCGAAGTTAAGGTGCTGTCCTATAGAAATTTTGTGTGTTTAGATGAGATTTGTAATGATATAGGTAAAATCAGAATCCTTAGCATTTTTAGGACTTGACTGTCAAATAAGTATTGGCAGATGTCTTCAATAACTGAAGTTAAAAAAAGTGTCAAACCCCTGAGCTTAAACCAACTTTTGAAAATGCCCTTTTAATGCCCTTTTGATTATATTGAACAAAAGTTCTTTACTTCTTTCTAAATTTTACGTTTTTCTACAAACCTAAATACAAGTCTGCTTCTGTTGGTTGAAACATGTCTTCAATGCAGTGTCGGTTGGTAACTCCAAATCGAGCCCATAGCAGAAACCAAGAACACTTTCTACTTCCTCTCACTATGGCACCAATAAACTTATATTTGCCTGGGGCCACCACCGCGCCATTAATAACTTCCAGTGTTCCATTAATGTCTGAAAAATCGAAGGTGTTATTAGAGTAATCTTCCAAAATCAGTAGATTTTCAAGGTTTGCAAAGGTTAAAGATATATTTGAAAATGTTTTGGCGCTAATTAAAAAAATTATTTTTTTTGGTATTTTTCACATATTTTTGCCTTGAAGATCAAAGCAAAATTTATATAGCTTGAAAAAAATTTGCTCCGAGTTAAGGGGGGATCTGATCATAAATTCATGCAAATGTTTTTACGTCTATCTCTGAGACAATATTCCCTGAAATATTGTTTTAAAATGAGCTACTTTGTGGTGCATAAGCTAGTAGAGTCAAATTAAGCGTATTAGTGCACACTCATAATTTAACTTTTTGCAAGAAAAAGCAATTTAAAAATCGTAAAAATAACCTGTCTTGTTTTGTGGCCAACACTTTGCTTTTATTATGCTCATTTCTTTGGCCGACAAAGAGTCAAAAAGAAAGCTCAAGTTCCTTTCTTGCGATCAGTGTTGTAAATGATTTTTGGCGGCACCGGGCACCGCACCGGGCACCGACCCTGAAAATCGCGGCACCGGGCACCGCACCGGGCACCGACACTAAAATCGCAGCACCGGGCACCGCACCGGGCACCGACCGAAAAATCGCGGCACCGGGCACCGCACACCAACCCTGAAAATCGCGGCACCGGGCACCGGGCGCCAATCAAAATCGCGGCACCGGGCACCGCACCAGGCACCACGCGCGCCGGCACTCAGGCGCGCCGGGCAAACCCTGCACTTACCGGGCGTTAAGTATATAAACTGCGTTATACTTTACAAGCAGTCAATAAGTGAATCTTTGGCATACTGCCTTATTTTACGCTTTCAAGAAAAATAACCGAAATTAGTCTAAAAATCACGGCACCGGGCACCGGCACCAAAAATCGCGGCACGGGCACCGCGGGGCACCGACCAAATTGCACACCGGGCACCGCGAAAAAAAATCGCGGCACCAAGCACCGCACCGGCACCGGTGCGGTGCCGCACCGGTGCCGGTGCCGGTGCGGCACCGGTGCCTTTACAACACTGCTTGCGATGTGACAAAAGTAGCAAGCATTGGAATAATCCATTGAGTCATAAGAGACAGTTTCATGGCCTGGACCCATATTGGGATTAACAAAACAAAGAATCCGCCTTTTCAGAAAGTCTTTTAATCTAAATAAATAATGTAGCAAGTTGTTAAATCAAAAGTTCCAAATTAATGAATTGTTCGAGCAAAAGGTCCGGTTAATAAGGAAGCCCATCCTTTCAATCAAGTAAAATAAGTCGAGTCCTAGTGCTGCAGACACTAAAACTCTTCTTAAGGAATCCTCAGAGGGGAGTCAATCCATGTTGTAGAGGACAAGTGGATTAAAGAGTAGTTTATTTTTAAAAGCTAGCTGGAGCAAATATCTCGCTCACCAAAACACAAAAACAGACTGCCTCCAAAAACCATATCGCTGGCAAGCGATAGTTCAATACATATACAAATCACACAAGATCCCCGCGGAGAAGGGACAAGCCATGGTGGGATGGCACATAAAACAAAAACAAATGGCTGGCGAGAGGGGAACTGGGGGTAGCAACAACAACTAACACTACAAGTCAAACACAATCAGATAGGGGGGAACACCGCCAGCTAACAGGAAGAGGCTGGAATGTGGATGGGGTGGTGATTGCCCTTTGGATCGATCGACCTCCTCGGAGGAAACTACAAAACACAGAGCTTTACATAGACGCAAAATTTTCATTCAATGCTTACTGATAACGCTATGTGAAGGCAAAATGTAAATGTCAAGAAAATACGAATATACTTGTATTTTCAAGAGCAATTTTTCTAATACTTTATTTCAACACAAAGATTTATAGACCCAAAACTGTTTTTCTATACAGACTGAAAAACTTCTAGCAGGCTCTTCGGCCGATTATTACAACACAAATCGTCTCCCCACATCCAGTTATAGTGTGGGTAAGGAGGAGATATAATAATTCAAAGTTTAAATTCCGACAAAAATAAAAAGTAATTGATACAACAAATATAAGTGGTTCTCAAAAATACATATTTTTGACAGTAAACGGTTTGCAGTTTGGTTGATGATTAAATTGAAAATGCATAAGCGACTGATAATTTTAAATTGAGTGATAATAACTTTCCCAGTAAGCCATTCAATTACCGTATTTCCTCTAATTACCGCCCCCTCTAATAAGCGCCCCCTCTAGAGGTCGATCGAAAAATAAGCGCCCCGGGCGGTAATTAGAGGAAATACGGTATCCCACTATGTCAGAGAATTCATACACCAAAATCTTAAAATCCATGTTTGTAACAATTCTTTTCAGATTCCGTCAAATTGAGTTAAGCAAGGTGATTTCTGATCAGTCACTCATTCCAATGGACCATCAATGTATTCCAAGACTTGTTCATGACGGATGTCTTCTTCTAACTGGTAAATGTATTGCGGCCAATGGTGGTCATTCAAAATATTCGCATCGGCGACGACCATGCCCCTTGAAAGAATGAAAGAAAACTTTGATAGACTATCTGCATACAGTAGAAGCTCCATGAAAGAAAACTTTGATAGACTATCTGCATACAGTAGAAGCTCGATTTAACAATCAGCTAGATTTAACGATCACAAAAAAAGAATTTTGGTTGGTCTTAAAGGGGCATGCCCACGCTAATAAGAGGTGGTGCCCGGGAATTCAAAAATTTTTCCTAATTACTGGACTTCTGTACGGATTTTTCAACTTGGTTTCTAACAAAACAAGGACTAGAATTTAATTTTAGGTATGGTTTTGTTAGAAACCAAGTTGAAAAATCCGTACAGAAGTTCAATGATCAGGAAAATTTTTTAAATTCCCGGGCACCACCTCTTATTAGCGTGGGCATGCCCCTTTAACTAAATTAAGGCAAATTTACACTCTATATAGCGATCAGCTCGATTTAACGATTACCTGAGCTTGGCCTTGACTGTGAAAAGGCTCTCAAGTAAACGATCACCACAAAAATGTCCAATTTTTACAGATCTCAGCAAGAATTTTTTATGCAAAACATATCTAATTTTTATGTTTTTTTTTCTGAATTTCCGTTTCTCAAATTGTTGACTCTCAAACTTTGTCGACTTTTTATTATTATATTGGCTGTGGAACGTAGTAAATTGCAAGATCAGAGAATTCAATGCAAGTCAAAGTGACAGCAAAGAAAGCAACACCGATGCAGTGGTAACGGAACAGGAAGAGCCAGCTGTTTTTGTTTTAGAGCCTAGCCAAGGCTAGTCATTATCCAGCGCTACGCAGACACGACTAACGATCCTTTTATTCTCCAGATGTTTGATCACCTTAACGACTATCTAACGAAAAACGCCCATACAGTCAAACTTCCCTAACACGTACCCCCTGGGGATCGGGCTCAGATGTACATGCTAGGGAAGGTACGTGTTATAGAGGGTACGTGTATAGACATTTTTGGTAAGGTAAATCCAACCAAATCAAAAAAGGTGTACGTGTTAATGAAGTGTACGTGTTATAGAGGGTACGTGTTAGGGAAGTTTGACTGTAGTAGTTTAGACAGAAAAGAGTTTTAATTATTTTGTCGAAAAATAGAGACATCATCTTGAGCATTTATGTTAAATTGTTCAGTTTAAAGTTTTCTGACTCTAACTAATCGTTTTTATGGACACATGCATTTAGATAGTTAGGAAAAACTCGATATAGCGTTCATCTGTGGATTTCAAGGTGAACAGCATTCAATTTAACGATCATTCCATTTAACGATCAGCTCGATTTAAAGATCACTACAAACCGGCCCCTAGGGTGATCGTTAAATTGAGCTTCGAGTATACTCCATTTTTTGTCTTTGTGTTAAAAAAATCTCGTAAATATCGCAATCTCAACAATTAAGTTTTAAAAATAGCCTAAAATGATACTTATAAATCTTGAACCATACGCATTTAAAAAATTGTCAAATAATACTTAAATAACGAACAGTATTTCAAGAGGAATTAAGTCAAGTTACCTAGATATATTTTACCGAAACTTCCACTGCCGGCCTTCTGATGTAGCCTGTATTTGATTTTACAGTTCGAAAGGTTCCCTTGTAAGATCGCTGAAAAATAGGTCTTCGAGTTCGTTGTCAAGGTCCTGAGCAGCCTTTTTGTGGTCGATGGTCCGGCAGCCCAAATGACTCTCTTCCGCCAGCTCCACGTCCAGTCGCTCGTGCCGCTCGTCGTGTTCCGCTTGCTCGTCCACAAAATCGTGCATTCCGTGATGGTCCGGATCCGAAGCCGGATAATAATTTTCCTTTTTAAAACCTTTATTTACCGTATGAATTTGGCACACAACATAGCACACACATTGTTCTAAAATTACAATCAGAATCCTAGAGTTTTCAGACTAAACTGACCAATCAGTTTCTGTAATACTCAAAATCATGGTTTAAAAAGTGTCAGACTCAGCAGGGAATTTTTTTATGGCTTATGCAGCAGTTAAGAACAGGTAAAAAGTATTTAGTTCAGCATTTTTCTTTGAAGGCAATATTTGGACACTACTTGATATCCGCTCTCCTCAATTCTGACCATTGAAAGAATCTCCTTTGTTACTGGATTGATCAGTTGAAACTTTTGTCGGCTGAATTTGTCGAAGAATTCGCAGATGAGTTTGTAGGGCGCTGGACTCTTAGCTTCCAGAAATGACTGAAAAAATCGGGTTGATAATTTAGCTAAATAATTTAGCAACCCCACCAATGGGGTAAGCAAATTTGTATCAAAAAAGAAACATGGAATTAAGGCACGATACTTTTCCTTTATGAATTAACCAGCATGCCTTATATTGGTTAAATAATTCCCATCAGGGAGGACAGATTCCAAAGCTCAAAATCACGATTAGGACCAAAAAGGGTTTGAGCAAAACAATCTCTCCAA
This sequence comes from Ditylenchus weischeri, assembly GCA_029231635.1. Lineage (NCBI taxonomy): Eukaryota > Metazoa > Nematoda > Chromadorea > Rhabditida > Anguinidae > Ditylenchus > Ditylenchus weischeri. The sequence goes on from JAMRYI010000109.1 coordinate 118,488, forward strand.
ATCAGGTGAATTAATCTGAATCAGTCAAAAATTGCTGATTTCTCGACAATTAAAAATACGTAATTGAATCTGACAATTAGTGAAAAATCAGGACATCTGGTAACCCTGGTCTCTTTGCTCCCAAAAAGGCTAATTAAATAAAAAAATGTCTACCGGTTTTTAAACCTGGTGGGGTTACTCGTCGCTAAAAAGATCAAACCTCATGCAAAGCTCTATTAATTAACAATGCTACTACCTACCTCCAGAAGCACATCTACAAACTGGTCGAACTGGAAGCATTCCCATCTGTCTGCCAGAGCATCATAATGACTATATTCCAGGTTTAGACATAGCTCTTGGGACTGTCTATTCTCCCCTAGCGAGTGTAAGTAATCTACAATGCAGTCTACTTCAATGTCCCCGAGGGTCAGTCTGAGCTTGGAGTATTTGTAGATTATGGGAAATTCTTTCAATGCAAAAGCTAATCTAGTAGTGTTATAATAGAGACAAAGGTCCAAGGATTGGCTCTCCAGATAAGCTGGATTAGATTGGAAGAGTCGCGTAAATAAATGTTCGGCCAGGTGTTTGTCTTCTCTCCTGAACATTTGAAACTCGACTACTAGATTGTGAGTCAGCCATAAGTGTTTGAGTTGAACTAATTCGGAAATGACCTGCTTGATTTTTCGGTCGATTAAGTCATCTTTGGGTGTGGGATTCGATTCTAAAATTGAGTATAATACAGTTTTTGGCTGAAAATTTGGTAAATATAGGGGTTAGTTGAATATATTAGCTATATCCATTAAAGGGGCATGCTCGCGCCCGATGGAATAATTCCTGCATTTCAAATTGGCGGGTACCAGGCACGCCAGAGATTTGAATTTCAAAATCGTGTTTGAAATCATTCTGAACGTTTTCTTTCAACGTTCATTTTTTGCTAGCTTTTTTCTAATTGCTCTAACAAATATGACCATACTGACTGCCTTGCAAGAATTGTTGAAGTCGAAATCTTTTGGTATTTTTGTTTTATTGCTGCTGTGTATATGATTTGTAATTCTCACGAATTTTTAGCCTCCAGCGGGATAATTGAGCAGGTGACGCCAAGGCATTAGATAAGTTTTTATACTTTTAGCCGTCTTTTCTTTTCTTCTCTTGTCTAGTTCAGGTGCCTGCTATGGAAAACAGAAGAGCAACTCTGCAAATGGAGGACAGAAGGACAGTCGATTGAGTGTAGTCAAAGTCTATCCGTTCAATATGATGTCTTCTCTCTATATGTATTATATTTTCGCATCAATAAATTTTTAATTTTCGTGTTACTCTTTACCCTCGTTATGTATTACCCCGAAAAGTCGCAATTCCGCTTTTGAGTCATTTCAGCTTCTAATTTGATTTCACGCATTTTTATTTCAACATTATTCTCAATAAACAATATCATCATCATCGAATTCCATAAAGTTATCTTCAAAATCAGACTCCTCATCCAAAAAGTCAGCGTCTTCAATGTTTCCACTTATTTCAAAGCCATCGTAAAGTTCTTCTAGCGTAAATATGTGCGATTCATGCAAGGCCCTCCGTTTGTAGCCCTGTCAACAATTCGGCATTTCCATTCGAAATCGCCAGCGCTCTTTACTCCTTTCTGCACCACACCACCCTTTGCTTTTGAGAACACATCTCTTATGTGTTTGATAACCCTGTCTCCTCTTATTTCTGCCTTCCTATTTTCATTGAAATGAAGAGCTGCAAGCTGAGTTCTCGCGAGAAAACCTCTTTGCGCTAAACATCTTGACTATTATCTGTGAGCACAATGTAAAGCATATAGATTCATACTAGAACTTTCGTTTCGGTCTATAAATGTTGGCAACAGAATTGAAGGATTCGACATAGCTGGTGCTGTTTGACCCATTCAACCTGCTGATGTCATTTAGAAATTGTTCAGGTGAAACAACTTGGAGAAGCACTGCAAACGAACTAGACGCTGGATTGAGAGGGACACGCAGAGTCTCATTCTCTGTTAGCATATCGTGATGGCATCTCAGCACCTTTGTAAAAGTCTCAGCCTAGAACCGTAAAAGTTTATTTCGCATTTTGTCAGTGTGATCTACTTGAAATTTTCCTGTAATATCAAGTGGTACAAATCTAAGTGTCAAATTTTGGTGTAATAAATGCAATAGAAACAAGTATTGGCGTGGACAGAAAAAAGTTGTGGACTCTCAACAATATGAAGGTACCCTTAGTGTTGTAGCTGCTGCAGTTGTTGCTCCCGTCGCATTCCCGGTAGCTATGAAACAATTAACACTTTTATTATGTGAAAAATATATTAGGAACTATCTTCCCTGTTTGAAAGTGCTAGGATTGGAGGTTTGAGTGTTGCAACTTTCCAAAGGCTTGCTAGATCATTCGTTTGGCCTGCTGTTGAAGAAGAGTACAATGAGCAGTCTAATTCTCTGCTAGCGACAACCCTACAGCGAAGCACCCTAGTATAAAAACAAAATTCTAAATAAAATCATAAATAAAATTTAGAACCCCATCGACATCTCAGTTGATGGTCAGTATGATAGTCCAGGGTACAGTGCAGAGCTCTGTTGTGTGGCAGCCATTGATAATGAAACAAAACAAGTTATAAGATTTGAAGCAATTCGAAAAAGCGAGACAGGTTCTAAAACACAACTTTCCCATGTGCAATAAATTTTTCTAGGAAATGTTTCTACTCGTATGGAGCTAGAGGGTGTCAAACGATGCATCCAGAGTCTTGAAGAATTGGGAATCCTGATAGGTTCAGTCACTCACTAGTGACTGAACCTATCGTATAGTGATAGGCATACACAAGTTCGGTCATACTTAGCATCCGAAAAACCAAACATTCAGCACTTCTTTGACGCTTGGCACATGTTGAAAAACATTAGACGATCTATAATTACTGTAAGAAAATGGCATAGGTTTAATTTTTTCACAAAAAAATGAAGGAAAGTAAGAAGAAATGTAACCATGAGCTCAAAGAGGCCGCACCACGCTTTATGAACCACCTGTGGTATGCATCTTCGTTACCAAGAGGTGATCCAAAGGTAGTCAAAGAAACAGCTTTATCGTCTTTGTTGCATCTGGCCGGAATACACAGTTGGTCTCAAGTAACAACTTTTACTTTTTAACAGAGTCTGTTATAATAACTACTAAGGGTTTCGTACGAGATGTTTTTCATGAGAAAACTAATAGCTTGGCTACAGTGGCAGAGTGGTCCAAAAGAGAAGCAAAGACCACTTGATATTACAGGAAAATTTCAAGTAGATCACACTGACAAAATGCGAAATAAACTTTTACGGTTCTAGGCTGAGACTTTTACAAAGGTGCTGAGATGCCATCACGATATGCTAACAGAGAATGAGACTCTGCGTGTCCCTCTCAATCCAGCGTCTAGTTCGTTTGCAGTGCTTCTCCAAGTTGTTTCACCTGAACAATTTCTAAATGACATCAGCAGGTTGAATGGGTCAAACAGCACCAGCTATGTCGAATCCTTCAATTCTGTTGCCAACATTTATAGACCGAAACGAAAGTTCTAGTATGAATCTATATGCTTTACATTGTGCTCACAGATAATAGTCAAGATGTTTAGCGCAAAGAGAGGTTTTCTCGCGAGAACTCAGCTTGCAGCTCTTCATTTCAATGAAAATAGGAAGGCAGAAATAAGAGGAGACAGGGTTATCAAACACATAAGAGATGTGTTCTCAAAAGCAAAGGGTGGTGTGGTGCAGAAAGGAGTAAAGAGCGCTGGCGATTTCGAATGGAAATGCCGAATTGTTGACAGGGCTACCAAACGGAGGGCCTTGCATGAATCGCACATATTTACGCTAGAAGAACTTTACGATGGCTTTGAAATAAGTGGAAACATTGAAGACGCTGACTTTTGGATGAGGAGTCTGATTTTGAAGATAACTTTATGGAATTCGATGATGATGATATTGTTTATTGAGAATAATGTTGAAATAAAAAATGCGTGAAATCCAAATTAGAAGCTGAAATGACTCAAAAGCGGAATTGCGACTTTTCGGGGTAATACATAACGAGGGTAAAGAGTAACACGAAAAATTAAAAAATTTATTGATGCGAAAATATAATACATATAGAGAGACATCATATTGAACGGATAGACTTTGACTACACTCAATCGACTGTCCTTCTGTCCTCCATTTGCAGAGTTGCTCTTCTGTTTTCCATAGCAGGCACCTGAACTAGACAAGAGAAGAAAAGAAAAAGACGGCTAAAAGTATAAAAACTTATCTAATGCCTTGGCGTCACCTGCTCAATTATCCCGCTGGAGGCTAAAAATTCGTGAGAATTACAAATCATATACACAGCAGCAATAAAACAAAAAATACCAAAAGATTTCGACTTCAACAATTCTTGCAAGGCAGTCAGTATGGTCATATTTGTTAGAGCAATTAGAAAAAAGCTAGCAAAAAATGAACGTTGAAAGAAAACGTTCAGAATGATTTCAAACACGATTTTGAAATTCAAATCTCTGGCGTGCCTGGTACCCGCCAATTTGAAATGCAGGAATTATTCCATCGGGCGCGAGCATGCCCCTTTAATGGGAGGGTACATCTACTGTCCGTATCTGGTCTCGCATGGAAATGTCTAAAATTCAAATTTAAACGCTGCTGGTTCGAATCTCTCTAGGGTCTTATTCTATGTTTTTTGATATTTTTTTACGAGTTAGGTATCAAATTGATCCTTAGGATTTTGGAACACAACTATACAATCAGCGGTGTTACAATTATTGAGGCTAAAGCCCGGGTGAAAAAAATTTAAACCTGCTTCTAATATAAAAAGCCGAAAAATCCGCTACCCACTTTTCTAAATTAATTTTGACACGAAAACATTTCCATCGAGATTTTTATGTAGTTCTGAGTCTATTATTTTGCTACCATTCTTTAAAAAGTCAATAAAACAGGTAGAGAGAATATAAACTAAGTTATATGGCTTCTAGTTGTTGTTCTTTTATTTTGACAGTGATTTGCAGCAAATTTCAAAATTAAGACAGTTCCTGACAATAAAACAATCTTGGAAATTATTTTACTCAGTTCATCTATATTTTTTACCAATAGAACACTGTAAATGTAACTCAGTTACTGAAAAAGTTTGAAAAAACATAAGTCTTATGTTTTTTCGAGGGATTTTGAGGGATTTTAACCAGCGGCCTTTAAATGTGTTTTAAGTTGAATTTTAGACATTTCCATGCGAGACTAGATACGGACAGTAGATGTACCCTCTCTTTAAATCTGGTAATAAATCATCTCATGAAGTTTTTCGTATAATTCTTGACGTCTTGTAACTTTTACACATAGACAATTTTCGCAGTTTGGGGCACACATTTGAGACTATCTTGCATACGCTGACCTATCCTGCACCTAGGGTTTCGCCTAAAATATAATAAAAGATTTTTCTTTTGAATTCCCGCATTAAAGAAAAGTTATTGACCCATATGCGCATCTACTCCGTCGTTTTTATAACTTTGAGCTGCGCTGTAGGAGTTAATCGCTCGTCTTTTTTTCATTTTCCACTACATCGATTACATCAGTGATTGTCGTCGGAAATTTTCCTCAAATGAGAAGCCGTTGATACTTTGAACTTTAGGGGTTTCCTAGACACTCGCCAGAGCGCACTTTCTGTTCCTTCCAATTTTAGAAATCGATCGGGTTATTAACGTTTGATGTATGTTTAGTTATTCTTGCTCGCTTTTGCAAAAATGGTGATCACAGTTGGAAAATTGGTCAAAAGCGATGGAGGCAGCGCGACTGAGCTAGAAAGTAAAATCGGCATTGCTTTGGCGGATCTTTCTTCCACTGGGGGCGACATGAAGGGGCAGTTGAGCGAGCTGTATGCTGTTGGAGCTCAGGTGCTAGCATTGGTTGCATCTGTTATACTTGATCAACAATTCTCATTTCAGGACTACGCTTTCGGGGATAAGAAGTGCGTTGTGATCTACGTTCCAGTTCCTCAACTCCGAGACTTCCAGAAGATCTACACCAAGCTGGTCCGTGAATTGGAAAAGAAGTTTAGTGGCACACACATTTTGATCATTGCCAAGGTTGGTCAAATCATTTATCTTCCATTGTAAAATCGATTTGATTCAGCGTCGAATCCTGGAAAAGCCTATGCGTGGGAAGAACCGTAAACCAATTAAACAGAAGCGTCCTCGAAGCCGTACCCTGTCTGCTGTGCATGACGCTATTCTCTCTGACATGGTCTTTCCGGCTGAAGTGGTTGGGCGTCGCACTCGTTACAAGCTAGATGGCAAGCAGCTCTACAAAGTGCATCTGGACAAGTCGCAGCAGACAGATGTGGAGCACAAAGTGGACACGTTCTCCCATGTTTACAAGCATTTGACGGGCAAAGAAGTAGTCTTCGAGTTTCCAGAGCCTCTGTTCCAATAAATTGCTGTTATGTGTGACAGTTGTTAGAGGATGTTGTGTTCCAAATAAATTTTTTTGTTCTACTGCGTGTTCTTTCTTTGCCCTCAATGGGGCTGTGTGGTACTTGCAGGCGCGACCGCCGGGGCCACGAGTGGCAGCCGTTTTTTATGCCTTAAAACAGAAAAATTCACTGGCAGCGGCTGGTGAATTTTTATCCTTCTGGCAAGTTTTATAAGTTAGTCAATACTGCTGCCATCGAAAAATAACCGCTGACGCAAGCAGCGCGTGCAATTGTGTATTCGCCCTTCACTTTTATGTGAATCGTAATTTGTCGATCGTAGGTTTGTGAAGTGCGAAATACTTCAGAAGCTATTTTTTTAAGTGCTAGAGAAGGGAAGAAATAGCAGACTTGTCTGTGCTGATTTATATAGTCTTGATGACAATTTTTGAATTCCCTTCGTAGAAAGTGTTAGTTTTGGATGTGTGAAGGACAGGACTTTTTTTTATAATTAGTGTTCCCCCAAACTACTCCTACCAACATGTGTTTTTAACGGGTTTCAAATTTACGTTGGTATGATTGTTCCTTACTTAAGACTTCTACAAAATAAATCTGTTATTTACTGTCAACACTTTATTTTTCGTACACTTACCGTGTTCCCTCTAATTAACTTACGGGGTGCTTATTTTTTGGATGCCCGCTAATTGGAAAATTTTGAGGTTGATCTCGAGATTTTTGGGTGTTTAACCAAAATGCGGAATCGGTAGAGTTTGTGGGAGTTAACAAAACGGAATATATAGATGTGCGAAATAACTTTTTTTCCTCCGAGATACAAAAGCTCAAAGTCAGAGCGGGGGTGGGGGGTTGGCTGTTTGGCGTCATACGGTTCAAAAACTTTTAAAGCAGGGATCCCATCGCTACTTATTTATAAGAATTCTACTTACCGTATTTTCTCTAATAGAAGCGCATACGCTTCTATTTTTCAACCTCGCCCGGGGGGTGCGCTTCTATTAGAGAGCGCGCTTCTAATAGAGAAAACGTAGATATAGAAAAAAATCAACGCTGAACATTCTCCTCAAACAAATTCCAGAAGAGGTATTCAATCCGATGTGTGAAAGAAAGTGGATGAAAATCCTCAATCACAATGACTCTCTGCCGATCATCTATCAGCTTGTGTGCGCTATACTTTCCATAGCAGTGTTGAATGCCTTCATCGAGCGTACCTTTTCTTTGTGCGGAGTGCAATGGACGGATGAACGAAATCTACTTCAAGTCAAAACAGTAAAAAGCCTTGTTCAAGCAAAAGTTATCTTTGATCTGAATTGTCCGGAAATGTACAGACATTTGTTGAAAAGTGATGTATTGTTAAAGAAAATTAGAGGATCGGAAAAATATGCTTAGCCCGTTTCACCAATAAAAACTTTAAAAAAGCCATTTTAGTATAAAAAATCAGTTAGAAAACTGTAAAAATTATAAAACTCTATGGTAAGCTACTTATTTTTGAACCGAAAATTTTAGTTTTTTGAAAAAGCTACTTATTTTTGAATTTTTTTTATGGGATCCCTGTTTTAGAGCCATTTCCTCTGGCAAATTCCTTCAATTCAAATATACTATATAAATTTAAAAAACCAAAAAATGTTGGGTACTGGTCTTTTTTTAGTACGATCTTAATCTGCCATTATTTGGAAATTTGTACAAACACCCAGTAAAAAACTTCACGTACCTTTACCTTCTTTCTCATACAAAAAAAAAGATGGGGAAAAGGTCAGGCAGGTCTGTTGAGCCCTTGTATAGCAAGTCCGCAAATAGGGCAACAATCCTGCAAAAGTGTGCATCTTCTGGCTGGGCCACCATTCCGGCATTTCAGCTAAGTTATGGCTTAGGGTCAGCATGGCTTGCGGTTGTCCGTCATCTGTGAGGAAGCTCTGTCCGCCCTGGGTGTAGTTGATCCTTAGGCGGGTGACAAGACGAATTGGGGATTTCTGAAAGCTGGTTTGGACCAGCTGTTTCAGGGATCGATGGATTAGTAATAAATGCTCTAACTGGAGACGTGTAAGGAAGGAGAATACTTCCAAGAATATGTCGTTAGGCACTAGATTAGCCATGGCTAAAAAAAAGGCAATGGTCTTAAGAATTGGATTAGAGCTTTTTGACAGGATTTTGTGTAATTTGGATATGATAAATTATTTTTTTAATCTTTTCGTTGAGATAAGAAGGAAGTGTCAGTCATTGTAGATATGAAGGGGGTGGAGTTGATAACAAAATTGAGGCATTTGGGTAAATTAATTTTGGATAAGAGGCTCTAACCAAAACTTTTGGTTTCATAAATTTATTAAATTGGTAAGAAAACTTCAGACTTCGTAAATATATTAACAGTTTAGTAAGGCTGAAAATCCTATGAATAAACCGAATTTTTCAGAAGAGGCGGTCCATAAAAGATTTATTTTTCCAAGCTCAAATACAGATTTTAAAAACTTGACAAAGTAAACCATTCATTTGACGGGCTACACTACATACAGCCATTTTTAGGATATAATATTCCGGCAATATATGAACATAGAGTTTCTGATATTTTACTTCAAATTCCAATCGCAATAAGTAAGTGTTTTTTTCTTCATTAAAAGAGCAATATTTATTATTAACAAACACCGGAGAGAAGAGAAATGAATAGCATCATCATCAACAATAACAGAACAGTAACAACAAAAACAACATCAACAAACATTGCACATAACCGTAGAATAGGTGGAGTAACACGGAAATCAGGAGTGAAGTGGCTGGTGAGTGATAAAAACAATACACTGGGCAACTATAGTGATATATAAGAGTATAATATAGGAGCAATGTCCAGAGCTCTTACCGTATTTCCTATAATAAGCCCACATGTGGGCACGCCAAAGATTGGGCCATTTAAAACTAGGCCAATTCAAATTGGACCACTTTTTAACTGTGGAATAGGAACGTTTGACTGCTGAATGGCATATATACCGGATAAGTAATCAAACCATTATGTTGCAATCCAATATTCAGGTACTTCATAAGTGTTATCAAGGTGCATAGGCGGTCAAAAGCAGGGTTGCTTAATTTACCGGACAGGAAAGAATTTGGAAAGTTTTCCGGTAAGTTTTGGAAAACATTCCAGTCAAAAACTGAAATTATAAAGGACATTGTAAATTTTCTGGAAAACTATCGGTAATGTTTTCCAAAAAAGTTAACTATTCAGCAACCCTGGTCAAAAGTCAGTCAAATTAAAGGCCCAATTTGAAATGGCCCAATCTTTGGCGCACCCACATGCATAGGCGTAACCAAAGGGGGGGAGGCTAACCGGGTTCCTGGGTGCTTAGCCAAATGAGAGTTAAAAAACGCAAAAAACAGATTTGCAAAATACAGTCGACTCTCGATGTAACGAACCCCCAAAAAGTTCGTTCCCACCTAGGTCTGAGCCCGATTTTTGAGCCCGATTTTAGCAAGAAAGCCTCGATACAGCGAACACTTATTTTCGAAAAAGGTGTTCGTTATATCGAGAGGCTTTTCGGCAAAACTATTGCGATTTTCAGACACGATTGGTAAAATCGGAATCCTTGCGATGTTTTGGACTAGACCAGCCAAAGACAACTGGCCGAAGACTTCAAAAATCGGGCTAAAAAGTGTCAGACCCTAGGTGGGAACGAACTTTTTGGGGGTTCGTTACATCGAGAGTCGACTGTATTTTCTTTGAGCTGAGATTGGCTCACAGTTTTCAATCATGCTGTTCTGGAAGGGTTGGTATTTATTATTTTCTTTTTATTTATCCGCTGTTTTTTTTATTTTGAGCTAATCTTCCCGTCAGGCTTTGGCGTTAATCTTGAAAATCGGAATTAATCTTGAAAATCTACAATAGTTTGAAATTATTATTTAAGTCGTTTGTCCCAATAGAAGTTTTGACTTTAAAACATTTATCAACATTCATTGACTTTGCGTTGACAGAATTGCAATGATGAAGCAAAGAAACTTGGGCACTGAGGCTAATGGTTCGGATACGTCGATTACTTCTGTGACACGCAGGGTATTTTTAAATAATTTTTTACTAATTTTTCCACTCGATCATTTAAAGCGAAATTTTAGTTGTCGAAAGAAGGGCGCTAGCCACTGAGGTTTCGATGGTGGTGGACACTGCTCTCGCTCTTCTCGTCAATAATCCTACCATTGAACAGTTGTGACAGGCTTTTGAGAGAACTTTTCCTGCAAATTTAGTGACTCCACTTCATCTGGATTCGCGAACTAAAAAATGCATTTAAAAGAATGCAAGTTCGATTCTTTTGCAAGTTCGTCACTTTTTCTGTTCAACATTTTTTTTTAATTTAAGATAGGGAAACCATCCCTTTATGTAATGATCCCGCATTATTATTATCCCCAAAAAAATAATAACATAGACAATAACAAGTAAGGTAAACAATCAAACATGTTTATATAGACGAATTTTCAAGGAAAGGGGCTGTCGAACTCTAGCACCGGATTGACCAGGCCCTGGCCCAAGATTTTGACGACCCGAAAAAATAATCGCTCTAACCAGAAAAAAATCAGAAATATACACATTTACTGCAGCCCACTTGACCCATCTGACTCTGTATTGCTTGCACTGGTCTTCACAATTTGCCAAGGCAGTGGTTCCCTGGCATTTTTCTTCAGTTCCTCTAACCGCTCAAGCTAAAAAAATCCAGTCTTATAAAACAGTTCAGTTAAAAAAAAACACCTACATATTTTATTAAGTGGGCTTCTTCTTCAGGCTTGGGCTCATCCTCTGAGTCGAAAGTTTCCGTGGATCCGTCGGTGGTGTTTCTGAGGGTTGATGTGTCTTCTTTCTCCTCGTAGTCATCTTCATCATCCACTAATTCTGCGTCTTCGTATTCAACTTCCACGTCTTCTTCTTGGCTGTCATCTTCTTCTTCGTCTGACTCACCCATTTCTTGAGCAGCGCTGTTCTGAGGGTCTTGTGGAGCCGAATGGTCTGCTATCCTAAGACTTATTTCACCTGAGATTTGTATTTTTATGTCAATAAATGATAGCCCTGATCACTTAATAACTCACATGTATGTGTATGCCAACATTCCTGCAACTCTTTGGCAAGCTGGCTGTTTAACTCCTGGAAATGCTTCATCTGTTGTAGTTGATGTTGCCTTTCAGCGATGATGCCATGCGTCATACCCCAGGCGTGGACAGTATCTAGTAGGTTCGGCTGAAACCACGTGTTAGTATGCCCGAAAATGCGACTTTCAGATACCCACCTGATAAACTGCTTGAGTCTCTTTTCCACTGACTGAAGTGAAATTGGAGGTGCCTCAAAATTTTAAATTTATACTTTTTTACCGATTATGGGCAACTATTGTAATCAATAATACCTGCGCTATTAAGAGACACCCTATCACTAGGAAAAGGGTTGAGGGGACTCTGAAAATAGTAATGATTATAAAATAGTGTGATACCAGCTGGGATCGATCCCACGCACAGCCCCAACATTCCCAACAAAATTTCTCTCGAAACAAGTAAAAAATATGGGAAAACCGTCGTGTTCCGAACCCTCCCAAAAATGCCTTTTTAACCACATTCTTTCGGATAGTTGAGGCAAGGCCTCGATTGCGAAAGCTCGAGGCTTGAGTCCCCGATACTTTCAAGGTGTGTTCAAGGAATCTAGGCCTCTCCTCATTGCAGGGTGATTCAAGAATTTTGGCCGCTTTTGTGAGGCCATAACTTTTTTGTACTGACGCAATTCCAGAATGATCGACTCAGTTTTTCATGGCAATTTGTTGGTATATAAAATCAAAAACACGATTTTCGCTTGGTACCCCCTGTGGTTTGGGCCTTGCCCATATACAAACCAGGACCCAAACCACAGGGCGGACCAAGCAAAATTTGTGTTTTTTGACTTTATATGCCCGAAAAACTGAGTGGATCTGCATTTACAGAATTTAGAAATCACGTCAGTAAAAAAATTTATGACCTCTCAAAAGTGGCCGAAATTCTTGAATCACCCTGTATATATCCGTGGCACGACAAACCGAGTCTTAAAGGAGCTTGGGGTTGAGATGCGCGTTTCGATTCAACATTACCTCTCAAATAGTCTGAGTTATTGTGTAATACATTCGCAATTTTTTGAAAACAATTAATTTGTATGATACCCAGTGTTTCCAAAAAATTTTCACTCATTGAAAAAATTTTCATTCTCTCGATTAAAATGAAAATTTTTCGTAGGAAGTTTTTCATTTTAATCGAGAGAATGAAAATTTTCTCATTGAGTGAGGATTTTCGGAAACACTGATGATACCCCGGTTTTACGTCACTCTTTATGCGGTCCCAATTGTGCTGTTGAATTGAAACGCGACCATAGCGCGACCATAGCACGAAACGCGACCATAGCATTAACAAATTTTACAAAATCAACCTCACCCCGTGTAGCAGCGCTGATATTTTGTCTCTCTGTCTTCGTTCTTTTCTGTACTCCTTCAAGCGTTGGTTTAAATCTCGTCTGAGAAAGGATAAAAATAGTTTTCAGTTAGATTTATAGCAAGTTCTACCTCCTGTGCCTGGGGTTGCTTGTTGGGTCACTCTGCACCGTTGGATTGTCGCTCCCATTGTCTGGAAGCAGACGGTTGATGTTCCCGTCGGAGAAGGCCAGTCTCGGCATAATCCATGTGTGACTGTTGGAGGTTGTGGAAAATTCGCTCGAACTGCGGGAGGAGGGTCTTCCGTGCTTTTTTGGTCTGGCATGTTGAGAACCTGGCTGATTTGGTAATAATCTGGTGTCATCATCAACTGTTGGATCTGTTCTAAAAACAAAGTAGTTGTTAACTATGTCTCTCCTGTGACACTTACCTTGGCAAACTGCTTCTGGAACCACTCTGCGTTGACGACATAGTGCTAGAAAGTGGCCTTCGTTTGCAGGGCAGTATCTCGGTCCTGATCTCGCACAGTTGGCTGGAGTAACTCACTCCTTTGCAGAGCCCGACAAAAAACCACAGAAAAATTAGTAGGAAGGGTAGTGAAGGAAGCACCAGAAGAGAGACGAACAAATAGATCCAGTCTTCTTCAACAGGCAGGGAGCAGCCAGGAGCGGATATGTGCCTTAATATTGAAAATGATTTTTTTCATTCAATAGATTTTGAAATCTTTTAAAAAAATTAACCTCTGCAAGTTTTGTCTACGAATATAGGGATCAGTTACGCTTGAAAGGGAGAAAACCATATCTTCATTCCATGAGCTGTGCTGCATCCAGTCAAGGGAGGCGTTTTTCTTAGAGATGGTTGCTTGAAGGGAGCAACTAAAATTTTGAATTTTTCGTAAGTTTTAGCGGAAAGTGTAACCACAAAAAATTAAAAAATTACAAAACACTTTGACGAATCATCTCAGTTTCATCGTGCCTCTGCCAAAAAATATATACAGCCAACATTGCACCAGAAGATAATAAGACGAGAATCAGCAAGATACCTGAATTTTTTTGATTGTATTTGACTAAAATAGTAGAAGAAGTAAAAATTTCGGGGTATAGACTTCTCTTTAAAATTTAAAATTTTTTGCTAACTTGCTTTGTTTTTCTAAAGAATGCGCTGACTGGGATTCGAACTTGAGTGGTCAAATTATAACAGAGGGGACCAAGACAGAACAAGGGGACCAAGAATTTATGACACAATCTTATATGATCTGTAAGAAAATTGGAAATTTTTTTTACAATCTTATAACCAATTTTTTAGCACGAGCACCGAATCCACTCAGCCCAGATCAAACGATTGGTGTTCTGCATCGTGAAACCCCATGGAGTGTTAGAAACAAATAGAGCCTCAGAATCCGACGAGTTCATGTCGTCTTAGAGTTATAAGAGGGAAGCACAGAATTGACCAGCAAACTCAAAAAGAATAAAGACTGAGCAGGATTTGCTCATCGTGCTGAACTTGTCGGACAAACTTGTGAGCAATCACTAACCAGGCGCAAGCTTCAGTAACATACCATGGTGGAACTTGAAGAATTTCTTTAAATAGCGCTTGTTGCCATCACAAATGCAAGTTCTGGACAATAACCAAAATTTAGTTTGGTGCAAACCCTCCCAATGACCTTCAACTACACATCCACCACTTAATATACGATAAAAGTGATAGGCAGAAAAAGTTTGATTTTTTGGGAAACGTCTTTACAACAAATTTCTATACTAAAAAATTTAGAAGAGAACAGCAAAGGCAGTTCAGACTCATTTCTTGCAGCCCGGTCATTTTTTGCACTAGATTCTTTGTCCTCTTTTATTAAAGTCAGCTTGGTCAAAGCCATCTCCTCCAGAATATTTGCTTTTTTGGACGCTTTTGGACCTAAACTAATAAATCGGGATCAGATTTTCTGAAGCCTAATAAACCAAACTAACCTTTTGCCTTGTCCACCGCCACACCAATAGACACAAAAATCAACACAAGCAAGAGCACAATGGTAGGAAGATGCAAGTAAAGGGGTGTGTAGGTGTTGCCATTTGCATAATGGCAAATACCCAATCTTGCTTCCACTGGCACCTGCGACAGCAAAAGTACCAGTAGCGTGTAGATGGCGGACAGCATGTAGATCAGAACACTATGAAGTGTCCTTGAGCTTATGACGGTTGGAGAGCTAGGATCCGTAAGCTTAACCTTGTAATCTGCTTCCGATGGGTGAGAGCCAAAAAGAAGGTGGTGTAGCAGAAAGGCTGAAAATTTAGGTGCGTTAGCATTTCGTGAATTTGTAATTTTATAATTTTTTCGAAATGTCCTGAAAATAGCTTTTTAAACTAGCTTTTTTTTCAAGTCGAGACAAAAGTTGTTATGTTGTTATGTTGTTTTATGTTTTTTTTTCTTGAGTTTATCAGGCCTTTCTCACAATGGTGGACTGCAAATTCAATAATCCTCCCTCGGAAATGGAAATTTTTTTTAATTTTCCGAAAATTCTTTTGAGCGATCTTGTAGCTGAGATTCTGGGCTACCAAATAGGCTATTGATCGAGTTGGTATAAATTAAAAAAATGTTGAAAAAAGTCAACAATTTCAGCAATCGCCCGGAGTGACAATTGTTGACTTTTTTTCAACATTTTTTAATTCTTACCAACTCGATCAATAGCCTACTTGGTAGCCCAGAATCTCAGCTACAAGATGGAATTAAAAGTATAATTTTCGGAAATATGAAAAAGAAGTTATGTCCACTCTTCCGAGTGAAGATTGTTGAATTTACACTCCACCATTGTGTGCGAGGCCTTAGGTGCCCGGATGATGTCGTCAATGGAAAGCAGATAAAATTTATTAGGGCTTGGTCTCAAGGAAGGTAGATGTCGGTGATCCGATTTTAATTATTTTATTTTTCCTCTCCATCAGCTGGAAAGTTATTTTCTTTGGTAAAATGGTCTGGAGAATATATAAAATTATTTTGCAGAACTCATGAATGTCGAAAACCGCCGGAGCTACGCGACCTCAAAAACCTCGACATCCGACTTTCTACCTTCATTGTATCCACTATTTCAATAATAGGATAAATTTTATCTCAATTACTAATTATAATCATTTACCGTACTTTACCGTCATTACCGTCTCTAATAAGCGCCCCAGGGCGCTTATTTTTCAACTCTCCGAAAATCGGAAAAATTTTTGGGTTGATCTCGAGATGTTTTGGTGCGCAACCAAAATCCGAAAAGCGGAATCGGTTGAGCTCGTGGGAGTTAAGAAACTTCAAAAAAAACAGCTCTGCAAAACATTTGCTCTGCCCAAAATCAAAGTTTGCTTTGTAGTTTGCTCGATAATTGAACAAGGCTCGCGAAATGGATGCAACCGACGAAAAGATCAAGAAGCTGCAGCAGAATGCGGAGTCAGTCAGAACCGGCGGAAAGGTAAAAAATTCTGCTACTATCCAAATTGTCTCACAGAATTTTTTTAAGGAACTGCTCGCCGCAAGAAGAAGGTGGTGCACAAGACGGCTGCAACCGACGACAAGAAGCTGCAGACCCATTTGAAGAAGCTTTCCGTCACGACGATTCCTTCGATCGATGAGGTGGGAAATCATATATTATCTTCCATCTATAGCCTTTTTGTTGTTTAGGTTAACATGATTTGCGAGGACGGTAAGTCGTATGGTACTTGTGTGATCTAAGTGCTGAAAAACATTTACAGGCTCCGTGATCCACTTCAACGTTCCCAAAGTGCAGGCTTCTATTCCTTCGAATACTTTCTCGGTATGTTTTAGAATATCGTCAGAATTATTGATTTTTGATTAAAATTCAGATCACTGGAATTGCGGAGAAGAAACGTGAGCTTTAGTGTTGGTCTATAAACCATCTTTATTATGCTTATATTTAGCATTGGAGGAGATGATGCCGCATATTTTATCTCAGCTTGGAATTGGAGCCTTCGGTCAGCTGCAGAAGTTAGTGGATCAAGCACAGCGAAAGAATAAGGCAGATGATGGAGTTCCAGGTAGTTATCTTACTTCTCATAACAATTGCAGACTCATTTCGGAAGAATTTTGAAAGTTGAATATTTTTCTTGGTGGGCTGCCCTATTGCATTTTTCTATCATATTTTCTATCTTTTTTTGGAAGTGATCACATCATCAGGTAGCCATGTGCTTCTACTTTTTAACGAAGTATCCCTTACTGCAACTTAAAAAAATTTTTTCTGAAAGTGTTAAAAAAGAAACAAAAGTAGAAGAAAGTTTTGGTTTATACTTTTACCTTCAGCGGATTTATTTTGTTAGAATTTTGCTATTGATTATTCTTGGTTAAGAATTAGAATCGCTGGGTTAACTTATGGTATTATCACTTAAAAAGGATAAAATTAAAATTAAAAGTTTCCCCATCTAACTGAAAAATTGTCCCATATCTTGAAAATTTGCCCCATGGCACTTTTTATATATAATTTTTAGGAGCACTTAACCTTGACCCCCTTCACTCAATTCAGCTTGAAACCAAGGCAAAAATTTTTTTTGCATTTGTGAATACCAATAACTTTTTGCACAAAAAGTGTAAAATAAGTTGTTTTTCAGTATTTTTAATCATTTTTACGCAAAATAATTATTGGTATTTAAAAATGTAAAAAAAATTTGCCTTGGTCCCCCAAGCTGAATTGAGTGAAGGGGTCAAGGTTAATTGAGTGAAGGGGGTATAAATTAATTTAGCCTAATTTTCTTCCATTCTTTTTCGGTTTCAGATCTGGTTGGTGACATCGACTTTGAGGAAGTGGCTAAGCAAGATGGTGAAGCGTCCACTAGTTCCGCCAAGCCTTCTAAGGAGCAGAGCCTGATGGATGCTGTTGACTGAATCAAGGAGTATCAATCAAAGAATTCTATTGTTATCATTAAGAAGCGCTTCGTTTGTTGTGGAGATAGTTCTGAATAAAGTTGTGCTCTTGTATCTCTTATAGTGTTGTAGTACTGTTATAATTGCGATTGTCGTGTGACTGGTTATTCCTATGAGGTGTGTTTAATATGCACTTCTCAGGTCGTTACACTAAAACTTACAAGGAGTCCATTACGAGCCATTACGGGTGGCCATATCGGTTTTTGAGAAAGGGGGCATTCCATCATGAAAAGGGGGCATTTATAATTAAAAAGTTCCGAAAAAGGGGCAGTTCATAATTTTTTTTGTCCGATGGCATCAATTTCACAGTAATGACACGTTGAGCAATTAAATTTTTTATTCTATTTTTATTTTGGAACTTGTTGAATGTTTTCCTCATCCGAAGAATGCTGCGCGTCGTCATTCTGCGGCGACCCTTGTTCGCTTGAAGAAGTCTTGGATATTGAAATCCACGCGTTTGGCCATGCTTAAAAGTCCTAGCGTTAAATAGCGCAGTATGCGAAAATCATACAGAATAAAAAGAAATTGCAGAAAAAGTTAAGGAAGTTTAATGCTTAGGGAGATGATTTATCGGCCTATAATGGAACGGTGGTAAGTGGTGGAGGGTTCATTCACGCTGGCCTGTTTGATTGAGGAATTTGTCATAAAAAAATACGCCGAGCCTCTTATGTTGAGCGTGTCCAATCGAGTAAAAGTCTCTAGTAAAAGTTCGAGACGCACAAAACTTTTTTTTTGATAGATTCACCTCTTCTTTTGTCACAGATTCTTGTTTTGTCTGTTCCTTTATGACTTTTTTTAAAGTAATAATATCATCAGGTAGCCTTGCGATTCTAGTTTCTGGAAAGGTATCATCTATCGTTACCACTCATTTGGGCAAATCTCGTTTGGGTACCCTCATTCGGGCCACACCTCATCTGGGCACTTCATTTGGGCCCCAGTTTCAAAATATCTAATTTTCGAATTCAAAACTACTGTTTCTTAGTTTTCACTGTTTTTTTTCTGTCTCTTTACTGAATAGTTATTTTTTATTGATTTATTTTGGGCAGCATCGAATTGATCCACAAAAATTTACGACACGAAATGTTTTTATTTTTGTCTTGAAAAGCTTACAACATTTCTCTTATGAACTAACAGTAGTTTTGCTAAATGTCCCATGTACTAACAAGACCAAGTGGTGCAATAAGGCTGTCCAAACGAGGTTGGCCCCAAATGAGGGTGCCCAAATGATATTTGCTCAAATGAGTAGGAACCTCATCTTTATCTTTATAAAATGTAGCACAAATAGGTATAAAGTATAAAG
Organism: Ditylenchus weischeri; assembly: GCA_029231635.1. Classification (NCBI taxonomy): domain Eukaryota; kingdom Metazoa; phylum Nematoda; class Chromadorea; order Rhabditida; family Anguinidae; genus Ditylenchus; species Ditylenchus weischeri. Next base: position 137,493 of record JAMRYI010000109.1, read on the forward strand.
CAAGTCAAAAATTAATTCGGTTCATACTTTTACCTTTTTTATGCTACATCTTATATAGTATTTGGCATGTGTGGGTGGGTAACGCTTTTTCACTTCGAAGGCTAGAACGGGTCGTAGATAGCGAAATCACTTTTGTCGCTAATACCATCGTGTTCCCCAGAATGTCAGCTTTCGTTTTAAAAAAAGAACAGGCGAAAAAAATGAGTTCTAATAGGGGATATACCTATTTTTATGAATGAAGTCATAGCCCCTCATTGAAATTTCGAAATACTATAGAGGCGCCGATAGGCGCCTGTGGTCCCTTGTTTTTTTAATATGATGCACTAAATGACATCTTGCCAGAAACTAGAATGCACGGCTACGTGTTAAAAAAAATTAAAAAAAGTCAGCAAATTTGAGAGAAACAGGAAAAACAAAAACCTGCGACAAAAATAAGTGAATGTGTAACAAAAAAGTATTGTCCGTTCGGAATTACAAGGATTTCGATTGTGATGATCATCTTTGGAAAAGGCGGCAATTTTCGTTTTCTAAAAGTAAAGCGTCTCGTTACCGTAACTTTAAAAAAAAAAACGTTACGTCAATAGTAGTTTCTGCTTTTAAGATGCCACTGGGTGTTCGTTAACAGAAGCATAACTATATTTAACACGCCCCAGCCTGACTGTAAGACCAGCACATTCTGGTGCAAACATATGTGTAGACAATATGCAAATTCTGAGACCAGATTCGAGCTCAGCATGGTCGATTTACTTATAGAAGTGTAATTAGAAGATTGAAATGAGGTCATCGAAAATTCGAGATTCTGCATTGGTCCCCCATAAGGGGTTATGATAAACCCAAGGGATGATTCGACATTTTTAACGTGATTATCAGCATTTACGAACGAATATTTGAAGCATTTTCTCTGCTCTTTCAAATGGTATATAAATGGTATATATATTCAAATGGTATATATCTGGTTCTATCCTAGTATACGTGTCCAAAATATGCCTTGGTCCTCCCAGTTGTTTTTTCGTCATTTTTGCTAAATGTTTTGAGAAATGTAGAGATTTAAAGGTTTGACGTTTTTTTTAATTCTTTTGCTCTATATCACTGAAATCCGTTAGCTAAGTTTGATAGCTCATTAGAAAGTCAAGATCCAGGGCTACACGCTAGTGTGAAAAATTTGTATTGCGTGAAAATTTGAAGAAAAGTACAATCAAACCTCGTTTATCCGGCATCCCCAAAAGTTCATTCCCGGCTTGGGTCCGACACTTTTTTAGCTCAATTTTCGAAGTCTTTTGCCAAATGTGATTTGCCAGTCTAGTCTAAAATATTGCAAGGATTCTGATTTTGCCATTCGTTTTTCCAAAATCTTTAAATTTCGCCATAAAGACCCGAGGACCTTGGTTATCCGGCACCTGATTTTCAAAAAGGGGTGCCGGATAACCGAGGTTCGCGGATCTTTATGGCAAAATTTAAAGATTTTGGAAAAACGACCGGCACAATCAGAATCCTTGCGATATTTCAGACTATACCGGCGAATCACATTTGGCAAAAGACTTCAAAAATTGAGCTAAAAAAAGTGTCGGACCCGAGGCGGGAACGAAATTTTGTGGGATAAACGAGGTTTGACTGTATTGATCGTTGTCTTAACCTAGCACTGAGATACGTATGTGTTAAAAGTTGAAAGGCGTAAAATATCCCCGTTTTACGTTATTTTAAACCATTTTTACGCCTTTCACCTTTAACATATCCGTATCTCAGCGCTAAGGAGCAGAGAAGATGCTACAAATATGTCGTTCGGGCATTTCTTTAAATGCTGATATTCACGTTGAAAATATCGAATTTTTTAAAATTTTTGCGTTTTTTCGGCTTGATTGATTTCTTTTTTCTCGCTACTGGGGCAGCGCCAGATTGCGCAAATTCAAATTGCGCACACACTTTTCTTCATTTAGCCGCATTTTTTCCTCATTTTTATGCCTCCAACTATTCTCTGGCTATTATTCTTGTTTTCATACGTTTGTTCACGGGCTTTATGCGTGTTTTTTCAGATATGGAAAGCAATTTGAATTGTGCGCAATTTGCGGGTGCGAAATTTGAATTTGCGCAGTCTGGAGCTGCCCCGCTACTGTATATTCAAAAACGGAAAGATTTATGGACAAAAGAAAAGATCAAAATTTGTATTCAAATTCTAGATTTGAATTTAATCATGTTTTTTAAATAGAACTAGATAGGGTTGGTTAATTACCGGTGATTTAAAAATAGCGGTTAGTCACCAAAAAACCGGTGGTTTATGTATTTTGCTTTTGTAGTCAAATTTATGCAAATAACCATAAAATAATCAATGAATATCGTCCTTAAACAAATCATGTTTATCATTTAACCTAATTTTTTCAAGTGGTTCTTTCAATTGTTGTTGTTAAGGAAATTAAGAATTTAAGAAATTAGCATTCTGGTACATGAAATTGTGGTTAACTATGGGTCTAACTGACTATTTACATAGTCAACACACATAATTAAGCAGACATAGTTAACTTTATAAATAATCACCGTTTTTTGGTGATTTATAGCGAGCCTGGTGACTAACCGGTAACTAACTGGTCATTTACCGCGGTTACTAACCATCACCCAACCCTAGACCTAGACCACAAACCAATTATCCAGGCATAAGATGTTATTGACAAAAACAACAGCTGGCCTCCTCCTAAATTGCATGGATGGAAAAGAGCTTGCCACCCATGTAAGCTCCTAAAAAGAAAGGCTTTCGATGATTATTGTCGGAAGAACCATTACCCGAAACCAATTCGGCCCACTTCATTCCTAATGCCACCATTTGTGCAGATGGCAGCTTCGAAAAAGTATTTTATCGAAGGTATAAACATCAGAAGATAGTAGATGGCCGCAGAGAGAAGGGCTTTGGACAGCAAAAACACTTCGAAGTGATCAATGTAGATCTGAGATAGCCAAGCGAGGTAGATCTGAAAACGGCAATGGTTGGGTCGAAAAACCACCTAAATATTAGCCAAATCAACTCACATATATGCTAAACGACACCACACATAATACTGCCGCCAAGTAGTAGAAGTAGTCAAAGGCAGATTGGGTGGCCAGCAATGGGCTTCTAAAAATATGAAAATTTTAAATAATGCACTCTTTTTGGCTGGATATTTGAATATTTTTAGGGTGTATACCCTTTTTCTGACAGAGCACTCTTTGATTAGAAGTGCATGCTCGTGCCTCAGAATGCGAAAAAAGTAAGACCATCTTTTTGAAAATCCCGAAACCTCCGCGGGATTTTATCCAGGCACAATTATTTTCGGTTTGCGTAAGCCCGAGGCTTACCACTTGTTTATGGAACGATACACCACCTAAAGTACCCTCTGACCCGGCTAAAGTGCACAATGTCACCTTCTCCTGTAATTGCGTTTAAATCACTCCTAAGGCAATTATACATGTTGAAAACAATAGAAACCATGTTTTTAGGATTGGGAAAGCACTTTTCGAATTTTTTTTGAACCACAGGGGGTATCATGGTTTTGCGGAAATCCTGAATTTCCGGATTCTAACCGCTGAAGGAAGTTTTTTCGGAACTGTAGACTCCCGTCAACTACACTAAAATGTTCAACTCCTCACCTGCACGGCATAAAGCACTCATCCATCAATGGCCTGGCATTCATGCCTTCCTGTGACTTTACATGCACTAGAGGCCACAGGCACTGGTACTTTTTGGGCTGACTGGGAGATTGCACATAAGCCACCTGAAAACCGATGATCAGATTTATAGACCAACAGTAATCAATTGACCAACCTTGCAACTGGGATTGAACAGCTTCAACTCCGCTGCCTGAGTCCCTTCGGGAACTGTTGGAATCAGTTGGGCTGGCACTTGGTCGCTGCATCTCAAGAAGCTGGGCCATAATTGCAACTCTTCCAGGAAAGAGCAATCCTTGGCGGCATTCTGGCAGAAATCGGGGTAAAAAACCTGCCAGAGCTCATCTGTAGTAATGTCCTAAATATCCAAAAAAATAATGATGGTTTAATTTTGAAATTTTTTTCGGTAGATGTCTACCGCAGTTTTGCAATTTTTTAGACTAGTAAATCAGAATACAGTCGACCCTCAAGTTCGTTCCCGCTCGAATCCGACACTTTTTTTACCTCAATTTTTGAAAATTTTTGCCGAATATGATTCGTCAGTCTAGTGCAAAATGTTGCAAGGATTTTGATTTTGCCGATCATTTTAAAAAATCCTAAAAATTTTGCCACCAAAATCCGCGCCTCTCGATAACCCGCCACCTTATTTTGAAACAAGGGACCACAGGCGCCTATCGGCGCCTCTATAGTATTTCGAAATTTCAATGAGGGGCTATGACTTTATTCATAAAAATAGGTATATCTTTACATACTTTTTTCCCAGATAAAATACCCAGCAAAAATTACACAAATTTTTCGTTTTCCGCACCACAAAGTTTGTTGGTCGTCTCTGACCCCCAAATATCCAGGTTTGTATAGGCAACCTTATACTCAAAAGAAAGCTGAGACGCTGTAGATGTGCACCTACTTTACATAATTAAAAATGGTTATAAAAAGTAGGGTAACAAACCTCGGAAGTTGAAAAGTTTTGAAAAATCAAAAATTTGGCCAATTTCAAAGTTTGTTGGTCGTCTAAGCCCCATAAATATACATGTTTGTATTGGCAACCATATACTCAAAAGAAAGAGGATACGCTGTAGTTGTGCACCTACTTTACAGAAAAACAATTGCGAGGAAAAAGTTGCGAGAAAAGTACAAAAGAAACAAAAAACGTGACGGAACCTCATAGTCCAAATACTGTATAAAGATTAGGGTGGTGGGTTATCGAGAGGCGGGGGTCTTAGTGGCAAAATTTTAAACATTTTTAGAAATGACCTGCAAAATCGGAATCCTTGCGATATTTCGCATCAGGCTGACGAATCATATTCGACAAAAATTTTCAAAAATTTAGGTAAAAAAATGTCGGACCCTAGGCGGGAACGAACTTGAGGGGGCGGCGGGTTATCGAGAGTCGACTGTATGTAACAGACTTTAAAAAAACTGGGGTGAAAAAGTTCGGACACAGCGTGGGGGGATCAAGCTTTTTTGCAGTGTTCTAGGTGAGAGAGTCAACTGTAACTTTTTTCTAGACCTATTTTTTTTGAAAATCGTGGTACATAGTTTGTTAAAAGTCGAAGGTTTTGGACTTTACCTTGCCCCTTCCTGTGGTTTTTCGGTTTTCATTGGAGCATCGTTGTGAGCCAGACCACAGGGGACTGAATTTTTTATCGCAAGCTGAGTCGATGTATCAGAACAAATTTAAAAAAAAATGGAATGTGGTAGACAGGTAGCCTCCGAAAACGATAGTCTAAGGAATATTCTTACTGTGAGCTCGATGTTGCCCGCCGCATGCTTGAAAAGCGTTTTCAGGTTGCACGGTCTGTAGATCGTACCGCAAAGGAGTGGGCCCAACTTTGACCAACACCTGAAACGCCCCATGAAATTTAAAAAATTAAAAAATTAAAAAAAACACACTTTGGAAAACGCTGGATAACGGCGAATTCATCAGGAAAGGATGCCAATTCCGTGTTCCAGGTATAGTTGTCTCAAAATAAATTGGTTAGTTGGAAAAAAATGACTAAAAATACCAAAAACTTACAGTGGATTGGCTCTTGAAAGCAGGTGGCTGGCTTTTTAGCTCCATCCACCAGGCATCGGCCCTTTTGGTTATGGTTGTCAACTGTCCGCTGCGAGGGAAATCTCAGCCGACAGTTAACATTATACTCCCACCTGTTGGGGCTATACTCCTCATACAGATTCTTGACTTTGTTAATCTAAAAAATTTTTGCTCACACATTTTTTCGTGTTCTTAGAAAAAAAATTGGTGCGTTAACATTTCCGGTTTTGGCACTTGTTGGGTTGGGGTCCCCACCCTAAATTTTTTTCCAACCTTCTCGAAACACAGATTTTTTATTTATTTTTCATTCACAAACATACATCTCTGATATTTGACACCACAAGTGAAAAACATGTCTGGACCATTGAATTTTGTTCTCCACATAAAATCAGACACGTATGACAAAAACAGAGTTCTGGCTGTTCCGAATTCATTCTTATGTCGAACCTTATATCATCCCAAGTGAGTCTTTCATAGAGATCGGCCAGAGTGAAATTTCGAAGCTCTTCCATTCTTCTTCGTTTTGGTACTTGTTTAAAAAGGGCAAAGGAAAACACTATGAAAAACAAAACCGCAAATTTAAATAAAAAGAATCTGTGTTTCGAGAAATTTAGGGTGGGGGCCAACCCAACAAGTGCTCCGGTTTTTTTAAGGAAAAAACCGGAACGGCGAAAAGTGATTTTTTGAAAGAAAAAATTGCCTTGGTACCCCCTGATGTTTTGAAAACGCCAATAAGCAAGGTTTCAAAACAACAGGGGGGACCAAGGCAACTTTTTCCAAAAAATCACTTTTTGCCTTTCCGGTTTTTTTTTCATTTGAAAAAAAAACCGGAAACGTCCCTTTACCAAAAATTTTACCAAATTGTTAGGAAAAACCAAGTTTGTCCACTTTCTTTCAATGTGGCTGTCTTCTGGAAACTTTAGATTGTAGGTTTGGGCGAGATTAAATAATAGGTGAAGTGTTAGAAAAAATAGCATTCACTAAAATATATCTAGAAATTAGTTAGTGCAAATGGCGGGTCTAGGCTGGTTCGTCCCGCTTATTTTTTTAATTTTTAATGCTTTTTTAATAAAAGTACCTATTTTTGCGGAATTTTTTTCTAACTTCTTCTAGTAGCTGAAATTTATTCAGAAATCTGAATAAAAAACAAAATTTCAAAAAAAATGCTTGCTTGCTGACATATGACTCAAAGTTGAAATGTATTTTTTTAAATCTTGACACGCCAACTTTACTCAGCAAGCAAGCATTTTTTTTTTGAAATTCTGTTTTTAGATTTTTGAGAAAATTTTAGCTACTAGGTGGTGTCAGATTTGCATAAATATGTACTTTTCTTTGAAGAAGTATCGAATATTTTGAAAAAAAGTGAGGCGAACTGGTCCTACACCCAAATGGCAGCTGAAAAAGTTGAAACAGGATAAATGTCGAACCCTAGATTTCACAAAAAATTTCATACTTTATTGTTTATTAAACGCATATTAATAAACATATGATAAAATTATTAAAAATGTAAAGCCGGCACTGGGAATCGGACACACTATGAACTTAGAATGACCCTTGCTGCTTTACCGTTACACTAACATACAGTTTTTTTGCATTTGGAGTTTGACTTGATTGAACTTTTTGACGGGTTTCAGGTGTTCCTATCCAAACAAGCAGATAAATCAGACTCCAAAAACTAGGCTGATGATGACTCGAGAAAATGAGATCACAGATTTGTGCCTGACGAGCACTTCGAAGTTCGAACCGGTGATCTCATTGACGGAAGGAGAATAAGACGGGTAAAAAGGGGGCTAGGACACTTAGCTATGGACAGTTGGCTATGTTTTTCTACTTTCGTCGGTAAAATTTGAGTTGTGTGAGACATCAAGTGTGTAAACCACAAGCTAACGGGGCGCTACCAGTGCATTTAATTAGGTGCAAAATCTGTGTGCCAAATTTCTCATCCAGCTCAAAATCTGACACAAACAGTTTTGTGATCAATTTATCTATTTTGACAATTTTGTTATAAACATGCGTTGCCATTGTTCGTAAACCACCAAAGTAAATCACGAAAATTAAAGAAAATTTCACAAAAATATATCAAATGACTGAGAGAATGATTTTGGTATAGCTCAAATCGAAAACACCCGTCGAAATATGTGTAATAGTTTTTGCACCGTCAAATTTTAAGTTTGCACAAATTATGCATGGGCGCGTATGTATATCCAATCAGAACGGATAAAAATTTCATCCAGTGGCTGTCCGGGACGCATGCAAAGGAAAAGCACACCAAATACATCGAGGCCGACTGACGAATTCTCATAATTAAAAATAAAAAAAAATCCTGTTCCTACTATAGAAGTCAGTCGATTTTTTGTCCTAATCTCTCAATTGTATTTTTTTCAGCTTAGACTTGGGCATGGTAGGGCAGAATACGTGAGGACAGGCTTTAGCATGCCTCCCGGACTACACAAAAAAGTAAAAAAATGTTTGAATCCGTGCTGACATGTACTGGGCCAGTACGCAAATTAGAAAAATCGTAAAACAGCGAAAAACAGTGACAATAAAGTTAAAAAATTATAAAATCCAATAAAATACAATTAAAATTGCATAAATTGTTTTTGCAGGCAAACTTTCAAAAAAGCGGCTGGTATAAGACACACAACCAGGCTTCCCGCTGCTTTTCAGCCATTTCCTCATGATCTCATAAAATTTAATGGCAAATACACAAAGGAATGGACAGCCATCAGGCAAGGCAGCGTAAAGATCTCTAGCCATACATACCAACAACAGCTTTTAAACGCAGACAATGTAGCAGCAACGAAAAATAGTCAAAAAGTTGCATTTAGTTAACAAAAAATAAATTACAATGTTGCAAATGTGCAGGAAACAAAATAAACTTGAAAATATGCTTTTTGAAACATTGGCGTTAGCTGGAAAAAAGGGAAATTTGAAAAAAATTTAAATTTTAGTAGTTTTTTTGCTCAAATTGTGTTATAATGGAAAATAAACAAAAAAACGGGTGGTTACGGACTCAGATCCCGAAAACTGAGAACACAGACAACTCACAAAAAACTGTCCAACAAAATTTTAAATTTTGTAAAGGATAATATTTTTTTGCCCATAGATTTATTTTTTGGACATATATTTTAAAAATTTTGCGGGAATTCAAATTTTATGGTCAGAAAATGACTGAGATTGCTCAGAATCCAACCCTAGAGTGGCTGAAAGCCACTGAAAGTTTGCTTTTTGGGGGTTTACTGAAGGGGAGTAAACTTTTTGCGAAAAACCGATTGCGCGCATTAGAATCCCACTTTGATGGTGGTATCCAAGTGCAACAAAAGGATACTCGACAATTGGGATATTCACCAATAGGGGAAACTCACACAAAATATGCTCAACAAATGGGAGATTCACAAAAAATCCAATTGAAAAAAAGATGTTCCAACAATGTCATTTTCAACCATTGGTTCAACCTAATGGCAGACTCAAACAGTTGGAGTTTTGGTCAAGAACATATATACACAAGTCACATAGCTATTGACAGTAGATTTTTTTTAGAATATTGCTATGCTCATCAACAGCACTCGAAGTGGACCTGAAGCAAGGTTTGTCGATCCTCTTCCGCAAATAAAATTCGTTCTTGGTGGTCGAGTTACGGATAAGCCCCTGCTCTTGTACAAAAGTCTTTATTATTTTCTTTTCTCATATGAATATCTACTCATTTGCAATTATACGTCTGGAGAAGTAATCGCAAGTCTCCTGTGAATGCTTTTGGAGGAAAAGTGGAATCAGTGTACGCTTGCCATCGACACCGAGCCAGAAAATGCAAGATGCAAGCTGTGGTTAGAGGTGATGTCTGGGGAGAAGGCGGGTCAAAATATTTAAAGGAAACATCAGGCAGTCACAATCATATTGGAAATCCATAGCTAGAGCACTCGATGGCTCGGCTCGCCTTAGAGCTCGAAACAAACAACAGGCCGAGGCTCGAACAGAAAGCTCGCTTTTGAGCCTTAATACGATGACGTAGAAAAAACTCAAAGATTACACGTACCACTATTTAAGTATACCAGTAATTGACTGTTTTTGTATGAAAATATCAATGTTTGAAAATGACATTGTTGGAACATCCTTTTTTTGAATGGATTTTGTGTGAATCTCCCTTTTTTAACAGATTTTGTATGAGTTTCCCCTATTGGTGAATATCCCAATTTTCGGGTATCCTTTTGTTGCACTTGGATACTTCCACTTTGATCGGCTCAATCGCTTAGAATCCCACCCTGAACCATTCAGAACCTCTTTAAAACACTCCTAACCACATTAAACACTGGTTAAGGGTACTGGTTAGGTTTTAAGTTACTTACCATACTGGTCGCGAGTGGTTTAAAGTGGTTCTGAATGGTTCAGGGTGGGATTTTGAGCAATTGAGCCGATCAAAGTCGGATTCTGATGCCCGCAATCAGTTTTTCTGAAAAAGTTTATCCCTCTCTCCGCCCCTTCTTTCAGTAAACCCGTGAAAAACAAACTTTCAGTGGCTTTCGGACACTCTAGGGTGGGATTCTGAGCAGTCTGAGTCATTTTCTGACCATTAAATTTGAATTCCCGCAAAAATTTAAAATCTGTGGGCAAAAACAAGCATTCTATGGACAAAAGGAATTACCACCCTTTTGTGAAATCAACTTGGTCTCCCTGTAGTTTTCGACATTTTTTTGCAAGAGGCTATAATCAATTTTCGCCTCCAATAAATGATTTTCGGCACCAAAATTTAGTGCCACAAATCAATATTTAGTGTCGAAGTTATAATTGGTTCGGTTTGAAAATGGTTTTGATGGCATAAAAAAAGTTTTCTGATCGACACTATTTTTTGGTGCCAGAAATCATGTATCAGACGCGAAAACTAATTTTAGCTGTTGCAAAAACAGTTTGAAGGCAGGATACCTGGATAGATGCCTTGATATATCAGGTCCTCAAAGTCAGAGGGGTTGGATTATATGAACCAATTGAAAACGTTACCCTGTTGAAAACTATAATCACATGCCTGTTAGAAGAGCAATAAAATACACAAACATTCACAAAAAGCACTGAATATAATAATTATATAAATAAACAAGCAAATTAATCATAGCTTCCTATTTTTTACCGAAATACCGCTAGAAAACTAGGAGAATATTTTTTTCAGCTGTTTTTACACCAAATTTCGCCTTTTTCAGTTATTTGGATAAGTTGCGAAAATAAGGACAAATAGAGACAAATATATCTTAATAGGCAGTTGGAAACGGCTTTAGGAATGCCTATCAACTACAATTTCTGGACTGCTTGTTATATTGTTATTTATACACAAACACATAGTTTTTTATTTTGTCATGCGATACCAGATTTCTTTTGGCAATAGACTACAAATTGCGCACAAAGAATGAAGACAAATAGGTATTTTGCGAAGTGCACACAAGATCAAATTTGTGATAATCAGCGAGTTTGATAACTTCTTTGATTATGCAATATTTTTTACTGGAATGGAAGCATACAGCCAAACCTTGATATAGAGGCCTAGGAGGCCACTCGATTGGAGGGTCGCTGTATTGGAGCTTCAAATCTTTTAAAACTTACGAGGGTCACTACATCCAGGTTTAACTCTACAGTTAACTGTACAGTTAGCTACAGTTAACTGGGCGGCCACAGTTAATTGTTTGTTTCTTTGTTGTTGTTTTTTTTATTTTGTACAGCCGGAAACCCCTTTTAAACTTATCAATTTTTGGAAACTTATAAATCTGGTAAGTTACCGTAACTTACCGTGGTAAATTACCATAACCCAACCCTAGTAAAAGCTCATTAGTAACTAGAATATATGCTAAATGTAATTTGGAAAGGGAAGTAGTAATTTCCAGGTACACATAACATTAGAATTTTCAACATTCTAATTTTAAAATAATTTTTTTCTTGAAGAGAAAATATTTTTAGTTGTTCATGCGCTTCTAAAATAGTTGGGGTCAAAAGTTGGGGTCGTCCGACTCAAAAAAAAGTAAAAAAAGGCAGAAAACAGGAAGGACTAAAATGCGCGAAACGATCACTTTTTTCGCTTCGGGATTTAACGATTTTCGGGATCGAAATCGGGATTCTGGGAAATGATCGGGCGGGATTTCAGGATGGGATTTTGGCTCAAAATTTGCTCGGGCGGGACCGGTATCCCGACGGAATCCCGTCCCGTTTCTGTCTCTACCGTATTTTTTCTAATGGATGGGCTCTCTTTGTTTGATGGATCCTTGTTTCAACTCCTTGTTTCTGAAATTGTGATTGAGAGTGGATTTTTTTCTATTGTACGGTTGTAGCTGAAAAATTGCTGGCCCTATTGAAATGTCAGTCGGTTTCTCTATTATTATTAAGTTTAATAATGATGCCGCATTCCATTGTTTCCGATGATTTTGAATCGATCAAACCGTTTTGAGAATTATTGTCGCTAATAACGTGCTGTGTTTTCACAAAAAAACTTTTTAGATATCTAAAGATGCAAATTTTCGTGAAAACTTTGACGGGCAAGACGATCACGTTGGAAGTCGATGCCTCCGACACCATCGAAGTTAGTTTTTCAAAGTTTTTGTGTGATTGTCCGGTTAATCATCTTTCTGGTTTTATAGAGTGTGAAGACTAGGACAAGGACAAAGAAGGAAGGTACAAGGAAGGTACTTCAGGACAAGGAAGGTATTCCGCCTGATCAGCAGCGTCTCATCTTTGCCGGTATGACTTTTAAATAGCTTGGCTTGTTCGCAATGCTCGCATTCGATATTTAGGCAAGCAGCTTGAAGATGGTCGAACCCTTCTTGACTACAATATTCAGAAGGTAGATTTGAAGAGTGAAGGTTGTTATCAGCAATTATCTTTCAATTTGGGAGTCTACGCTTCATCTCGTGCTGCGTCTACGCGGCGGTAAAATCCATGGATCGTTGGCCAGAGCGGGCAAAGTTCGAGCCCAGAAGGTGGACAAGCGAAAGAAAAAGAGAGGTTTGCTTTTGGTGATGATCCAACATTTGTCTTTCAGGTCGTGCCAGTCGTCGTGCCCAGTACAATCACCGTTTCGTCAATGTGACTATCGGCGGTCCGGGTCGCAAGCGTGGTCCGAATAGCAATGCTGAGTAGTAACGTTCCTTCTCTCATTATGTTTGATAACTTGTCCCGAATAAAAAATTGTTAGTAATTGTCTGTTTTCAATGGTCAGTGTGGCGAAAGTCGCAGTCGATTATTTTTCGTGTTGGCTTCAGGTAGTGTCAGGAATTAACTTGGGTATTTTCTCAAATTTTGTGATTATTTTGAAAGCGCCATTGTTTTTTTCTTGTTGTTGTTCAACTTGGCTAATATAATAGGCTTGGGATTTCGTGCAGTTCAGCCAAAATGGCATTAGTCAGGTGTTGTGTTGATGTGTGTGCGAGGAAGATCGCAATTTTTCTCGCAATTCCGCCTTGTAAATCTTCAAAACTAGTCAGGTCTAATCATGCAAAGAAATAGTTTTTTTTTAACATCTGCCAGATAGCTGCAAATCGGAATCCTTCAGCACACACAACGACTGGAATTTTTCTGTCATCTGCGTCGCTCTATGCGTCGAAATACTTCTCAGATTTACCCTTCAATGTTCATATAAAATAAGTTGTTGAGAATTTTAAATAAAGTTTAATTTCGTTCTCACTTGTGTCCATTTCGACTGTTAACAATTTTTGGAAATTCTTAGAATCATAAATTCTTATTAATAATTTGTCGTCGGAGTTTTAGTTCAACCGTAGGTTTTATTACCGAGTTAGACATAGTATTTTCTGTAAAAAAGATTTTCATAAAATCTGCAAATAAGTAATATCACATCTTCAATGGTATGAGAAAGACGATACTTTCGGTGTCTTATGAAAAATGTTTTGTCGTATCATTGGGGCACCTTAGCAGCTTTATTAATTCTTTTTGTTAGGTTCAACCACTTGTTTAGCTGAATAAGAAAAACCCTTTTTCAATTTCGATCTCTTTTTCTTTGGAGTGTCCATTTTCCGCATAAATTTCACTAAATTTACATTAATTTATTTATATTCAAGCAGAAATTTTGTCCCTAAAAGATAATCTCTGTGGATATTTGGCGCTGATTAAGATAAGATTTTCGAAATGTGCTCCTCAAAATTTCATTTCTAGATTATTACTGAAAGAATCTAGTTAGGCAAAAATTATTCTATTACTATTCAATCAAATTCAAGTCAGCTACAAAACAGAAAGATGAGTGACCAGAGTGGTGTATCTGTGCTTCAGCACAATGCTTCCACTAGTGCTGCCAGCGGACATGCGAGCTCCAAGGCCGTTGACGACCAGCGAAGAATCGCTCAGTTAGGTGGGTTATTTTGATATTGAGATTTTTTTCAAGTCATTGAACCAAAAATATGTTTTGCTCACGGATGTTTACTTTTTTATATCGGCATAGAAGTGATTAGTCCAACAAACTGATGTTTTTATATACAGCATATTTCAATGATTTTAATTGAAGTGTGGTTCCAAATGACTGAATATTTACTCTCTTCCTTTCTCTGAAATATCTATACTTTCTCATTTTACTTTTTCCTCATGGATTTAAACGAGCATTATACTTTTTTGAACTTAGACTAGTATTCCGATATAATAGATTACACTTTTTGAACGATATAACCTTCCGAATTTGTTTAGAGCAAGAAGTGTTCTCAGTGGTGAAGCAGCTGGATGAGACCAAAGACCTGTTGAGTGAGACAAGAAAGCAGAATGCCCGGTTGCAGGATCAGGCCAACTCATTCCGTAAGTTTTATAAAAAAATAAAGATAATAATAATAAAGAGGATAGACTGATATTTGGGTGATTGACTGCATACACTCACGGACTCACACAATATGTGTGTGAGTGTAAATATTTACTATTTAGTTTTGTATTATACGTTAACTATGAAAATCAAGTTGACTTGCAGCTAATTGTACAGGGTGGTCCAATATTTTTGGAAAACTTTGAAAGCGCGTAACTTTTTTTCTGAGTCTTTTTCGAAATTTTTTCGAAAGCGCAGATCGTTTCATACTCGCATAGGATTTTTTTGGTATATAATGTCAAAAACACGATTTTTGCTTGGTCCCCCCTGTGATTTGGATGCTGGTCTTTTGATGGTCTCTGGATGAGTAAACCCCAAACCACAGGGGGACGAAGCGAAAATCGTGTTTTTTACATTTTATACCGAAAATTCTTATGCGATTCTGAGTCGATCTGCGTTCACAGAATGTCAAAAAAAACTCAGAAAAAAAGTTATGCGCTTTCAAAGTGTTCCATAAATATTGGACCACCCTGTATATTCTTACAGTCTACTCAAGGTTCACGGTTAAACATTCACTTTTTTAGAGTGCTGTGAAAATTTACAGTGTACTACTATTTTCACTGTTGGTGCACAGTCTATCTTCTTTTATCAATAAATTTGTGCAAATCAATACTAAAGCTCAAATTGATTATTCTCACTTTCAGAAACAGAGAAGCTGGAGCGTGCCAAGTATGTGCAGAGTCTGGAGCGGAACCGCGATGAGTCCATTGTGGAGAAGGTAGCAGTACCACATTAATACGTCACATTACTGTTGACTTATACCATATAAATTTTAGACCGAGCTCCAAAACGCTAAGATTGTGTTGCAGAGTCAGAAAGATAGCTTTGAGGCAGAGTCAGCCAAATTGCTCAACGAGAAGCGCCATCTGACGGGTAAGAGAGGCACTTTTTTGTGAAGTAGAAAAAAATCCATTTTGATCTATTTTCAGAAGAGCTTATCACTATGCGCACAGAGTGTGCCAGAGCCAAGAAGGAGCAGTGCCTTCTTCAGATGAAGATTGACGAGTTCAACACTGAAAAAAACCTGATTGCAGTCAGTTTCTTTCTATTTACAAGTCCACAGCTTAAAATATTTTCTCTTGAATTGGCAAATGTGCGATTTTTGAAGAAGCCAAAGTTTTGACGGTGGAAATCCTAATTTTTGCTTGCATTAAAGATTGAAAATCGCTAATCACTTATGTTTTATATGTGCAGAAAACAGAAACGAGTCGATCAGTAAATTTAAGATCTGGCACAAACCTTAATTCCTTACGCCCAGAATCTCAAAAATTGTAAACACTGATTCTTAGTTTGAGTCCCATCTCCAAAATTTTCGACCGAAATTTTTTCTTTATATATCAATTACATCGGTAAAGCAGGATATAAGGTTTGCAATTATTGCGACAGAAAATTGAGAAGTTAAATAAATAGAAAAAGTCTTGGGATTAAACCTCGGACCTGAGTATTTACATCTTCCATTGTAAACCTACATCTTTCAATTTAGTACGACAAAGAGCGTTGGTCTCGCGAGAAAGAGATCCTAGTTCAAGGCAAGCAGTGGTGCATGAATGAGATCAGTAACCGGGAGATGAAACTCAATGAACTCCGCATCGAAATGGTAAGGACATTTGCTAGATTTTCTATAATTTACACTTCTCGTTCACCTAATTCGTAAAAGCGTGTTTCGGTGTTGTGTTCTTACTCTTTGGTCAACCAACTGATTTATTTTGCAAACCAACGCAAGTTTCTACCCATTTTGTAGCCCGTCTCACTGGCTACAAATCAGGAAATAACTTGTCTGCGAGTGGTCTGTAATTTGGGTCGTAACATTATGCTAAGAACACGAATTATTGATAAAACTGATTCCCATCGTTATTTTCAGATCAAACTAGAGGCCAAAGTGCAGCGTGAAAAGTTTGCTCTCAGCCAGGAGAAGGATGCGTTGAGCACTAAAGTGGAGGAGCAATCTGAAGTCATCACCAAGAAGGAGGATGAGCTCGCCGATGTCAGAGAACAAGTTCGCCAGGTGAGTTGCTTCTTTTAGAAATTATGACTTGCTAGTGTTTTAAATATGCAATTTTCAGTTGGTTGACCAAAGAGCTGCCACCCTAAACGAAATGGATGCCGAGCTGCGTGCCAAAGAACGTCTGGCTGAAGTCTACAAGACCAGTTTGGAGGCTGCCAACAACGAAATCTCCAATCTCAAGCACAGTGAGGTAGAAATCCAGTCCGCTCTTCAGGAGGGTGAGATGAGTGAGTTGTTTTGGTTCAGTTAAGTCCACAGTTGAGTCACATCATAAATTTTCAGACGTGGTCAATCTCAATGCTGAGCTGGAGAAGGTGACCAGTGAGATGGGCAAAGACATCAAAGAGAAGGGTTGGTTATTTTTTCAATATTTTTTTTTACATTTGACCACTGTTAATACACCTTACTATTCAGATGCCACCATCAAATCCTTGAAGGAAGAGCTGGAAAAAGCCAACGAATTGCTTAAGATGGGATCCCAAGTGCACCGCACTGACGAAGAAATCGCCGCTTTGTCTCCAGCTGCTGCCGCTGCATCCAGTCTTCTGAAAAGTGGCATTTCTTTGTCATCTATCTATGCTGAACACTGCCGAGTGGTTGCTGAGTTGGAGAAGAAGAAGGCTGAGAACGAGCAGATTGAGCGATATGTAGCTGAGCTAATTGAGGAGTTGGACGCAAAAGCACCACTGTTCAAGCAGCAGAGAGAGGTGTATGAAGCAGCTTTGGAGGAGATTGAGCAACTGCGTCTGCAGAACAGTCTGTTGAGTGAGGATAGACAGAAGCTGCAGAATGCTCGAGACTCCGCCACTCGAGAGTTGTCTTACACTAGTGCCGAGTTAGAGCGATACCAGGTGATTATTGATTATTCATATTGACACACTAAAGTCACCACACTAGAGTGCCTGACCTAAAATATAATTGAAAAAATTAATGGTGCGAGTTTCGACTGCAAATCTAGATTTTTCTATATGTTATAGAAAAAGGCAGTCGTAAGATTTGTAAAGGAAAAAGGTGCATTTAACTACAGGGAATCGAACCTGCCACACATGACATAATTTTTAAAGCAATCTGTCAATCTTACCATTGAAAAATGATGAAAATCCTCACACGCATACTAATAACCAAAAGATTTCAGCATGAGCACCAAATCCAGTCAGCCCAGATTAAGCGATTGCTATTCTGCATTGAGAAACGCAGTGATAACATGGAAAATGGAGGCTCAGAATCCGACGAGTTTCTGTTCAACAACATCGTTGAGTTGCAGCAGCGCAACATGGAATTGACCAGCAAACTCAAAAAGGTGGAGACTGAGCAACAGCAGGCTTTGCTCAACTACCATAGTGCTGAGTAAGCTTTTTCCTAAAACACCTAAATAATCAAATTTTTTCAAAATTTCAGAACCGAGTCGCTGACAAACCAGTTGAATGCCACCAAAGATGAATTGAGTCGTATTCGTCAGCACCAGTCCAAACTCGAGCTATTGGTGGAGGAGTTAACTGTGCAGCGTGACAACTATAAGGCCATGATCGAGGAGAGCGGCTCCAGGACAGTGTCACCTCCAACCAGTGCAGCCAACGAGCGCCACTCTCTGGACAAAACCAACTCCGACTTGGCCCACTATAAGCAAAAGGCTGAATTTTTGCAGGAGAAACTGGACTGCTTCAGTGCCGATAAACAACAAATGGACCGCTCCTACAACCTGAGAATCGACCAGCAAATGGACCAAATCGCTCAGCTCCGAACCAACAACGGCAAGCTGGAGAGCTCGTTGGAGTTCCAGAAGAAGAACCAACAGTTGTTGAACAAGCAGGTGACTGAGTTGGAGAAGGATCTGAAGAAGGCAAACGAAGCTTCTGGCAAGATGACTGTAAGATTGGAGTCTCTGCAGGTCAGATATGATGACCTGACCAACCAGCTTTTGCAACAGCAACAGGAGCTGGCTAGGTTCAAGTAAGTGGTGTTGCAAAAATTCAATTTGGGAAAGTTCCAAAAAATAGTGGTTTACTATTATTTTGGGATCAACGCTAATATTTGTGGCAAAAGTCAGCATTAACAATGAGAGTTATCTATTAAAACAAAGGCGGTCCCAGGCAGAGTCGAACCAGAACTGCCTATCGACTAGACCACACATGTAATTAAAAACTTCTTCCATAAAAAATATAATCTGAACATTTTTCACTTCTTCCGATATAATTACATTGAGTTTTGTTCCAAACATACAAAAAATACTTTCAGGGTGATGAACCACTCCCTGGAAGAACAACTAAATGTGTCCAGAAGCAATGAACAGCGTTGCACCACCGAGCTCGGCATCCTCCGAGAAACCAACTTCAACACTGAAAGAGTTGCCTTGACTCTGCAGGAAGTTGAGAATGTGCTGAAGAGAGTGGATGCTGAGAAGCAGGGCTCTATGATGAGTCAACTACAGTCGGCATGTTTGGAAAGAGACAACCTTAAGAGTCTGGTGGACAATTTGAACCGTCAGAACACCCAGTTGACCAACAACTTGAAGGTAAGTCCTGCATTGAAAAAAAAAATCTAAAAAAATACGTATTCCATTTCAGCTCAACCTGAACACAGTGACCAGTGAGCGAGACAAGGCCCTGCTCGACTGCAAAACTATGCGAGACAACATTGCCATGTTGGAGATGAGCTACAAGCAATTGAAGGAAGCTCACGAGAAATTGTCGAGCGAATCTCTTGCTCTGCAGTCCACCGGTAACTCCCTTTTTAAAAAATTACGGCAAACTGGCTATTGTGAATATTTCTCAAATTCGATTCGCCTGGAGTGCGAATTTTTTTATGAGCTTACCGTGCTTTTACTATTGATCAGCCTACCCTAATTATTTTTCAACTCATATAAAATCAGATTAAAATCAGAATTTCGGGTCAATCTCGAGAAAGGCAGCGGGCAACCCGGCTAATATTCCTTTCGAGCCGAGCCACCAAAATTAGGTTGGTGCCCCCACTTGGTTATGAGCCAGTTGTAGAACCCTTACAATTTTCGGTTTAGCCCTGGAAGGAAATGAGCCCGTCGTAACGTGCGCTGGCCTACCCTTAGTCTAAGTATAATTCCTTCCAAAACAGAAAAGTTTTCGATCTAAGGGGGGTTATTTGAGGGGGTTATTTGAGAGGGATTATTTGAGGGGGGTTATTTGGAAGGGGGTTATCGGGGGTTTTCACGCTCAAAATTATGGTAAAAAACGTCAAACCCATGTGGAAATCGAAGTTGAGAAGTCTTTTCAAGTCTTTCTTGAGAGGCCATTTTGATTGAAATTTGCCTAAATTTTATTGATCCAGGGGTGAAATTTTATGTTATTACTATAGATTCCGATATTGACTCTTGCAAGAAGGAAATTCAACAACTCAAGAACAAGACTGCTTACCAAGAGAAGCAAATCGCAGAACTTGAGCTCCAATGTGAACGTAAGTTTTTTCTGCCTTCGATGTATTTTAATTTTTATAAAAAATTAATTTTAGAGTTGACGAAGACGGTGGAGCTGAAGGAGAATGAGTTGTTGAATGTGTGCTCACTCAGCGGTAGCATGGAAAATGTGATTCGGGAGCAGAACGACGTGAGTTAGCCAAAAACTAGATGGTCTTATTTGCCTTTACACGACTACTGAGCCAAAAAGTTTCTAATTCTTGGCAGAATCTGGAAATCTTGTTTACACAAGTCCCTTCCCTCGAGTCTCGAATTAATTTAGTATACAATGTAAGACGTACTATTTTTGCATAATTTTCCTGCTTTTTTTAATGTGAGTATAACTGGAGGTCCACATGGTTGCGAACTAAAACGCAGAAAAATCAAGCCAAAAAGAGTAATTTTGACACTGTATACCTAGTTAATTTGGAAATCGAGGGAGGTGGACGTGTGAAAATAAATTTTCAGTTTATAGAAGTCTTGTAAATGCACACAACAAAGCAATTATACCAAACTATTGTACCAAACGTTTTCATGCTAAAAATATTACTTTTAGTACGGGGAATTGGAGCGACAGCGCCTGCAAAACATGTGCAACCAGTGCGAAAAAGATCTGGCCGCGAGGTCAGTGAATTGTTTTTCCTTTATATAAAACAAATTTACTAATGTTAACATTTTCAGCAAGGCCCAAATAGAGGAGCTGCGCAACAATGTGGCCAACCTCGAATTCCAACTTCTGGAGAAGTCCAGAGCCGTAGAGCTGGCTGAGTCACGTTACCTCGATTCTGAGGCCCAGCACCAGCAGAACAGACTCGAGTTCGAGGAAACCAGTCGAAAGAACCAGGATGTTTGCGAGCAGCTCCAGCAGGTCGTCGAGGCACTCCAGGCTGATTTCGAAAACGTGAGTTACTCAATTTAGTTTTTACAGTATCTCTTCTTGCCTGAAAGTACTTTTTTCGAGACCGATGTTTGGTATTTTTCACAAGATTTTTTCACGTATTGACCTAATTCGCGGTGAAAATATTTTTTTCTGCAGACACGTTTCCTTTTTTGTTGGTGAAGTTAGCTATACTTCTAAATAAAACATCAAATTTAGCACAAGCAAGAAACAGCCCACTTGTCCTCTGAAAACGCCAGACTCACTGAGAGTCTGACCATAGAGCAGTCCAAGACAGAGGAACTCACCAAGAAGTTGACCCAGCTGAATGACCAGTTGAATGTGGACACCACTAAACTGCAAAACACAGTGGATAATTTGGAGCAGGAGAAGCTGCACTTGATTGAGCAGATTGCCGACTACAGCAAGAGAGACCAGGACAATCTCCAGAAGACCAATACTTTGTACGACGAAATTCAGAAGGTCGGCTTTCGTTCTTTCAGTTTTTGAGGAATCAAAGTGGGGAGCTGAACTATAATTTCCTTGGATTTTTCTGCTCCTAGTTTTTAGTCTAATCAGATTTTTTCGTACACACCCAAAAATAGATAGCTGATCTACCTAGTTTTGGATTTATCTATCTGTCGGGTGATTTACCTACCATCCAGGAAGCACTACTTACCCCCAGTGCTTAACCTCATCTCAAAATAATTTTCGGACCCCTTAGGTGGCTTACTGCCGACCTCGGTGCCTACCTGATCATCTTTTGGTTTGGCTGAAGTATATAATCCACCCCTCCCCGAGCCAGCGCAAAATGTTCTTTTCCTCAAGGACCAAGGACCCTTCAAATCTTAATTTTCATGCCCTGAATAGGGAGTCGGAGAAGTCGGAAAATTTTTTCGGTTTGCCTTGGTCTCCCAATGTAAAAAATTCAGAAATATTGATAGAATCAAGATTTGATGGGTCCCTGCTCTTTGGGGAAGTGTAAATTTTGCGCTGGTTGTGATGGGATTCTATAGTGTTACCTTCGGTTTTTTTACCCATCCATATGGTAAAATTACGTAGACCCTGAACAAGAGTGTCTTTGAGTTTCACTTTGACTAGAATGGTCAAGACCAAATACATTTTGCGGACAAGCTAAGATACCCGCTTTTAAAATTAAGCTATTCCTTTCTTCTATGTCGACTTCTCGAGCGAAAAGTACGCACCATCTAATGATCTAAACTTTTCAGTTGGTCCAGCAAATCGCCTTCACGGAGCAGATGCAGTGCAGCATGCCTGAAAGTGCCAACTCCACGCTCAACACTTCAAGCATGTCTCTGCCTGACGACGACGACCCTCAGCAAGCGTCCAGACTCAACACCATCATTGGCTATATGCGAGTGGAGAAGCAGAAGGTAGGATTGAAATAATCACCTATCTAGTATTTCTTTCTAAAACCATTTTCAGGAGACCGAGATGCGCATGAATGCCGAGCTAGATCTGCAGCGTCTGAAGGCCAAGGCGTCCATCGACCAGCAGAAAATCTTCACGCTAGAGTCCGAGCTGAACCAAGTGCGCACTGTGGCCGAGGCTAATGCTCAAGCAGCTCAACAAAACCAACACTTGGTCACTGAGTTGGGCATGCTCAAGGAGATCCAGGAACGCTTTGCTGTGCTCAAGAAGGAACACACTGAATTGCAGACCAAGTTTGGAGTCATCGAAAAGAGGGTAATACTTTGCAGGAGTTTCGATTTTTGCTTATTATTCAAACTCCAAATTTTCAGGCTAAAGACTTGGGTGCTGCTCTTTCCCAAGTTCGTAGCGTCAAAAACCAGCTGGAAGGCAAGTTGACAGCAGCTTTGGCCGATGTTGAGGCTAGAAAGAAGGAAAATTCCAGCCTTCGAGAACGAACTGAAAAAGTCATGACTCTGGCTTCTAAGTATTCTCCAGAGGCATATTCCGCATTGATGGGCGACTTTGAGAAGCAGAAGCAGGTGCTTAACCAGAAGGAGCAGGAGTTGAAGTTGATGAAGACACAGCTCGAGAAGTGCACCAATGACATCACTACCCTCAGGTAAAGTACTTTTCAGGCTTTTTAAAAAATTAACAGCGTCATTTACGAGTGCATCTGCCATCCAGCATATATACGAGCCGTACTGTTGGCGGCTTGGCCCGGTTAAAAGTCGGGTCACGATTTTGGTAAATATGGTCTCAAATCCAGATTTTAAAGAAACCCAAATAATTTTTTTTGGCTGAAATTTGTGCTTAGCGGTAAAAATTACTACCATGAAGCTGTTTCGAACCCGAGACCTTCAAGAGCAAAACACTGCAAGCTTATGCATTGCACTGGACCATTGATTAAGTTCCGTTTTAGACTTCAACTGGAAGAGAAAACGAAGGCTCTAGACAATGCCACTACAATGCTTGGCCGTACCAAAACGCTTGCCCGCAATTTCCGCGACAATGCTAACAACCTGGAGGTTGAAAAGCAAAATTTGGAGGAAGAGGTCAAGAAATTCAAGACTCAGGTAGCCAGTCTTACCACTGCTGCTAAAGCTAAAGCTGCAACAGAAGCTGCTGGCTCTCCCAGTACCAATACATGGGGCTCGAACAGTGGAGCTGCAGCCATAGCTGGTAATGCTAACATAAAGAAGCTCCTGGAGAATAAGATCTCTGTCATCGAGCAGCTGAATACCACCAACCAGACCTTGCAGGTATGTAAATTTTTATTAATTAGGCAACTTTACAGATCTGAGATTTAGTTGTGTATCACATTTTGGCTAGAGAATTTTATGATCCTGAGTAACAGACAAAATTTGTTCTTGTCTAAAAATTGACCACCGTCTGATCGTCGAAAATATTTATTTTGACTTATTTGACCAACTTTTTAAAATTGGGTTGTCGATAATACTTTTCTCATACTACTAATTTAGGCCCGAGTGGCGGAGTTAGAGAAGGAACGCCAGCAATTGGCTGACAAACTGGCGCAACTGCAGGTTGAGTTTGATGAGGCCAACGAGAAGAACTTCCGTCTGGATAGTGTGCAGTCCATGCTCACCGGCTGTCAGTCCAAGCTGAAGAAGTTGCAGGAGGAATTGGCCGTCAAGGAAGCTAAAATTCAGGAGTTAAATTCGCGTCTTACTGCTCCATCTTTGCCCGTTTCTCGCAAGAGAAATTTGACGTAAGTGGACTTGTCAAAATTAAGCATAAAAGGGTAAAAAAATTAGTATGTGCCACTAGGTGGATTTGAACCTCCTAGTGGATTTCAACCTGATAGTTTACAAAAACAAAACAATAGCCACGAAGCAACAGAGTACACACCGAGACTCTGATAAAAAAACAATATGTTTATAAAACACCTAAACAATTTTTGAACTCACTGTACCAGTAATATTTAAATGTCTAATTTTAAGAGCTGCTGAGTCATCTGCCCTGCCTAACGAGCCAGAATCTGCTGTTGTTCATCAAGGTGTGGAAGAGAATGCCACCAAGCGCAGTCGTCTGACCCCTCTAATCGACGAGCAAGAGTTGGAGGAAGGCAACGCCGAAGAAGTAGCGCCCACTGAAGCTGTCAACATTGACGACGATGAGATGGAGGCAGAAGCTTTGCTCAATATTGAGCCTGAGACTGTCGCAAACTTGGATGATGAAAATATTGGTAAAAATTGACTAAAATTTTCTAATTCACCATTCTCAAAAAGTAAATCCAAAAAAATTAAAATTTTTCCAAGATTATTAGGGCATTATTAGGGCATATAAGGTTTACCCGATTTGAGAGCAAACCTCCCTAACTTTATTCAAGTTTCAGCTGATGCAGCCGCAGTGGAAGAGATGGTGTTCAGCCAGTCAGAAGCCAATCCAGCCGAAGAAGCCCTTATGGAAAGCAATACTGCTACCGCTACTGAGCCGACTCAAGCCTCGTCTTCCACCACTCAGGCTTTTTTTAGTTCAGTGCTTGATGATGCTGCCAAAGAGAACATAGTCGCTGAGGGTGGATTCACTGACGACGACATGTTTGTTGAAGAAGCTCCTGGATCTGCTCAAGAACTCGAATTAAATGAAGATGAGTTGGAGCAGCCGCAGTCAGAAAATACTGCTGAACCCATCGTGGAGCAGCCGGAAGAGGCTGAGGAAGAATTGGCTGAAGGTTGGTTTCTTTCTACTTTTCCAGAGCAAAAAATTAAAATTCGATATTTTTTCAGAAAGTAATGCAGCCCCTTACAACCTGCCCGACCGCTTCTACGAGCCTCTGCCAAATGATCCGGCCATGGACGTTTCCGCCGAGCACTCTGCTGCCCAATTCAATGCAGAAGAGCTGAACTTGGAGTTAGCTGAAGGTTTGTATGATTTGATTTGTTTTAAATATAAAAATTTGGGTTGGCTGCCTTTCTGGGAATAATCATGAAGAAAAATAATGAAAATGTCTTGGTAGTTGAAGGCACAAAGCACGGTTAACTTTTTTCAAATATGTGTCTATCGAAAGAATTGATTGAATTATTCCTTGATGGCTTGGTGGTTTGTAACATAGTTTTTATGTTGACTCTATTGCTATGCGATGTTCGATTCCCAGTGGAGGCAAACCATTTTTTATAAATTTTATCTAAATTTTTTTTAACAAAGCTACAATATAACTTTAGACACTGATGCCAACAACCAACAGCAGGAAGAGGAGGAGGAGGAAGAGACTGAGCAAGGGGAAGTCAACCCCCTCCAAAACCCAAATAGCAACGAGGGGGAGGACGAGGAGGCCCAAGAAGGCGATGATAGTGGCAGCTATGAGGTGGTTCAGCAGAATGAAGCGGAAGAAGAATTCCAACAGGGTCAATACGGAGGGCAAGAGGAGGAGGACGAAGACGAGGAGTACGACGAGGAAGAGGACGATGAGGTTATTTAATTTAATTGGCTACTTCTTCACGCTCATAGTCACTCTATTGTAGAATGCCCGAGTAGTGGACGAAGACGAGGTAATCTGTCTGAGCGACGATGATGACGACGTGAGTGCCTCTAATTCTGCCCCTGGAGCCAGCAATCCATCTCCAAACGGCAACTCTGACACACAAGGCAGTGAGAAAAAATAAGCCTAAATTATGAGCAAATTTTTATCAGTTTCTTTGTCTAATTTTTCTTCTGTTTTTGTCACGTGGTTGTTTTCTTGTTTTGATGGCATAAAAATGGAAAATTGGATGCAATGTTGACTATTTTTTGTGCATTTGCAGGGTGCTTAGACTTTAGTGTTTTTTTGCAGTTTGGGACACATGTTAAAAAAACCCAAAGATATAGACTAAAAACCAGGGTTGCTTTTCTGTCCGGACAGAAAAGATTTGAAAAGTCCCCCAAAAGCCACCCCCGAAGGGGGCGCATGGGGCTTGGTGGGTTAGAGATTCCGAGCAAGACTCTTGATCAAAAACGCATTTAGAGAATCTTTTTGCACAGCTCCAGCAAGAAAAATGTGATAAATCACCCTAAAATGACTCTAAAATACCTTAAAATGACCCTCTATCCCTGAGGGGTGGGAGGCAGTTTTTTTTGACAAAATTCATAATTTTTTAATTAGAAAGTGTTCAGAAATTCTTCTTATATCGTGTAGAGCAGAAAAAATGAGTTTGAAAAGTGACTTTGGGTCACTTTTCAAAAAATCTGAGTACAGTCGACCCAAAAAATGTTCGTTCCCGCCTGGGGTCTGACACTTTTTTTAGCCCGATTTTTGAAGTCTTTGGCCAGTTGTCTTTGGCTGGTCTAGTCCAAAACATCGCAAGGATTCCGATTTTACCAATCGTTTCTGAAAATCGCAACAGTTTTGCCGAAAAGACCCGTGCCTCTCGATACATCGAACACTTTTTTCCGAATTGCCCATGAAAAGGTGCCAGACAAAGGTGCAAAAACTTTCAAAAAAGTGCCCGGAACATACCAAACAGTATGCCTTTACACTCAGAGAGTTTTTTCTATAGAGTGGATCATTTGAAGTGGTAGGATAAACTAAATAGATGCTTGTAAAAGTATTGCTCATCTTGGCCATCCAATACGGTCTAAATAGATGTCCCACACTGATAAATAAAAAAATCTTTTTTTTCTGCGGTCTTAATGTTTTCTTTTCTGATCCCTTCTCACTGTAGACGTAGAAAGTAACGAAAAAAAAATTAGAGAGATGAATGAATAGAGACAGAGAGACGAGAAGTGCCTTTGGAAAGCGAAATAGTCCGAAAAGCATTTATTAGCAGTTTTTTGGTGTCGATTTATTACTGAGCTACTTTTTTCTATGAATCCAATCTTTTAACCTAGACTTATGAGAGCTTTTTTGAAGTCCTATGGAAAGCAAAAGCAGGTTAAGTCCGCTATGCCTAAGCATAAATATGATGTAATTTTTATTTTATTGAATTTTGGACCCTAGTAGCGAATAACACCACCACCCCCCTTCCCCGGTTTTGTTTTTAAAGCACTACAGTCAAACCTCGGTTATCCGGCACCCCTGGGGACCGGCCTCCGGATAACTGGAGTGCCGGATAATCGAGCTCTGACTGTAGCATAAAGTACCCAAGTATTAGTCCCAGACCCCGGAAAAAGTGTGTAAGGAATTTCTTAGTCCCGGCTAACATACATTGGCCTACCCCTGAGCCCAAGTAGTTACAGGGTATTTAGTAGTTAAATAGGGGGCTCAAATTGTTGGGAAGGAGGGGGTGGTGATTGTATTCGGCGCACCCCCAGTCTAGCACAAGACATTCTGGCACAAAGTCATTTCGGCAAAAATTCAAACTGTCAAAAATTTATCTTAGCACAAATCTTTGTGGAATTAGATTTTTTGGATTACAGTCTAGTCTCGTTTATCCGACACCCTCTCAAGTTCGTTCCCGCCTAGGGTCCGACACTTTTTTCAAGCCAATCTTTAAAATGTTTTTCCAGTTGTCATTAATTAGTCTAGTCTGATTTCGATTTTGCCGATCGTTTTTCCCAAATCCTTTTATGTTGCCATAAAGACTCGCGTCTTTCGTTTATCCGACCCCTGATTGAGACGCGGGTCTTTATGGCAACGTAAAAGGATTTGGGAAAAACGATCGCAAAATCGAAATCCTTACGATATTTCAGACTAGGCTAATTAATGACAACTGGCAAAACATTTTAAAGATTGGCTTAAAAAAAGTGTCGGACCCTAGGTGGGAACGAACTTGAGGGGGTGTCGGATAAACGAGACTAGACTGTAAAGTGATTTAGAATTCAATTGTTTCTGCAATATAGCCCGTATATAAATATTCTTATGCATTTGGACCTACTGACCTGCTGATGTTTTTCTTTTTCCTAGTATATCCGAGACTCCATGTTTCTGAGCTATAGTCATGATTTGATCGATCGATGTTTATGCCTTTTTTTGCTATTTCGGCTGCTCCCTTAACAAAAAAAATTGACAGCAACCAAGTCATTCAAATTTAAACAGTCCGATAATCCTACTCTAAATAGTTACCCACCTATTTTGGATTTGGTTGACAAGGGAACCGATCAAACTGTACGATTCGATTCAAAAATTCTGACAATGCCATCTTGTAGAGCGGTCGGTCGATTTACTGTATAAAATTTTGATATTTTTTGCTAACAGACAGAAAAAAAATCGAATCTGGAGACTCGAGAAACATCGAGCCGCAAACTGCCTTGGATCCCCCTGTGGATTCTTAAAAACATATTTTTTTATAATTCACCCTTGATATAGTGACACCCCCAAAAGCTCGATTCTTAGCAAAGTCCGACACTATTTTTAACCCATATGTAGAAAAAAAAGTGTCGGACCCAGTTGGGTATCGAACTTTTGGGGTGTAATTATATAAAGACTTGACTGTAGAAAGTATGTTTTCGAAAATCCACAGGGGGTACCAAGGCAATTTTGGTCTCTTTTGACATGTTTCTCGAGTCCCCAGATTCGATTTTTTCTGTCTGTTAGCGAAAAATATTGAACTTTTATATAGTAAATCGACTGTACTCTACAAGATGGCATGATCAGAATTTTCAAATCGAATCGTAAAGTTCTATCGGTTCCCTTGTGAGAGTAATTTAAAATCATTGCAACATATCCAGGATCTTGTCCTGAACACGGTTTGACTTGCAGGAACCCTAGTTTTGGAGTAATTACATATACCATAGAGTATCCAGGTGGTGCTCAGGTTGTTGTATCTAGGTACGGCACTGAGTAATAGTACCCAGGTGGTGTTACCCAATGCCCAATTTGTTTAATTGGATATAGATATATACAGCAACATTTTTGCCAAAAACAATTTGTTTCAGAACCATTTGTGCCAAATTAAGTTTTTGCCAGTTTGAATTTTCGCCAAAATGACTTTGTGCCAGATGGTCTTTTTTTCAGAATGTTTTGTGCTAGACTGTGTGTCCAATATTGTAACACTAACCAAATTTTCAGGCTCACTCCCTAGAGCTACGCCTTCAAAACTATGTACTCAAGTGGCTCAGTGCGGTGGGCGGGGTCTTTGTCGTGGGAGGAATTGGTGCAATAAGCACATTTATCCGAACAAATTCACAGCAAAATCACCAATCTCAGCGACTTCAAGAACAATTCAATGTAATTGTGGATGCCTACAAATCCATTGAAAAAATAGTCCAAATGAAATAAATTTTGCGTGTCGGTTAACCTGGGGTGGCGGATAACCAAGCTTTGACTGTATAAGTTAATTGATAGTGCAGTGGTAAAGCGTCAAAACTGAACTTCTCAAAAATTTCTTAGCCACCACTTAACTTCATTTGGTCAGATGTCCTGGGATAGATCGTTTTTTCCATTTTTTGCACTATTTGATGCAAAATTGAATGCGCTTTCCAATAAGAGAAGAATTTTTTTGCACCGCCCTTTATCTTACTAATCTTTTTATGGAAAAAAATTTATTATCGAAAAATTTCTTTACTGTTCAGTGGTCCATAAAATTTTTACTATCCTCTGCAGAATATTTTTCTGTAAAATGAAAGCGCTGTTATTTCTTCGTCAAAAACTATGTTATTTTCAAAAAAGAGTGAGATAAAGACTTAAAAACTCAAAATAGAAAAGTACTCACTTCTTAAAAATGCCCAACAAAATATTTTTCAAAAACGCGCCTACTCAAAAGTTTTGAATGAAAAAATTTGTTGACCAAAATTAAAGTTATTCAGAATTATCAGGGAACACAATGACCCAGAACAAAATTTTTGCCAAAAAGCACGATAGAAACTTTATCTACAAAATTACATACAACGTCTTTTAAGAACTTTTTTATTTTTTCTGATTATAGGCAAATAGACTACCGCTAAGAACATTCCAAACACCACACACAAAATTTAGGAATTATATGTGCTTTTAAGTGTATGCTTTACCTAGCAATTGTTTTTTGTTTTTGTTTTATTCAGATAAAATAAGTTTAGAAACCACAGCCAAGAAAACGGGCTTGGTGAACTTAGCGGGGAAAGAAGACCCTTTTGAGCTTGACTCTAGTCTGACTTTGTGAAGAATCACGAGAGGTGTAGCATAAGTGGGAGGTCTTCGGGCCACCAATGAAATACAACTACTTTCATCGATTCCTTACTTAATCGGTAAAACGGAATTGAGTAGCAATATTCTTGATTTTGGTGTTAAGGCTGACCACTCGGTGGTTGGTCGATCCGCGCCGATGACAGTGTCAGGCGGGGAGTTTGACTGGGGCGGTACATCTGTCAAACAGTAACGCAGGTGTCCTAAGGCGAGCTCAGAGAGGACGGAAACCTCTCGTAGAGCAAAAAGGCAAAAGCTTACTTGATCTTGATTTTCAGTACGAATACAGACCGCGAAAGCGTGGCTTATCGATCCTTTTGAATTATAAAGTTTCTAGCAAGAGGTGTCAGAAAAGTTACCACAGGGATAACTGGCTTGTGGCAGCCAAGCGTCCATAGCGACGTTGCTTTTTGATCCTTCGATGTCGGCTCTTCCTATCATTGCGAAGCAGAATTCGCCAAGCGTTGGATTGTTCACCCACCAATAGGGAACGTGAGCTGGGTTTAGACCGTCGTGAGACAGGTTAGTTTTACCCTACTAAGGCCTTGTTGTTATGATAGTAATCCTGCTTAGTACGAGAGGAACCGCAGGTTCAGACATTTGGTTTATGTGCTTGGTCGATAGACCAATGGTGCGAAGCTACCATCTGAGGGATTATGACTGAACGCCTCTAAGTCAGAATCCCGCCTAGACAGGATAACAATACTTTTGCTCTCCGGTGTCGGGAGGCTCATTTATGCAACTTCGGTTGCAGCCCATGCCCCATTATCTGGTCTCGTCTGCCGGCTTAATTGCTGGTGGATTGCCAAAGCCATACAACTATGGTGAAATGTCGGGGCGCAAGATCACTTGTAAACGACTTGATTACTGGTCAAGGGGTTGTATCCAGTAGAGCAGCTTTTATACTGCGATCTGTTGAGACTTATCCTCTAATCGAATGATTTGTTTTTCATGTCGTTAACTTCTGTTTCACCCTACTTTCCATGCCTCGGTGAGCTTGCAAGAGTAAAATAACAGCACCCTGTGGTTTGCCTATGCAGCTATAAATCTTTCGAAGGCACATCTAGCATTGTCTTTGTATGTGCCTGGCGAAAGTTCTGGTGTGATGATCTGCGCTTTATTCCCCCTATATAAATTATGTTTTATACGCCTGAACTTGGGGGTGCAGGCTTCAAATCACTGCAAGATATGCCTGTGAATTGTCCTAGTGAATGGTCCTGAGTGCCTTCAGTGGTTCCCCGAAGAGCGGAGTGATGCCCCTTCGGTAGTTTTAGCCCGGAGTAGTGCCCTGAGTTCTTACACTTACGGTATGTGTGATACACACCTTGAGTCACATTAGCCACTTTCAGTGGTGTGCCCCCAGTATAAGAGAGTGGATGGATTTCCGTAAGAGGCTTCCGGTTCCGAGGCAAGTATATGGAAGACTAGATGGTTCAATCAGTCTTTCGCCCCTATACCTGACTAGATGGTTGGATAGGTCATTTTTCACTGAACCTGGATAGACTAGATGGTTCAAGAAATGGAAAAATTGAATAAACGCTCGTATGCCCTGTTTTAGCACCTTTATTTGTTTTTATAGTCGGTTTTGTGAGAAAAGCTTTATTATTATTTTCAAAAGAGTTTTGTAACTGCGCAGTATTTTTAAAAGTACTTGTACAACACATGAAATAATCAAATAACTCAATAATTTAAAATAAAAATTACATCGCTTTCAAGCATTTCTGACCATAGTAAGCGAATTTTTGTACAGTAAGTAGGAACCCCACAGAGGGTCGTCGGCCACCTGGGCTGGAGTGTAAGGGCAGTGCTTCTCCAGGTAACGCAAACTGAAATTTTAAAAAATTACAGAAAATTTTTACTTTTTAACACTGATTTTGACAATCTCTTAAAAAGATCTCATGTTCGATTCCGCACAACAGCATGTCGCATTCTTTTACTATTTGGTGGGTTCTAGAGTAACTTCTTGCTAAAAAAAGTTATATCGATTTGGATTTTTGCACAAGAATCCATCATAATGAACTCTATAGTTGTATGAGTAATCTAAAAATGTGTTGAGCAGCAAGCAGGAGTCGAACAAGAGGGTAAAAGGACAATTCGCGGTGGTTTTTTCTAGTTTTTTGTTCTTTGATATGAAAATACGGTGTAGAGACGTTTCCTCTAAAATGAAACTTTTTTTCATTTTCGAGGAAACTTCTCCAAATTCGAAACTTGGTGCCCCTGTTGATTTTTTTTCAGCTATGCATTGAAAGAAATGGAAGGAGTGTGGAAACGAGATAGACTGCCATCCTTGTTGTTGTTACAAACATTTGTTGAATAAACTATTGAATTTTCTCTGCGTTGTTAAAATAGCCATAACTTTGTGAAAAATCGAGGAAATGACCCGTTATTTTTTTTAAACGAAATCCAAGACTCTGAGCTTTCGAATATATAGTCAACGGCGAATTTTAAGCACGAATTTAAAAAGTTACATGCAAAACAAATGTGGGTAAAATAGTTGCCGCACCCTGTATTTTTTGAACTGAATTTCCACTATTAAGAGGACCATTTTTTGAGGTGTTAACTAGGTTCACCCTCCTTTCCGCAAACTCCTTTCCGCAAAACTCCTTTCCGCAAAACTCCTTTCCGCAAAACTCTTTTCCGCAAAAAATTTTTAAATAAGGTTTTTGGTCAATATTTTATCTAAATTATTTCACTTTTCTTTCTTCTGCAGTTCTGCTGGCTGATCCGTGTGCCAACCTAACCAAGTGGTCGTCCATTTGGTGTAAATATATTTTTTGATTTAAAAAACCCGATTTTTGCGCTAATTCAAGCATTTTACCGTGTAACATCTATTAATAGATCCAGGTCTATTATTTTTCAACACTCTCGAAATCTGGAAAATTTTGGGTCGAGATTTTTAGGTGTGAACCCGAAATTTAAAAAGCAGAATCGCTAGAGCCCGTGGTAGTTAAGAAAATGCAATGTAAGGTTTGCCAAATGTTCATTCTCAGCTGAGATATAACTGTTTAAAGTCGAGGGGTGTCTATCATTATAGGAGGGTCAACTGGCTAAATTCTAGTATACCCCCTTCACTCAAGTGCAGTATACCCCCTTCAGTCAAATTAGCTTGGGGGACCAAGGCAACTTTTTGAATTTAAAAATTTAAAAAAAGTTGCCTTGGTCCCAAGCTATTGACTGAAGTATACTGCACTTGAGTATGTGCAATCAGCCCAAGAAGGATATCTTCGAAGAAGACCAATACCAATTTCAGAAAGGAACATAAACATAGACAATATAAAATTGAAATAATTTAGATAAAATATTGACCAAAAATCTTATTTAAAATTTTTTTTGCGGAAAAGAGTTTTGCGGAAAGGAGTTTGCGGAAAGGAGTTTTGCGGAAAGGAGTTTGCGGAAAGGAGTTTTGCGGAAAGGAGGGTGAACCGTTAACTAGACGTGGCATCTAGTTAAATGCCTTCAGTAAACGAATTTGAAAAAAATATCAATACACGTACACAAAACATCCATGAACACATTAAACGCCTATGAACACCTTTTTAATGTCCAAAATTAGTGGACGAATTGACCTGTGGACGAATTGACAGTGGACGAATTGACCGCATACCGGTCAGCGGCGAATTTTAAGCATGAATTTAAAAAGTTACATGCAAAACAAATGTGGGTAAAATAGTTGCCGCACCCTGTATTTTTTGAACTAAAAATTTTTTGCAAAAAAATCAACAGGAGGGACCAAGGCATGAAAAAGGTTTCATGCACCAAAATACTTCTTGTTGCCAAAAAAAAATCAGGAATCCAAATTACAGAACAAATTTTTTTAATTTTTAGTTATTAAGATATGGTAATAAGTTAGACAATAATTTTTCAAAATGTCAGCAGTCCAACGTATGGTCAGATAGAAATTAATAAACAAATTTTGCTTTACGATTTGAATTTCTGAGAAAATTTCGCTTACTAGGCGCTTACTACTATTTCTCAGAGTTTTTTTTTGGTAAGTAAAATGGGTACTTCGAAATAAAATTACAAAAAGTTGTGGAAAAAACCATCTCAAACTGTCCTGTGTCCAGATCAGTATTATAAGCCATTCGGAAAATAGCGCTATGGAATACTTTCATAAAATCAAAAACCTACACAGCCATTTTGTCTTGCCTAACCAATCTAGGTGAGAATTCCACTAATATTTCAAGGAAAGATAGACTTTGAGGCTTTGTATTCTTCTTTCTGGTTCTCTTGACCTCTTCCAGGTCCAAGGCATGAGATATACCGTCTCTGGAACATGTTATGTGTGGTTTTAATTATGGTGACTAAATTTAAAAAAGTACTTGTGGATCATAGCAACTGCATCCCGGTTCTTGACATTGTCAGGTCCAAATGATAAACCGAACCTTCTGGCTAAGTCTTTTAAACCACCAAACTCTTCAGAGTTTGGATCCACATATTGGCTTGCTGATAGAGCCTGAAAAAAAGTCGGAATTATAAAATTGAAGAATTCGGTTCTTGAGTTCGGCGGAGCTCTAGGAAATAATTTACCTTCAACTCTTCATATGACGTGATTAGAGCTAAAATTGCTGCTTTAGCTGCCGATACCTTGTCCAATTCTTTGCACTTTTGGAGCAAATGCTTCAGGATGTCCCCGAAGTCATTGTAGAACTGAAAAGAAAAGGCTTATTAAAATTTGGAAAGCTAAAATTTCTTAAAATGGTTGTTTCCAAGATGGTAGCCAAGCAGTCCAAAGTTACTTACGCGGGTACCCATGCGTAAGTAGTGTCGTCGCGATCCAGGAAAAGTTTTTTTTCCGCATCGTTAGCAAAATTCCAGGGTTTTTTTTTGATAAATAACTTTTGTTTGTTACCAGAAAACGCTAAATTATGGCACTGTGTAAAACGTCAAAAAACGACTACGTCCCTGGTGTAAATCCCTTTTTGTAAATTCTTCGGTTTACCTATCCACCCATTAACCTACTTACTATGTGGTTTTCGGATGTCTAGGACGTTCACCTAGTTTTTAAGGGGGTTCACTTGGTATTCAAGTGGTTACCTAGTTTTTAGATGGTTTAGTAGGCCTCCCATAAGCCGTTTTACGTCCCTGTTGATTTATCTACCGTATTTCTTCTAATTGCCGCACAGTCTCTAATTACCGCACACCCCTAACTTTAAAGACTTATATCTCGGAGCAGAGTGAATATTTTGCTAAGCTGTTTGATGCATTTTCTTAACACCCACGAGCTCTACCGATTCCACTTTTCAGATCTTGGTTAAGCACCCGAAAATCTCTAGATCGAATTTGAAAATTTCCGATTTTCGGGTGATTGAAAAATAAGCGCACATGTGCGGCAATTAGAAGAAATACGGTAATTTCCTTGTGGTTTGAGTACTTCACCTCTGTTGTTTTTTTGTCTTTTACCTATTGGCTAATAGTGAATTGGTTTGCGAAAAAGCTTAAATGTGCCACGAAAAGGCCAATTTTTTTTCGAGGCACAAAGACTCTTTTTTGTGGCACATTTCAGCTTTCTCATAAACCAAGTCAATTTGACCCTAATTTATTTACCTACCCTCCAGGCATCACCCACCTCGTATACAAAAAAGTAATTTTGTGCCGTGGGGAATGGTTCACTATCATTCATACCACTGCACTCCTTGATTTATCTGTATACCTACTCTCGTGGTCATATTTGCATACCTTGGTGTAGTGCCTGAGCACCAGAGAAGCATCGATCACAGGCAACACTCCGTGTACGATCAGTTTGCAGTACTGGCCGAGCAGATTCCTCCTTTTATACATTAGTTGAATTTGGGTGTGTTGGTCCATGTTTTGGACTGGACAAATATTCTTGGGTTATTTAGTTCTCCGATGGCATGCTTTATTAATTTGACTTACAGCTTTCCTCTTCCTGGGATACAAAGCAGTTATCCACCACAAAAGAATTGATCCTGTGAGTGGACTCAGCATCCAGCCTGACTTGCAGGGACTGTAAAAGCTCATGCTCAGGAAAATCAGCCGCCAACTTGCTGTTGAACATTATCAGTGCATCGCAGAGACACAGGTAGGCCTGCAATTTCGGGGTATATGCTGGAGCTTTTGTGGGTGAAAACAGTGTTTCAAGCATATTTGGCACTGCACCAGAAAAAATTGTGGAACCGGACACCGCACACCAACCTTAAAAATTTCAGTAGACTCACGACCCATCTTTAGAGGCGTAGCCAGAAAAATCTGACGGGGGGAGGTCTAAAGCCCCCCAGAGGTCAGTTGTTGCCTACACCGTTTTCGAGTTTTATAGTGTTTTTAATAAACAATGTTTTTCAAAAATGTGACGGGGGAAGGGGATATAGCCCCCTCGGTCCCCTCTGCCTACGCCCCTGCTATCTTAAACGATCGAGCTAAAGGTTCCACCAAAATGTTGATCAATTTTTGAAAATACAGGGTTATCCGAGAATTTTTGGAACGCATTTAGAAGGTTTATAGCTTTTTAAAAGAGCGCATTTTGACAAACGCAATTTTAAGTGTGCAGTCGTTTGCAAACGACTAAACGATTAAACTTTCTTGAAACTTCTTTTGACCAGAACGCTAATTTCAAACACATTCAAATATGCTCGTGTTTTTTTTGCCCTAAAGCCAGTTTTCTTTAATTCTGCTACTTTCTTGTTCGTTAGTAGGGTCGCTTTTATTTTTCGACCCGATTTTCTTACTAGAATGTGAGGCCTAGGGGCGTTTAGGCAGTAAATGGAAAAATGTCCATTTACTCATCTAAGAGGATTATTTGATCCAGATTATTTTTGTTTAGTTAGTCACTGTTATGACAAGTTTATATTGTCTTGAAATGGGAAACTTCTCTGGGTGACTAAATAGCCGTTTGCCAACATGAAAGTCTAGGCAGTAATTTACTGCTTCAACGCTTACGCACCGAATGTTAACATTTTAAATTTTAGGTGAAAGCTTGATTTGATCTTGAAAGTATCCCGTTCAAAAAGCAGCAACATGTTGATGCCAAAGTCTGACCGAAAGAAGATCTACGAGCACTTGTTCGAGGACGGGGTCTGCATAGCCAAGCAGGACTACAATCTGAAGTCGCATCCCGAAATCAAGGGCGTAAAGAACCTCTATGTCATCAAAGCTTTGAAGGTTACTTTTACACTTTTAACTCCATCAATTTTACACTTTTACGCGTCGGGAACACTTACCAAACCTTGTTCAACCATGATTTGGCCAAGGTATGACTGTTACCGTACATAAAAACTTGCAATACCAGTTGGCGATCTGTGCAAAAGGTTTCTGTTTTTATTCGCAAGCAACATTTTCACACAATTGTCCCGGCTAAATTTGCACTTTCTGTCGTGCGCATCTGTTTTTATCATTTTCATGTTTTAAGAGTCTGGTATCTCGTGGTCTGGTGAAGGAGCAATTCGCATGGCGCCATTATTACTTCTTCTTGAATGCTGAGGGTGTTGTTTATCTTCGTGAACAGCTCGGCCTCCCTGAAGATGTGTTTCCAGCTACGCACAGAACTCAGGTTGAAAAGTCCAAGATTCCTGTTTGAGCGTCTTCAAGCTGCTTCTTTGTTGTTGTTGTTGAAAATAAATTGTGTTGAAATCAGTTCTGTTCATATTGTCCTCCCCGGATGTTAGCGTCTGATATTAAAGATCGTCTGAGATCCTGTTCCATGGCATCGCTGCAACACTTTTTTACAAACAGAAGTTGGAGACAGCGCTTGAGCGTTGTTGTCTGTACAGCGCGTAATATTTTTAGTTGCACCGTAAGTTCGTGATGGCCTAATTTGTTTACATATTCAGTTTTTTTCGTTGTGTGTATTTATTCATCTAAGATGATTATTTGATCTAGATTGTTTTTGTTTAGCTATTCGCTGTTATGACAAGTCCTTTACGTTGTTTTGAAAATGGGAAACTTCTCTGTGTGACTAAATAGCCGTTTGCCAAAACGGTATCTAAAAAAAATTAAAAACCGTATTTATTCTAATAGACGAGCAGTCCTGATAGACAGGCTCAATAAAGGGGACCAAATCCGAATTCGTACAAGTATTCAGGGTGTTTCAAAAAATTCGCCCCTTTTGAAAAGGCTGTAATTTTTTTCCTGCCACGATATCGAAATTCTGCAAAAAACGATTTTTCTTGACGGGCATTTTTGTTTTTCATATCTAACTCAAATTTTTTTTTCACTTTTTTGCCTTGGTACCCCCGTCTATTAGATACCCCGTCTATTAGAATAAATACGGTAGGCGTTTAAAATGTTTCCGGAACTCGGTGGACCTTGTATAAGGTAAAGGTGTCACGTTTCAATACATTTCATTTTTTATTGAAAAACTTTTCAAATTTTCGAATCCCAGAACCAGTTCGGTACAAATCGAATCTGGCAAGAATTGAATAAAGATTACATTTTCTACTCCAGCAGCACCATCTCGCAGAATTACTTGAGTGCACATGAGAAATTGATCTCTTCTTTTCTTCAACTTCCTGATCCCCTCCTGAGCATTTTTTAATTAATATCAATCTCAAAACTTAGCAAATATCAGTCTACTTCATTAAAGTCCTGATGTAAAGCAACATGCTTTAGCTCCCAAACCAGGTTTTGATATAACAAAAGCACCCCTTTCTCAGCTAAATCTGCCGATTGGAACTTGTGAGAATTGTTGAGCAGATTCAGAGTCATATCCCAAACATCCCATTTCCGAATGTCGATGGCGCTAAATTGATTAGAATTTTACATAAGGGTTTATGTCGTAGAGGGTAGAATGAGGAAGTTCTATACACAGGCAGCAACCGGACATTTGTCACTAATAGTGATATGTCACTTTTTAGTGAACTGTATACGACAATAAATGACTAAAACAGTTAACGAAAAAGTGACAAATGTGCGCGACAAAATATTTCAAAAAGTGACAAATGTCCGGTTGCCACACAGGCGGTAAACCTCGAATTTATTGCGCATGGGGTGGGTCAGGCCCCCGATAGACTAAAACTCACGCAAAGAAGGCAGTCATTTTGCGGTAGCTAGCCAGTAAAGAAGCCTCGTCCTCCTCGTCCAACCTGTCCTCCTCCTCTTCCACAAAACGCTGCATGCCTTGGCGCAACTGGATAGATACCCCATCCACAAGCCTAAGTCTAGCAGGCTCGGTTTGCTGAGCTACGGCTACATTAGTTGCGAAGTGTTGGAGTATTTTGGCCACATTTCTGAGAATCTCGTCTTCGGCATGCTGTTCCACAATCCTGTCCAGCATTAGCATCATTTCTTCAAGATGCTAAAATTTATGGGGCATCAACAAGATTGAGATAGAGGCCAAAGGAAGTAACACAAACCAATCCCAGACGAGCATTTGGATACATCTCCATTTGGAAAAACACAGGAATGGAAGTTAGGTTGGCGATTTTGGCTTGGTCAGCAATGAACTGCAAAAGAGGTGGCGTAATAAAAGTAACATCAATGTCAAAATAGGAAATTATGTCGAACATCAGGGTAAAAATTTGATGAATTTAGATATTTAGCTGCATAATTAGCTGCATAATAGGAAAGAGGTCAAATTTTCGGATCCTGCGTCTTACAAAAATAATTATGAGGTAGTCCGAAATTTCGAGTACTCGATAACCTTAGACATATGGCTTTTAAACTAGGGTGTTACGATCATGGGTCATAGACCGGCCAAACTGCCGTCCATGTTTGAGTCCCTTTTACCCTGGCTTACCCTGTTCCAACCAGCCAAAAAATAGGCCGTTCATTTGATTGCCAATTGTCCTTTCACTGATGTTACAAAAAGTGAGTCATTTATGCTGACTAATTTTTATTACAAATTTAGATTGTCTTTTCCTATGCTAGCAGCTCAAGGATGTTAGATATAGATCAGAAGGTGACTCAAATAAGTGTTTTTATCAAAAATGTCAAATATTTACCCTAGCTAACAATTTAGGTAAAGCAGGTATGAAGACTTCTGAGATTCTGGCTCTCTCTTCCACCAAAAAGCGGGCATCTTTGGTTGAGGCAACAGGTCCTCTTTTAGGATTTGTTCTGCCAATGGGATTCTCTCCGGTGGCTGCTTGCTTGACTGCGCAACACATGATTTCAATCAGCTCGGTGTCATAGCGATCGGCTAAAATGTCACGGTATACCTCTTTCATAAAATTATTACTGAATCCGCTTACAATCATCATTCAGCAGCATATCCACCATGGTCGGCCAGTCCCTCAGCATGGGGTTTATGTCAATCAAAGCATCCACCAAAAAGGCGGCGTGGTTGTGCACCTCACCTTCAATGAAAAAGGTTACCAGATCGAAGAGCAATTGCCGGCTTTCTTGAACATTCAGTTGGACGGCTTGAGGATCGTACTGAGAGTTGGCTTGGGTGAACACTTTGGTGTTGAGGAACTCGCCGGCGGCTAGAGCTAGCGAACGATTAGTGCAATATACAATCTCGTAGATGGGCACGCAGTCTTTGAGTTCCAAAAGGTTGGGAAAAGCCCTGAAAATTAAGCGATATAGGGATGGATTCTTGAGGTTTGTAGTAATGAATGATGAAAATTTGGGGAGCTGGCTGATTTAATGCGGCTTTTTTTAGTCAGACCTGGATCACAATGAGATGTCTGGCTACTAACAATTATTTGTGGCTACTGTTTGTAGTCATAATTAGTAGCAAGTGGGTACATTCAATGACCATGATTATGGCTTGCCGATCTCCACAGCTAGTGCCTCTCACAATAGAATTGTCATCGTGGCGACTATTCATTAGCTTTGAGACCACTAAATTCGTCGTCTTCTTGTGACCCAGATAAGCACAAATTTGGTGCAGCGAACGTTCAGCGAACGTTTTAAGATTCTTTTTGAGCTCGTTCTAACCTACGCTGGCCTACCCTTAGCCCAGGCCTAAACGGTTTAGCCTAAACCTAAGCTTTCTATGCCGAAATTCGACGAGGAATCTGAAAAACTCATCAGAAAAAATTGAATAAGCATATGTTAAGACGAACTCAAAAAAATCAAAAAATGTTGACCATGAAGAAAATTGTTGAAACGTTCCTTTACCAAAAATGTGTCTGGGATCCGAATTTTCAAACAAAATTATGACCAAAGCTAACGATGAACTCAGTTATTAGCTGACTTTTACTCGATAACTACGATACTTTTTGAAATTGTGAATGTACATATGGATTCTTAAAGTAATTTTGGATGTTAGAGTTATTTCCTGGAAAAATATTGTGCAGAAATATCGCATTTATGGAGCAAAATCGCCAAATCTGATATTGGTAACTAAACTACTTATTTGCTCTCAAAATTCTCATCCCCGATCTTAGTAATGCCATGTTTGTGCATCCGTTACCTGTATATAAAAGTCATAAGTTGACAAGATTTAATAGCCACTTCAGTGTCACTGTCCATAACCATGCTGACCAGACGGTCCTTGAACTTATTGGTGAATAGCTCCAGTTTGTTGATGAGATCATGGTGGCCGTACAGGGTGAGCAGTGAAGTAATGCATTTGAGGCGCACATCAGCAAACTAAAAAAAATTCTAGATAAAATAAATATTTCAGTTCAAAGTAGTAGCTAAGTACCTACCTTGTCAAACAAACTCCAACCAATATATTTAAGATAGGAGTCTTCCAGGAAATAGGCCGGGTAACTCTGCATCCAATTGCCCAGCTCGTTGATGCAAATACATCTCACGTCAGCAACCACGTCTCTGAAATTGAAATTTGAATTATTACAGTCAAACTTCTATATGGTGGCCCCAAGCTCAGGTTCGTTCCCGCCTAGGATCCGACGCTTTTTCACCCCGATTTTCAAAGTTTTTTGCTAGTTCTATTTTTACAGTCTGGTCCCAAATATTGCAAGGATTCCGATTTTGCCGGTCGTTTTTCAATAGCTAAATAATTTTACCATTTAAAAGGGCATGCTCACCTGTTCAAATTTTGTCCCCGCCAATTCAAAATTTTTTTCTAATTATTAAACTTCTGTACAAA
The DNA here is from genome assembly GCA_029231635.1 of Ditylenchus weischeri. Taxonomy (NCBI): domain Eukaryota; kingdom Metazoa; phylum Nematoda; class Chromadorea; order Rhabditida; family Anguinidae; genus Ditylenchus; species Ditylenchus weischeri. The sequence continues at coordinate 179,713 of JAMRYI010000109.1, forward strand.
TTTTTTAACTTGGTTTGTGACAAAACTATACCTAAAATAAAATTCTAGGCCTTGTTTTGTTAGAAACCAAGTTGAAAAATGCGTACAGAAGTTCAATGATTAGGAAAAAAATTTGAATTGGCGGGGACAAAATTTGAATAGGTGAGCATGCCCATTTAAAAAGCAATACCTCGATATATCTAATATCTAATTAACACCTTTTTTCCCACGGGTACGAAAATTAACCTAAAAATTTTAAATTTTTTTTTGGAAACATTATATACAGGGGTAAAAGTACCGGTTTTATTATAAAAATGTTGTCAAAAATATCATTTGATAATGAAAAATATGAGATTTTGCTATTTTCGTTAGTTTTTCACGTGGAATTCTTTGAAGCAAGGTACAGGATGCAGGCCTACATTACATTTTTCGCATTTCTTGTTAGTTCTCCCATCACAAACCCCGCAGTGAAGAGATAAGTCTGGTTCAAAAGAACTATATCAACTAAGAGAAAAAAGAAGCATAAACATATGCTAATAGGATGACTCATAACTCTTCTTTCTACTGATAAAACACTATTTTTGATATCATTTTTACAACAAAACCAATAATTTAACCCCTATATACAACGTTCCCAAAAAATAAAAAATTCAAATTTTTTTGAAAATTAATTCGGGCAAAAATGGGTTTAAAAAAAACGGGGCACTATATTGAGGTTTTGATTTTTAAATAGCAAAATTATTAAGATACAAGGGACCACAGGCGCCTATCGGCGCCTCTATAGTATTTCGAAATTTCGATAGTGCATTCATCGTGAAAAACTACGCGTCTATCTACGTCTACGTTCTTTTCGAGACATCGCAAAAATGGCCATCGTTGGAAGCAGAAAAACCATCCTCCAGGCCTACCCCAAAATCCTCCAACTCCAATTTTGAGGGACCACAAAAGTTTTTCTTTTTCGAAGACATTTTCCTGGGTCTCGGCATAAAAAGACGCTGAATTGTCTGAAGTTTGGGGTTCCGTCGAGACATTGCCGAAAATAATCGGAAAAATAAGCAAAAATGGCCTGAATGTGGTCAAAATGTCCATTAAAAAGTAGGACGGACACATGCCAAATACTATATAGAGATTGAAAAAGACCGGCAAAATCGGAATCCTTGCGATATTGGGGACCAGACTGTTAAAACAGAACTGGCAAAAGACTTCGAAAATAGGGGTAAAAAAGTGCTGGACCCTAGGCGGGAACGAACTTTTTGGGCGTGTGTTATCGAGAGAGTCAACTGTATAACTAACCGATATCTGTGCACAAAAACACTTTTGAACATGTACTGAATCATGGCACACAGCTCTTCAATTTTAGTCTCCAGCTAAATAGTTGGGCACATTTATTGTAAAAGGAGTGTGTGACTAAGAATGTCTGGCATTTGAGAAGCATTAATTACTAACATCGTTTTTACCAGCCAATAACAAGTCCAGCCTCTCGCTAGTGCCCATTTGTCGGAGTTTTGCCTTTTCCGTTTCCACTTGGATGGCGTTCTTTTCTTTGAGCCTCACCAAGTCGACAACCACCTCAACGATGGCTGAAGAAAACTTCATGGCTGAAAAATGAATACTGTATTTTCTCTATTAATTACCCCTTCTCTAATAGTTACCCCCATAGGCACCCTATATAACGGCTCAAAAAAATAATTTTGAAAATCTGTTTTTTAAATTTTCTCAGTTACCACAAACTTAGCTGATTCCACTTTCAAGATATTGGTTGAGTACCCGAAAATATCAAAATTGACCCAAATTTTTTCCAATTTTTAGAGGTTGGAAAATAATTACCCCGGGGTAAGAAAATGCGGTAAATTCAGTCTATTTTTAAATGCTCTGTGAAAACACGATTTTGTCGACCTCGTGAGGAATTTGGTATTTCATTGTCTAACTAGGGAACCACAAGTAGTGTCTTTTTTGCAAAGACTTCATTGAGATGTTTTTTTTGCACATTCGTGTAGAGCACCCGAGACTTCTATAATGAAGTGCTGCCCCTTCTTGAGGAGAAAGGGCCACCTGAAAATGCCGGAAAACCATGATATCATGGCTTTTTAGCCTATTTTGGATTTGCCCTTGTTTTACATGTTTTTTGAGTATCCAACTTGTATCGCGTATTTTCTTGAGAGTTGAGATGCGCGCACCCACATACCTTAGACACAAATCACTTGAAAGTGACTCTGGATGCATGAAAATGTATGCATACCAGAGTTTATTTATGCAGTAGGCCCCAGTATTCACAACTATGTTCAAATTATCTTTTTGAATTATATAGGTACCTTTTCCAGTAATTTAGCCTTGGGAACCAAGGCATAAGGTAAATTTTTGCAAAAATTTTTTTTTAAAACTCTTACTTATTAGTAAGGAAATTATTGGAAAACAACTTTTTAATCGTTTTTAGTGTATAAAAAGTAGTTAGGAGGCATTTAAACCCCATACACAGTTAACAAAAAGGACCCCCCCAAGTGCACAAGTGCCTTTTATTTGACTATAAACTATCTCACTAGAACTAAAATTCAAAAAATATTAGAATTCTTGAGAAAAAGCAGCAACTATTTAATTCCCGCCACATTCAGGTATCGGCTTCTTTAGGATATTTTGAAAAGCCGTGACGGTCTTTTCAAAATACTAATAACCATATGCATAGTACGCGATACAAGTTGGATACTCAAAAAACATGTAAAACAAGGGCAAATCCAAAATAGGCTAAAAAACCATGATATCATGGTTTTCCGAGAACTTCAGGTAGCCCTTTCTCCTCAAGAAGGGGCAGCACTTCATTATAGAAGTCTCGGGTGCTCTACACGAATATGCAAAAAAACATCTCAATGAAGTCTTTGCAAAAAAGACACTACTTGAGGTTCCTTAGTAAGATTTTGCAAGTTTTCCCAAGACAATAAACAAAAATGTTAGATACTACTTTTTTATGAAAGCAAAGTCAAAAAACAAATTGCTTGAAAGTAAATCCCGCAAAAAATATGAGCCGGTGACTGCACATTACAAAATGGAAAAATGCTCAAAAAGCTAATTTCGGCTAATATTGCGGATTTTTCGAGAACCTATGAATCATGAAATGCGGGACCTCCAGTTCTCCGTCTCTAAAAGATTGCATCTTAAGTGACACAAAACCTATATTAGTTTTTGCTCAAGAAGCAAAGAAATGTGACTGAAGCATGAAACTGATCAGTTCAAGAATTAGGAACTATCAGGGATTAATTTCAGCCATAAATATGTTTTATTCTCAAGATGATTAGAATACTCGCGATGGAAACGCAAAATTCTTGCCCTCGAGAAAGCTAGCTTTGAAAAATGTGTTGTGCTCACACTTAGACTCGAACTTTGGATTAGGAAATTAGGATCGCAGTCGCACTACCCACTGCGCCATGAATGCCCTGCTGGGAAAATAAAAAAATAACTATATTTTACCTGCAAATGTGGCTGTGTGTCGGAAAGCTCTCAGTTGACTGTCCGCTAATCCAGTCAATAATTGAATCAGACTGTCCATTAGACTAACATCGAAAATAATGCCGGACTTGCATTTTAGCACAAATAACTAAAATAATATTTCTGTCAAATTTTAAGAGGGGAAAATTATGTTAACTTTTTTCATCTAGTTTGTTGGGTCTCCGGTCTGACTCCATGCAAATTTTTATCTAGTTTTCTAATAGTTTGGTGCTTTCTGTTTATTTCTCTGAATAAGATTCACTATTTTTTCTCAATGCTTTTGGGCGCAAATAGCTGATAAAATGAGCGAAAAAAGGCATGCGATGGAAGTTTAAACCACAAACCCATAAACCATATGAAAAATAGATCAGAATTGGTGTTCCCTGCATAATGTGAAAAAGAATACTCTAATGAAATCACTGAAGCTTTGTCGGAACCTCTTCCATTGTGGTCCAGCCAACACCAAAGGGTAGTCATTACCTGCGTCTTCATCGAAGTCTTCAGTAATCTTTGCAATTATATTTCTAAAAGCAATTCAATAAAAATCACAAGGCTAACCTATCCGTGCTCGGTATCTAAAGCAACACTGGCCGTAAACAGTTAAGTGTCCGATTGTCAAAGCTTTTTGGTCAGCATTTTTAAAAGCGGTTTTTTGTAATTTTGGACCACACCTCGATAACTCGATTTCTGACCCATATTTTTTATGCCTATAGTGTAGAGGAGGTTTTCTATGCGGGGTTTTACGGATTAAGTGTCGGAAAAAGTCCATCCTCCGGTGTTCGAAATTTGATCCAAAAAAGTCTTGAAAAATTTCTCATTTAAACGTTTGTTTGTCTCGAGCGGATTTGAAATTTGACAAGTTCTTTTAACTCCAAGAGCAGTTTCACATGCAAATCGAATGTGCTGAGCACAAATCCGGTGTCAGAATTTCAGGTTCGCTCAGCAAAAAAAAGTTTTACGCCATAATGCTATTTGAGAAGATGGTGAAGGGTGATCTTCTTTTGGCCGTAACTTTCTGTTACATCCCCCTTTTTTCGGCTCATTTAATTGAATCTGACGTAGTTTCACACAAACACTATAAAATATGCCAAATTGCCAAAATTTTACCCTTTTTTTCTTACCAAAACAATGAAATGATTTTTTACGAAAAAATCATTTTTCTCAACGTTTTGCCTTATTTTCAGAAAAATCTTTTTCTGCAAGATTAAAGAGCACCTCTTCCGGTGTTGAATGACTTATCACATTGAAAATGTACTGTTACAGATCACTGTAAAATAAACAAAAACAGAGTGGTATTTTGCCAATCTGTTCTTACCAACGCGCAGTGATCCCTGAAAGTTGCACTTTTTCCGAGACTTAATCCGTAAAATCCGGCCTAAAACAACCTCCTCTACGCTATAGGCATAAAAAATAGGGGTCAGAAATCGAGCTAACAAAATTTCCTTATACCTGGTCCGAAATTACACAAAATTGCTTTCACAGTCTAGTCTCGTTTATCCGACACCCCCTCAAGTTCGTTTCCACCTAGGGTCCGACACTTTTTTAAGCCAATTTTTAAAATGTTTTTCCAGTTTTCTTCGGTTGTTTTAGTCCGAAATATCGTAAGGATTCTGATTTTGCCGATCGTTTTTCCCAAATCCTTTTACGTTGCCATAAAGACCCGCGTCTCTCGTTTATCCGACACCTCTTTTTAAAAATCACTTTTTATGAAAAGGTGTGACTTTAAGGTCACACTTGGTGTAATTTTGTCAAAAATTATTTTTAACTCAGATCCGCGTCGAGTCTGGGTGGAACAGAGATACCACCTTTGACTCGAAATCTCGTTGTATGATAAATTTGGACTGTTAGATGGCTGAGCTAAAATTTGACAAAAAAATCTACTTGAACTCCATGTTGTGGATCATATTAGAGTCGATAGAGCCGGAACAGCCACAGCAAGTGATCATCAACTGCAAGACCTGGACAATAGCTTTGTCGGGCTCATTCTCGTATGCAACAATCCATCTGTCCACTGCCTCCTGCGAGAATTAAGATTTTTTATCATGTGTATTGTAAAATTGAAGAAAAAATTTACGTTAAGGCTTTTTCCAGCTTTAAGCACCCCGAACAAACCAGATGGGTCGGTATCTGCTCTGGCAGCACCTTCCCGTTCTTTGTGCACACCACTGGCTCTAGGCCTTCGCTCGGCCAGCGGCTGCTTTCCTCGAGGAACTCCACCGCCCTTGGGCCGTCCACGTTTGGTCTAAAAAGATTATCAGTTATGCATTTTATGGCTTTTTATTAGGTAGTGTCATGAGATCGAATAATTTTTTTCAAAAAAAAACTTTTTGTGGCATTGTGTTTTTTCTAAATATTTAGTTACTGTTTTCTGAAAGTTGACCCCTCATTTTGTAGCTAAGAATCTAAGCTACAAAATGAGTGGTCAACTTTTGAAAAATAGTCGTAAATTTTATAGAAAAAGCACAATGCCACAAAAGTATTTTTGAAAAAAATTGAAAAAAACCTTATTTTTTAACCTTATTTTCGCCAAGCTATTTTTGGAATTTTCGGAAAAAAAGTTTATTTTGCAGAATACACCCGACTCAGCTCTCATAATAATCTTCGCTCCAAGGACCGGCGAAGACTGCACCAGGTTGCTGTAATTATATTAACGAAGATACCGCCTTTCGTAACGGTTTCGACCTGCGGTCAGCCGCCCTGCCACTTGCTAAAAAAAATAAAGTAAAATACATTTTTAACATGGGTAGGCCGAACGGTGAGACCAGCACATTCTGGTTAAGAATTTCATTGAGAATCTGATTTAATTTTTACTTTGATTTTTCAGTCATTGTGACCACTACAAAAACGCGATTTTTGAAAATTGTCATTTTCGAATACTTGTTCGATATTCAAACGACCATAGCTAGTACTTTTACAAAACAATGCTAATTAATCTTCCAATTATTTTAAAGCTTATTAAGAGTGCTTTCAAATAATATATTACATGCCTGTATATGTTTCAAAATTTCAGAAAGTACAAAATTTTCCATTTTTTAAAAATCGAACTTTTTACAAATTTCGGCTCGAAAACCTACTCTAGATGCTATGTTGAAAATAAAAATCTTACGCCATGTAAAAAAGCGCTCCTCGACGAAGCGGGATCCCGATCCTGCCCGATCGAATTTTGGTCCAAAATCCCGTCCCGAAATCCCGCCCGACCATTTCCCGAAATCCCGATCCCGAAAATCGTCAAATCCCGACACGATTTTTTATAGCATTTTCATCAATTATTCATTATTTGTTTGATGAATTCTGCTGCATCGTTTCCGCTTTTGTACGTTGATGCGCTCTTTATCTTTTCGCATTTTCAGATGAATGTTATTTGGAGAATCGATCTTTTTGCAAAGCTGTCGGCTACTGAAGCAAAATGTGGAGTGTGCGGCAATGTCATCAAGATGCCGGGCGGTAGCACCGCCCGATTGAATGTTTGCTTATAAAGTGATGTTCATTGTTGTAAAAAAGCGTGAATAAATGATTTTTTAAACGGCTGCGTGTGTGCGTGGGGCAAAGGAAAGGTTGTTAAAGGCTACTGAGTGCAGAAATGATGCGACCAGTGGTAATTTTCCACTTAGATTTGATATTAGCAAAATCCCGAAATTTGTTCCTGATCCCGACGGGATCCCGAATTTTATTTTGAAAAATCCCGATCCCGAAATATTTTTGGCCGAAAATCCCGTGCCGAAATCCCGCCCGAACCGGTTTCATCACCTCTATTTATAGGGTTGTTACAAAGTTAACTCGAATTTTCAAGAAAATTTTGACCTTTTTTGATGTTTTAGGTATATATTTTTTTTAATTTTGAGTATATGACCACGCAACTGAAATTCTATTTCAGTGGCTACACAGTGGTATGAAAATTTTTTCATTCAGTTCACAAAAATTGATCTATTTTGATGAAAACAATTTCGAGTCATACAAATCAAAATCGAGTGTGTAGCTAGTAACCTAGGCTTTTAGTTGCGGGGTCATATACTCAAAATTTTGTGAAAAATACACCTAAAAACATCAAAAAAGGTCAAAATTTTTGAAAATTCGAGTTAGCTGTGTAACAACCCTATGTATTTACTTAGTTGGTTTTAGCTATTCTTCTCTGCCAATGAAATAAATGACGTGTTGTTTATGTAAGAAAATGGTCCACAAAGTTGGACAGTGCCCGATCAACAACATGAATTTGCTGTCAACGAGGCTTTTGCTTTCTGTGTGGATACCGCGAGCACATAGTTGATACTTGTCCAGCCAGTATGTCTTTTCTGGCGTTTTACTCTATTTATCGATCACTTTTTAGATGTGATTCTCAACCTTGGTATCAAGAATGGCAATTGCTATATTTGCGGGAAGAATAGTCACAGAAAGAAGTATTGCTCTGGAAAAAAGAAGTACGACGTGAGATGGCCCTGGCGAAAAGGTTGGTTATTCAATAGTTCTTGTTACAAGCAATAACATTAAATATATTCAGAGGTCGACCAAATCCTCAAGGCGCAAGGCACGGATGGGATGAAAGTACTCTACCCATATGTACATGTACCGTATTTCCTCTAAAAAGGCCCTCCCTCTAATAAGCCCCCCCCCCCTAAACTTTGAGGACCTATATCTCAGCCTAGAGTCAATTTGTTGCAAAGCTGTTTATTGCGCTTTCTTAACTCCCAAGAGCTCTACGGATTCCGCTTTTTAGATTTTTAATTTTTATCCAAAAATCTCCAGATCGCCCTCAAAATTTCCCGATTTTCGAGCGGCTGAAAAATAAGGTCCCGGGGGCCTTATTAGAGACAATACGGTAATTTTCCAATTTTTTCATCCGCGTTTTGACTGGATTTTCAAAGTCTTTTGCTAATTCGGTTCAGACTCTTAGATCCGAAAAATAGCAAGGATTTCGACTTTGATGATTTTTTCCAAAAGCCAAAACTCTATATGGCTTTAGTTAAATCGATAAAACTAAAGCTGTCGTTTTTGGCAAAAACGATCGGCTGTTTAAACAAAATTTGCAAAAGATCTCGAAAATCAAGTGAAAAAAAAGGCTTGCCTATAAAAGATTTGCTCAAATGAGGATTTGCTCAAATAACATATTTGCGCAATCACTGGTTTGAATTTCTAATTGTTTGGCCAATCGTATATTTGGTTTTTTTACATGTTTTGTAAAAGAACATTTGGTAAAATTACTCTTTTGGTCAAGAACAGACCTGTGCAAAAGACAGCCCGTATCAATCATTCTTAAGCTGGGATGGGAATCTCACATATCCTTACTTCACCATCTTGACTTTTAGGCTGTTTCCCAGCAATAATTTTTATTTTTTGATATTTTTGCTATCTACCAGGGCTGTAAGCGGTTTCGTAAGGTTTCTTACTGCTAGTAACTGCTTTATATAAATAGCCTAAATAACCTAACCCAGAAGGTCTATCGCATGTGCTAATTTGCATTTGGTTTATTGTTTATATTTATATTTTGTTCAAAAAGATCAGTATAATTGTGTTGAGTTGACCTATATATGAGTTTCTTTGGATATCAGTTTTCGAAAAGCTGAGTTGTCTGTGTTCTCAGTTTTCGGGATCTGACTCCGTTTTAAATGTGTTATTTAAAATTAATTTTTGTCTTTCGACTTAGTTGAGGCTTGCAGAATCAATTCTGTTCCGCTTAGTCTGTATGTTCACTTCTTCCTCTGTCGAACAGTCGACGCTCCATTCAATCTAAACTCGATTTTACGTACAGTACGATTTCACACACCTTCTCTTGGGCTTTCTTTTGGTTAAATTTATAAAAAAAGGCACCTTAATCTATGCTTTATTTAACACAGCTCGACATAACATATGGCTGCGCTCAGTTCACAGGCTTCATGTTAAATCGAGCTTTGACTGTGTGGCTTAACTCAACCGTTTTTGTTGCAGCTCGATGGCAACCAATCCGAAGCGCTTGTGCAAGGTTTCGTTAAAATTTGTGTGATTGATACGTTGCTGTTTAACCATTTAATTTTAGGAACCTCTCAATCTATCCCGATATTGCCAGCAAAACTACTTCGTCGAACTGGATAATGTGGAGGAAAGCAACATGGCGCGATGGTTCGTTATTATTCACCCTGAAACAGTGCCGTACGACTTGGGGAAGTATATCGTGAAGATCGTCTTTCCATACCTCTACCCGATTGAACCTCCGTCTCTAGTGTAAGTCCTTATTAAATCGTGGTAAATTTAAACTGAAAATTTTGTAGCTTTGAGACCCAATTTTATCATCCTAATGTGGCTCAAAGCGGTGAAGTGGATGCGAGATTCTTGCGGGCGGAATATTGGAAACAGGAAACCACTACCATACAGAGTTTGGTTTTATTTGATCCTACTGGTCTTCCACTCATTTAAAATTTTCAGTCATCAATTATCTGTTTGCTCTAATCGATGAACCGGATCTCTTGAAGTCTTTACGGGCTGATGTCTCTCAAGAATACCAGTGTAATAGGCCCATTTTAATTCAAAAAGCGAGAGATGAAGTGCTATTTTATTTACAATTTCCTAATTCACGCAATTGTTGTCAAATGAATGCAATAAAGGGTCTTATGATGGTAGTGTTTGGTATATAGGTCAATTTTGGTTAGATTGGTCCACTCAGTCAATTGCACATGGGTCGATTTTGCGTTAGGCTCAAACTTATTTGGTTTAAATTGCGCTTTTAGTTCGTGGCATTCTCGTTTTTATAAATATTCAATTCTAAATTTCTCTGAAAATTATTTCGATTTCTACAGCGGAATACCGTAGCGAGCTATTTTGTTGCGCTATTAATGTGCCAGGCGACGTGCAGTCTTCCAAAAGGATTTTGGACAGAGTCGAAAATCTATCGTCGAAAAGGAAGGATTCAATGTGAAGAAGGTTAGATAACTTAGATAAAAATTATTGCTGGGAAACAGCCTAAAAGTCAAGATGGTGAAGTAAGGATATGTGAGATTCCCATCCCAGCCTAAGAATGATTGATACGGGCTGTCTTTTGCACAGGTCTGTTCTTGACCAAAAGAGTAATTTTACCAAATGTTCTTTTACAAAACATGTAAAAAAACCAAATATACGATTGGCCAAACAATTAGAAATTCAAACCAGTGATTGCGCAAATATGTTATTTGAGCAAATCCTTATTTGAGCAAATGTCTTTTTTATCAAATAGTTCATTTAGCATTTCTCTAATTTATCTTTTATAGGCAAGCCAAAAAAATTGGTGTTCTTAGGGGATAGGAGTTCTTGGATAACTTACAGAAGTCATTGAGTAGTCGTAGGATTCATCAGTGTAGGTGGACTTTCGTTTCCTGCCCCGCATACTCATAGTCAGAGAAGGAGTACGGAATACAGAATCATCATCGGTTGTGGGATAGCCTACTGAAGAGGCTGGCGATGACATTTCTTCGTGGGTACTCCCTGTCATTTGCCACGCAATACTTACTGTAAATCAATATTCACATGTGTGTGTTTTTAAGAAGTGCATACAAATATCAGATCACGCAGATTTTTCGAAATCTAATATCTAAATTTTTTATTTTGTGCGAGAACCTTCCGACAGTATCCCAAGTGCACCCCCTCGAATTTTTGTACTTTTAAATAAAAGTACCCATTTTCAGCTGAAAATTTTTATTCTGAGGCACCCCAGTAGGCGAAAATTCCTCAGCAATCCGAATCATAAAGCAGAATTTGGAAAAAATACTTAGTCGCTGAGATATGACCTTAAATTGGAGTAAAGTTAAATGGTCATTTTTTAAAATATTGACACTCCAACTTTAAGTCATATCTCAGCGGCTAAGTATTTTTTTTGAATTCTATTTTATGATTCGGATTGCTGAGGAATTTTCGCCTACTGGGGTACCTCAGAATAAAAATTTTCAGCTAATAGTACTTTTATTTAAAGTACAAAAAATTCGAGGGGAGCACACCTTTACGAAAGCTTCCAAGGTCAACGCATGTTGAGATAAAGTTAAATTCAAATCTATCTAGAAGAAAATTCAATGAAAAATCTGAAAATAAGGTATCGGGGAACGTAACTGTACTTTTTAAAAAGATTTGTACTTTTTTCGGGACCACAAATATTTTTTAATTTTGAAGTTTTTAGTCAAAATCTTTTTTTTCGCTTCGAAATAGCAATACGCACTGTATAAATGGCATTTTTGACGAAAAATGACCAAATGTACTTTTTTTGACCAAACGTACTTTTTCAAAATTTTGAGTTACGTGCCCTGATATTGATTGATATACAGTCGAACCTCTATATAACGTAATTCAAGACACCGGCCAAGTTACCGACTTTGACACTTTTTTCACACCCATTATTTTAAGCTTTTGCTATTTCTGTTTTGACAGTCTGGTCCCAAGTATTGCAAGGATTCCGATTTTGCCGATCATTTTTCGTAAATCCTAATTTTTTTTCTCGAAAAAAACAAAAACTCGATGAAAAAACAAGATTTTTGTTAAATCGAGTTACGTTATATAGAGTTTTGACTTTCTTAGAGAAAAACATTTTGAATTTTCGAAAACGAACGGCAAAATCGGAATCCTGCGATATTTGGAACAAGACTGTCGAAACAGAACTGGCAAAAGATTCGAAAAATGAAGCTAAAAAAAGTGTCGGACCCAAGGAGGGAACGATGTTCCGACCTCAAATTTACGTTATATAGAGTTACGTTATATAGAGGTTCGACTGTACAGTATGGCCCAAGAAATTCGGCCGATTTGAAATGGCCATAACTTTCGGTAGACGTCAAATTTCTACAAACGGTATTTTGCAATCGTCTTAAAAAATATACATTTTGTTTGGTATATGATGTCGAAAACACGATTTTCGCTTGGTAACCCCTGTGGTTTGGGCCCTGGTCTGTGGATGGCCTCTAGATGGGTAAGGCCCAAACCACAGGGGGTACCAAGCGAAAATCGTGTTTTTGAAATCAAATGCCAAACAAAATGTATATTTTTTAAGACGATTGCAAAATACCGTTTGTAGAAATTTGACGTCTACCGAAAGTTATGGCCATTTCAAATCGGCCGAATGTCTTGGGTCATACTGTATGTTTGAAGGTGGTCGGAACTTTTACCTCTGCCTATCACCAACTATCGCATTTTCTCTACTAATCCGCATCCTCTCCACCAGAGTTATTGCAAAGTAAAAATTTCCACATATTTTTTTGGTTTTCTTAATTGGCACGGGCTTTAAGATTTTGGCTGAGCAGTCAAGATTGACCTTGGGTAGAGATTGGCCCAAAATTTTACAGTTTTTCTGAGAGGCTGCAGAATAATTTCCCGGGTGATTGTTAGAAAAAATGCAGTAATTATTTAATGCTGGAATAAGTTGTTACACAAGGTGTCCCAACAAGGCTAAATTACAGTATACCCCCTCCATTCAATTAAAGTTGACACTCTCCAGTAAATCAGGTTGGGGGACCAAGGCAATTTTTTTTTAATTTTTTAATACCAATTATTTTTTGCATAAATATAATTGAAAAATGTAAATATACCGGTTTTCGAGACCTGTTTTTGAGATTTGAAAATGTAGAAATGAAAATAATTTTTTGCCTTGGCCCCCCTTCAGCTGATTTACTGGAGGGGGTCAACTTTAATTGAGTGGAGGGGGTATACTTTAAGTGCTCCCCAAACAAATTTGAAAATTTTTAAAAGGCGAATTTAAAAGGTTTTCTGCGCCCTCTCCCCAATAAACTAAAGAACAAAATCATCAGTCAGTTTGCCTTGGTCCCTAAAGCTGGTTTTTTAAGTAAAAATTCAAAAAGAATCAGCTTAGGGACCAAGGCAAGCTGGCTGAAAGATTTTTTTAGTAGGAGTATGTTCTTCAATTTCTCCACCATCAGCCTAGATTGATTTCAAAAATTTTGATGAATATCGAGTCATTGAAGCATTCATATAAGAAACACATGGAAGAAAATAAGAAAAAAATATACTAAATCGTCCATATTCTTGTTACAATTTTTGGCATAAACACGGTAACAATTTTTTTTTCAATTTAACTCTGTATTTTTTTTAATATTTAGCTAGCTTCCATAATGCAATAACAACACGCGGAGTTTTAATTTACGAAAATATTGACAATCTCTCCAATTCAGTTCAAATCAGAGTTTTCGAAATGTCCGAACATTTAAAATTTTCGTCCGCTGGTCAATTCTGACTCCAATCACTTCATCAAAAAGCGAATGACAATCAAACAAAGTCTTTTAGCAATGTTGAAAATCCGATCAAGTAGACATTTCAGGCCAGATCAAAACCTCAAAATTCAACACCGAGAGTGAATAATCTCAAAAGAGTTCTCAATTTTCCCACAAAAACACAAATTCAAAAGAAAATGGCGCAATTGATCTCATTTGATTGATGTAGCGCCAAGAATTTTTAAACCTCTTGCCACCGTACACAATTCCTTCCAAGACAACGAAAAACAAAGATTCTCAATAAATTTTTTGCAAAACCGACCATTTTTCACGTTTTCTACATCAAAAAAAAACTCGATAGCTTGTCAAAATCCACTATTATCGTTAACAATCTTTTTCGACTATCTTCACCCAATATTATCTTTTTGTGTATCTGCCAAGATTAGATTTGGCAGCTGAGTGTGCGCAATTCTGTGATTCAAATTCTCACAGTAGGCAGTTCGCTTCAAAACCCTGGTTTTGAAATGGATCTGCTCACCGAATTTCTCTCTTTTTCCATCAACAACAAATTTGTTCGCTGCATTCCCCATTTTCCTTCGATTTTACTGGTTTCGCTGCCCCTAATTTGTTGCTGTATTAGTTATTTGTTCTTAGTATTGCGACAAGTTTTGCTATTACTACTGCTAGTATTGATTGACTTGGAGTGGGGCAAAAGGTTGAATTAAGGTGTTAGATTGCTGTTTTTAGCTTCGCGCCCGCTACTTCATCTTCCTTCTTTTGTGTGAATTCCTTGCTGAAAAATGGATGACGAGCAGCTTCTCGACTATGAAGAGGAACAGGAGGAGACCCAGGACCAGAACAAAGCCGATGGAGCCACCAATGGAGATGCAAAGAAAACTGTCAAGGTAGGCCTGAATAAATTTGCTTTTGACTAGGCTGACCCGATTTTTTACGAGCACCCTACTGCGTCCGATTTTTTGCCCCTATATTCTTGTACAAAATGTGGTGTTGATACCTCTATTTCAAAAAGTTGCAGTAACAACTGGTGCTCCAAAAAGTATTCTATTTTTTTGATAAATATGGCTGCAATTTCACACATTTATGTATAGATGGTCTATAATTCTAGTCAAAAATTAGAAAATCCAAAACATTGCGGCCGATGGAAGCCTATTTCGGTTCATGCCACCCAACCCTAAAAAGAAAACATAAAACGAAAATTCGTCGTGCGAAAAACAACCAAGATTCTCAAGTCTCATAATATTTGCCGCACACAAATATTCACAAACTCTTTGAGCAATGTATAACAAGTTGACCTAAAATCTATTTTCAGGGATATGCAAGTATCCACAGTTCTGGTTTCCGTGATCTCATGCTCCGACCAGAACTCCTGCGAGCCATCATTGACTGTGGGTTCGAACATCCATCTGAAGGTAGGTCATTTTGACTTTGGAGAATGGTTTCCGAACTGCAATATGAATTATTTATTTTCAGTGCAGCACGAATGTATCCCACAAGCCATCCTTGGAATGGATATAGTGTGCCAGGCAAAGTCAGGTATGGGTAAGACAGCTGTCTTTGTGCTGGCCACCTTGCAGCAGCTGCAGCCGGAAGATGGAGTTGTCTCGGTGTTGGTGATGTGCCACACTCGAGAACTCGCTTTTCAGATCTCTAAAGAATATGAGCGATTTAGCAAGTACATGCCCACCGTCAAAGTAACTTTTTCTTGGACATTTTCCTTCAATTCTGCAGGTCAGTCATGATTTTATTTTAGGTGGGTGTATTCTTCGGTGGCATGCCTATTAAAAAGGATGAGGAGGTGCTGAAATCCAACTGTCCTCATATTGTGGTGGGAACTCCCGGCAGACTTATGGCTCTCGGCAGGACTGGCCATCTGAAGCTGAAGAACATCAAGTTTTTTGTGCTGGATGAGTGTGACCGAATGATTGGAGATGCTGGTCAGTTTTTTCAGATAAGGTTTTCAGCTTCGAATTTTTGCTGAAAAGACTTTTTGATTGCAAAAGTTGGTTATTACAAGGTCTTTTCGGTACCTCTCTGGTTAAAGGCGAGTGTTGAATAGATTCCTTTATAAATCTTGGTCGGAAGTGGCAATCATAGACCAGTGGATACAATTTTTGTGCAACAAATCTGGCTTGGGTTCGACCCCGCTTGGTGTTATACCTCTTTTCTAGTGACATAATTATTTTAATTTTTTTTCTCAAAAGCAAAAAAATGTAAAAATTTAATTATCATCCAATAACCATAAAAATTACAGACATGCGCAGAGACGTGCAGGAAATCTTCAAAATGACCCCTCAGGAAAAACAAGTGATGATGTTCAGTGCGACCCTACCCAAGGATCTGCGAGTAGTGTGCAAAAAATTCATGCAAGAAGTAAGCCCATACCTACTACTACCACCTTCTTGTTGTGCTTACCAACCCAGTTTATTGGTCATCTCCAAATGAGCAACAACTGAGCCCATGTGTGTGTGGCCTCCAAAAAACCTCAACCTCGACAAAATTAATGTGTGCAGAGCCCAATTTTTTGTGGGAATGCCCCCGGGGGATATCATGGTAGTGGTGGTTGGAGTGACACAAGAATGCAGTGCTATTTGCCTCCATCAGTTCCATCCAGCTCTGGCGAATACCTAATTGCTGGGCTGGATACTGGTGGACGGCTGGATGATGGGCGCAGATCAACGCTTAGGAGGTAAGCCTGAATTTTTAATGGTCTGAAAAGCACTTTTTGAGTTGACCTCTACTTTGTACTTACTTACAACTTTTTTCTTTTCAAACTTTTTAGAGTATCTTGTAACGCTGTTTCTCAGCTATCTAGCCAGTTCTCAACTTCTGTGGTTGTATTGCAAAAAATATGATAGAAAATTAAAAATAGGAACGATGTCAAAAAGGTGAAATCACTCATACTTTCGTCCTTCTTGTGTGTTTTATTTATGTCTTGATTTTTTTTCGTATTTTTTTGCAAAATTGTTGGATTAATTTGTACCTTGTTAGATAGCTGACAAATAGGGCTACACGATGCTGTAAAAATTTTAAAAAATATGCAAAAGATGGGATTCCGGATACTGGAAAAGGTTGAAGGGGCAACCATTCCAATAAATAATTTTTATTAGCCATCCTGCTAATACCGCTTTTTTGACCTTTGCAATAAAATCAACTTGTGGACACATAATCTTCCAAAATGTGGCTGATATTCAGGCCTACATTTTGAGTGGTCATGTGTCACGAGTAGGGTTTGTAATTTGTGGTATTTTTGGGTCAATTTTGAGAATGCTGGTGTACTAGCATTTTCAAAATTTGTTTAACTGAAAATTTAAAAAAATGCCAGTAAAGAACATCACTGTAAACCCTCATAATTATTGTTTCATTTTACATTGCATAAGAAGTTTTAGTGTCAAACGATAGCCCTGTTATTCTTCTACCGTTTGACACCAAGATTGTCTATGGAATGCTTAACAATCCAAACTTATAAAAGAAAACAAAAATGCGTTTTTACGCGTTTTTCAAGCATTTGAAAATGCTAGTACACCAGCATTCTCAAAATTGGCCCGAAAATACCCCAAATTGCAAACCCTGGTCACGAGTGGTCAAAAATCCTAACTAATGCTGTTTGTTTGCAGGTGCGAGCCTCTTGGAAGCGTGACGTCTGCTCTGATAGCTTCAGAAGTTTGATTCCTAGGAAACGAATGATCAAAGACTTAAGTGAAGCATCGGAACTGCCGATTTGGCCAATCTCTGCTCTTGTTTGATTTCCACACAACCATGTCCACATCCAAACATAGACACACAGTTTTGAGCCGCTAATTTTACTCAAGTATCCAAGCAAAAATTACAAAAAATAACTTTTTTAACCAAACTAGCCAAAATAACCTATGGAGTAATCATTCTGAGCGCCCGACAACTTCAGTCCCAAATTCATGCTCTAATCCCCCAATTTAGCCGGCCGAAATATATGTGGACGATGAGGCCAAGCTGACACTCCACGGACTCCAGCAATACTACGTCCGTCTGAAGGAGAACGAGAAGAACCGGAAGTTGTTGGATTTGCTAGACGCTCTGGAGTTCAACCAGGTAGGGTATTTGGGGCGAAATTAAAAAAAAATTGACTTACAAGGCGGAAAAATTGGAGCACTTGAACCTGAGCCCCCCTCCCACTCACCTGAACTTGAGCAACCCCCTCAAATCAGCTTGGGGGACCAAGGCAAATTTTTTTCGAAAATTTTTGACTGCACTATTTTTTTATCTAAAGCCTCAAAAAACATTTTTAATCATGTTTACACAAAAAACTATTGGTATAAAAAATTTTCTAAACAAATTTGCCTTGGTCCCCCAAGCTGATTTGACTGGGGGGCTCAGGTTCATGTGACTGGGAAGTCAGGTTCAATTTAGCCGAAAAATTATTTGGCGGAAAACGCTGAAATACCATCTCACATAATTTTGACGCATTGTTGATTTCATCATATTTTTTTTTTACCCCAGTTTTTTCTGAAAAGGCTTCTGTAAAAAATTACTGATTCCAAATCTGTAGAAATTTTTAGTTCGGAGTCAAAAAAGCAGAATTTCGAAAAATGTCGAAAATTAGGCAAAATAAGGAATTTTTCCCGTCGCCAAAATAATTTCATTCTCGCCAAAAGTATTTTATTGAAAAAATGAATAAACTTGAGCGATAGTAAAATCGATTTTTCAACATTTTGTATAATTTTTAATTCACATTTAATATAGCTACTGAGTTCTGCTACAAAATGTTATATAAAATGACCATAAATATTTTGACGATTCTCATGGAATCGTCATTTTGACGATTCTCAAAATTCCTGATGGAAAAGAAGATATGAAAAAAACTAACCATCATTTACATATTTTTCATAAAAGTAAAATTTTGAGGTGGTCATCTTTGTAAAGTCAGTGAGCCGTTGCCGAGCCCTCAACCAACTACTCATCGAGCAGAACTTCCCTAGCATAGCCATCCATCGTCAGATGACCCAAGAGGACCGCCTGTCGCGCTACCAGCAGTTCAAGGACTTCCAGAAACGCATCCTGATCGCCACCAACCTGTTCGGCCGAGGAATTGACATTGAGCGAGTCAACATTGTCTTCAACTACGATATGCCAGAAGACACTGACACCTATCTGCACAGAGTGAGCCATCTCAACAATCAAAAATAAAGTACTTAAAATTATAACGATTTAAGGTGGCCAGAGCTGGACGCTTTGGAACCAAGGGATTGGCTGTTACTTTTGTGTCCGACGAGACGGATGCCCAGACTCTAAACAGTGTTCAAGACCGATTTGACGTGACCATCAGTGAACTGCCAGAGGAGATTGACGTCGGCAGCTACAGTAAGTGGATTATATTTGAAGTTTTAGGCAATTTTCTGCCTGTTTTGTGAACTATTGAGTTCGATCCCGTCCCGCAACATGCAACATTATTTATGCTTAACTTTGGTGCTTTATATCTGAATTTCGGTCATCTGAAGTTCGACCTTTTGAGCCTGCCTTACAGTTCATATAACTAGAGATAAAACACTGTTCTACTCCAAAAAATTGGTTCCTAGACTAAATAAATCCCCATAAACAAAAAAATGTGACATGCAGCCAGGCGGAATCGAACCCAAAAGAACAAGAAAACCATAGATTATTACAAAAAACGACATTTTTACTAATTTCTACCATTTTCAGTCGAAGGACGAGCCAACTGAAGACATTAAAAACTTCTTGTTCGACTCTACTGACCCAGTTTTCTTCACTGGAAAAAATGTTGCAATTGTCTATGCTGATGATGATATTTTGTGACTGTAATTTGTTTTGTTGTTGGGTTCCACCATTTAGCTATCCCTCCATTATTCGTTCCTCTATTTATTCATCACCAATAAAGCACACCCCAGTTGAATTGTGTAATAGTACAACACACATGCAAAGGTTCTGAACCTATAACAATTTTTGTGGTTTGAATTAGGAAAGTTAGATAAATATAATATTGAAGATGGATGGAGACAAAGATCGCCCACCAGGTTGGGTAGAGTTTGAAGTCAAGGAGACTTCGTTGGACGAGGAAGAAAGTTTAAAGAAAACATCCAATTGTGGGCAAACAAAAACAACAACTATGCCAAAAATAGGTTGGGAATAACGTATATACAATTTGCAAAAAACTTTTTTTGGTTGAAAGAAGTACAGTAAATCAGAGCTTTCGATCAAATTTGTGACACTTTAGCAATTTCAATAATTCAAGTCGAAATCAGTAGAGCTCGTAGGCGCTAAAAACATTCCACGCTACTAAAATGTATTGACTCTTAGATATAGACAAAAAATGTATGGGACTCTTAGAGTTGGAGATGGCTCTTAGGTTTGTGAGCCAAGTGGAGTAAAAAAGGTGCGAGCTAGAGCTAAATGGCCCGCGAAGGATATTTATTTAGATTACGAGCATTTGGATCATAGAAAATAAATTACCCTAAATTCCCGCGGGGTATACGCGGAAGCGGGTTATCTATGGGTACAGTTAAAGGGCGGGAGTTCAAAAACTACTGGGTACACATCCTATTTTTTACCCGGGTTTTCTACATTTTCTCTGTATGACAGCTCAAACGAAAGCCTAGAGTCTTGGCTACACATTAGTATGTAAAACATGTGGACTTGAAAAGAAGAAAAACCTACCAAAAATGTTTTGGCTTTTACAAATGAATTTCGGTCATTTTAGGCCAAAAATTCAAATATTTTAGATAAAATTTCCTAAATTTTCATTTCAACTTGAAATTTTCAAGTATACATGTTTCTATATGCCAATATGTAGCCCCGACTCCAAGCTTTCTTTTAGGCTATCATACAGAGGTTACCATACAGTTAGATGTAAAATTAAAAAAAATCAATTAAATGTGTCCATTTTTGCGCAATCCTACCCTTCAGATAACTTGCACTAACAGGTATATGACTTCCTCCGTGGCGTCATTGCTCTAAAAGTTATGCATACAACCATAGTTGCACAGGCGCCGGTGTGCGCCCCAAAATTTTTCAGAAAAAAGGGGCGCCGGCGTCATCGCCGGCGCCGGTGCTCGGCGCCGATTTGAAAAAAAACCGGTGCCGGCGCCTCTTTTTCAGCAATGTGCTTAATAATTTTTCAGTAAAGATCTTTTTCATACTTAATTTTTCTTTCCGTTAATTGATTTTTTTAAAAAGTCCAACAAAACCATTATTGTTGAAAAGCAAAACCATGTTGGTGTATAACAAGGAAATGATTGATGCATGATTTTGTTTCCGCCCTTTTTTCTAATAAACTTAAAAAATATTTTTGCAAAAAAAACTTTCTGAAAAATTTATTCATCATTTCGGCGCCCGGCGCCGAAATGATGAATAAATAGCACTGAGGAGGGGTGCGGATTACCGTATTATCTCTAATAAGCGCCCCCTCTCTAATAAGCGCCCCCTCTCTAATAAGCGCCCCCCTCTACTTTGAGGGTCTGTATCTCGGGGTAGAGCAAATATTTTGCAAAGCTGTTTTTTGCATTTTCTTAACTCCCACGAGCTCTACCGATTCCACTTTTTAGATTTTAGTTGTGTCCCCAAAAATCTTGAGATCGACCCAAAATTTTCCCGATTTTCGGAGGGTTGAAAAATAAGCGCCCCGGGCGCTAATTAGAGATAATACGGTATCTGAGAGAAGTCTTAAAAAATTGGGTCAAAATAACAATGCCAAGAACACGATTTTGAACGCAAGGGGGTCTCTTTATTAGAGGAAATACGATACCTCAATAAAAAATTGAAAACTGATTTTATAACCAAATGGTTATGCCCACCTTTATTTGATAAACATACCAATCTAATTGCAGACCCGCTATCGCTCAACGAAATCCCACTTAATGACGAAGAAGGAGGCTTAAGTCAAAGCTCCAAACCCGATGGCAGTGTCGCTTTCACTAAAACTAACGGACATGCTAGTAGTGACAACCAAAAAGGTGTAGCCAAACTCCAAATGTCCAGTCAAAATGCCATCCCAATCTGCTCAAACAATACTAAACGGTGCAAAACACTCTTCTACCAACAACAACCACAAGAATTCCGAAGTGATTGTGGGTGTGGGACATACTAATGGAGGTTCTGTGGGTGAACCTAAGAGTTTCAGTAGGTTTTTTTCTCGGTAAAATATTGTTAACTTGCCAAAAAATAGGAATTCTTGACTCTACTCTGTAAATTACCCGTAAATTATCATTTAGTCAATTCGAAACATAGCGAAACCTTTCAGCAAGGACACTTAAATTTTCAGTTATAAATGCAATGAGCTTTCTTTTGCTTAGTTCCGGAAATAAAAATTAGATAATTACCTTTTTCAGAAACAGGCAAAGTGCTGACATCCGTGTACCCTACGAATCTTCGCTGCGCTTGGCTAGCCCCTCCTGAATACGATCCAACAAAAATGCCTAAAATCCTGTCCCATGAGCAAATCCACTTGGATCCAGCTACCTATGTGGACATTATGAAGTGTATTACTGGAGATATTCGCTTCAACAGGTTTCTATGACCAACTTTTAAACCACCATTAAATTTACGGATAAACCGAACCTGAACCCCAGCACTCACCCGAACCTGAGCCCCAGCAGATCGAAAACAACAAGATAATCAGCGAAAAAGGTTTATTGCTTTTACTATAGCGACCCTTTCATCCAAATGCTGATTGACTGCAGGGATGCGCATGCCAGTGGAGATGAATTGGACTACTCCATCCTCTATGACGAAAACAGCGATAATCAATCAGAAGATAATGAGCCTCCACATTCCAGATATCAAGATATTAACAAGGCTATTGAATATGGATTTGTGTCTGTTTGTAGAAAGTGATTAGCTTCCGTTTTTTATCTGTGGTAAAATATAATAAAGGTATTGATCTGCTAGGACTTAGGTTCAGGTAAATACCGGGGCTCAGGTTCGGGTGAGTGCTGGGGCTCAGGTTCTAGTGCTCTAAATTTACAGCTATTGCGTGATGTATTCTCGAGTGCTACCAGTCTGGGTCCTACTTTCTATACTGGTTCTGCTGATTGTGCTGTTCTCTTCACCAAGTGGAGGTCTTCCCGTCATGATTTTCACTTTCATTTGGATGTTCATGCTGCTTCTGGGCATCTTTTTCTGTGTGATCATCAGAAAACATGTAAGTAATGAAAACCAGGCATGTAAAGCTCAGACTGCCGTGAGTCACGGATCAAGATAACCTTATAAAAGTGATTAAAAATTCCCTCTTTTGAAAATTTTTGTACTCTAAAAGCATCTTTATTACTGCCCACACAACCTTCAAGGATCGTGACTTGTAGCTATCTGGCAGATGTCCTTTTGAAATAAAACTATTACTTAGCCCGGTTACACCTGACTAGTTTTACCGACTAAGGGTGCATGTGAGAGTGCACGGCGAACTATGAAAGTTAAAAAAATCTAAACTCAATTTCTGGAACCAACTCAAGCCAATACAATACAACAAGTCAATTCCGACTCTCGGCATATTAATCATTGAAGATAACAGACCATTATCAACAAGTTTTATTTAGATCAGATCAACAAACATAACGGAAGAATGAATATTTTTTTTAAACAGCATTGCTAGACTCCTAAATTAAAAAATAATGGCTGATAACAACCTTCACATTTCAAGCTCACCTTCTGAATATTGTAGTCAACTAGGGTTCGACCATCCTCGAGCTGCTTGCCTCGCGAAAAAGCCAATGCTATTTAAAAGACACACCGGCGAAGATTAGCCGCTGCTGGACCGGCGGAATGCCCTCCATATCATGGATCCTCGCTTTCACACTCTATAAAACCAGATGGAGGATCAACCAGACAATCACAGACAAACTCTTAAAAAACTAACTTCAATGGTGTCGACTTCCAACGTAATGTCAGAGTTTTGACGAAAATCTGCATTTCAGGAAACAGCTAAAAACACAGTATGTAGCGATATACACAAATGATAATTCTCGAAACGGTTTGATCGATCCGAAATCATCGAAAACAGTGGAATGCGGCATCATTATTAAACTTAATAATAATAGAAGAAACCACCCGACATTTTATTTAGGCCAGCAGTTATTTAGCTACAACCGCCCGATAAATAACAGCTAAAATACAAGGGACCACAGGCGCCTATCGGCGCCTCTATAGTATTTCGAAATTTCGATAGTGCATTCATCGTGAAAAACTACGCGTCTATCTACGTCTACGTTCTTTTCGAGACATCGCAAAAATGGCCATCGTTGGAAGCAGAAAAACCATCCTCCAGGCCTACCCCAAAATCCTCCAACTCCAATTTTGAGGGACCACAAAAGTTTTTCTTTTTCGAAGACATTTTCCTGGGTCTCGGCATAAAAAGACGCTGAATTGTCTGAAGTTTGGGGTTCCGTCGAGACATTGCCGAAAATAATCGGAAAAATAAGCAAAAATGGCCTGAATGTGGTCAAAATGTCCATTAAAAAGTAGGACGGACACATGCCAAATACTATATAGAGATTTGATAGACACACTAAAATTTCAACGAGAAAACAATTGAAAATTTTTTCTCTTTAAGACAACAAAACTTTCGACGCGAAAATTTCGTAATAAAGTTCCCATAACACGACCTTTGAAATCAGCAAAAAATGGGCAGTAGGTGACATTTGCTTGAATTTCATGACGCAGTAGGTAAAGCGTTGGGTTTTCCTGTGCCAGCGCTCGAAAAAAGGCTGTTTCGAGCTCAACCCATCTCTTAACACCTACGATTTTTCAATTTTTTACAAATGTTTTTTTGTTATTAACCCATCCGACGTAAAATAAAAACGTAGACATAGGCAATAAATATCAGATTTTCAACTTTTCTTTCAAAAATTTGAGTGCAGACCAGTTGAATTTCCAGACTTTACGTCAAATATAAGGGAAAAGGTTAAGAAATAATTATCTGGCATGGAAAATGCAAAAGGTGGTATTCTTCAGAAGTTTTATGTAGCAAACGAAAGCTAAGAGTCTCGGCTTTCAGAAAAGTTTGATGGGTTTTGCAAAAATTAGAATTCCATGAATAAAAACCATTTCAAGTCAGGAACTCGTTTTTCTGGTCAAATTTGGAGAGTTTTAAAATTTTCCGCAAAATTTTTTAAAAGTCACCTACAATTCGAGCTTCAAGCCGAAAGCTCGTTTTCGAGCCCTTGGCTCGACAACCCTAAGGATAAGTATCGACCCAAAAGATTTTGGGTACAAATTAATGGTCAGCTCAACTAGGTCGACCGAGGCCTAAGTGCGGACCTGCTCATTTTTTATCAAAAAGTTTTGATCAGATGTAGCTTGTCATAGCTCATTTTGGAGCCCGAAGGAATTGTTTTTCAAAAGAAGTTATGACTGTTTTAGAGTACAGTCGAGTCTTGCTAAGCCGTCACTCCGCTAAACCATCACTCTCGCTAAACGGTCACTCTTTGCGATCCCCAAGAAAGAAATTCACTCTCGTTAAACCCTCACCTAGAATTTTTTATCTATTTTTGAAATTCCAGCCAACTTTTTAAATTTAATCTCTTTGTCACTTTTGTTTTTTATGTTTGTTACTCTTATTTTGTCTCGTTTTCTGTTTAATATATCATTCTCTGCTTTCCAGATGTCTCGAAAGCAAAGCGCAGTCACGCTGGAGAAGAAGAAAGAAGCAGAAAAGAACAACAACAAGACATAGCTTGCCAAGCAGTGCAAAATTCCGCAGACAACTCTCAATGACATTCTAAAGGACAAGAAGGCGATTCTGAAAGTGATCGCAAAAGGAAACAGTGCAAAGCGCACAGGATTGACGCCGGAAATGCATGTGAAGGTTTGAGAAGCGCTTGTCCTCTGGATCAAGAAAGTCAGGGCTCAAAATCTTCCCGTCACTGGCGATATAGTCTAAGTGAGCCATTTATTTTCCTCTTTGTCTTTGACATCGGAACTTTAGGAGAAAGTTTTTTACCAGCAGCGCATGAAAAATCAGAAACAAATCACACTTTCAGATTTCTTCCCCATTGTTTGTTATTTGTTTAAAATAAACCGCTTTTCCGGATATTTGCCATGAATAATACGACACCCTCAGTAGACCGTCACTCTCGATAAACCGTCACTTACGAGCGGTCCCCAGAGGGGACGGCTTAGCGAGACTGGACCGTAAAAAGACACTTAGATCGACACTTATTCTGAACTTGATATTGTTTTCTTGCATGCCTGTGTATTTAAAATTTGGAACATTCCCAAATTTATAACCGGTTAGAAAATGTACTTTTTTGCCAGAAAAGCAATGTAGGATCTAAAGGAAAACGGACAAATTAACTTTGTCAATATATATGCCCCACTCCGAACGTGCCTTCTATCACTAAAACTGTTTTCTATTGTAGTTAGCCATAGCCCTGAGACAAGCCGTCAAAGATGCCAACAAACTAGCCTTCGATCACAAACTACTAGTGGGAGTGCAGGACCGAGGGCAATTGTCTTGCCATAAAGTGGTCATCCTCTTCATTTACTACGACGAAATTGGAGGCTGTCAAGAGGATCTGGCCAGACTACTCCGAGTCCATCAAGCCAATGCTATTACAGCTCAAGCAAGACCCACGTCAATGAGTGAGACTGAGTCTGGGGAACTGGCTGCTCAATTACTGCTCCAATATTCTCAACAGTATGTCAAGATGTATATGAAAGTGGGTTGAATTATATTTTTGGCTGAAGATTAAGATCTAATGGTCTATTGGAAACTCGACTAAAATATCGAAGAAGGGACGACTATCAACTCGTGACACCTTATGACCTGAATTTCAGAAATTTTTAATTAAAAACAGCTATTTTAACACAAAAGTTTTCGGAAAGTCACCCCCAACCGGAATTTCTTCCTGAATACGAATCCATTGATATGACGTCAAATTAATTTTAAGGAGCTGTGATTGGTACGAATTTTCTGGGTGGTCTAACTAAAATAGACCTAACTTAGCTTCTTATTTTTTTTTTTACTTGATCTCAACGAATTCAGGTTTAGGAAATCATATATTGGTATCAGAAGTGACTCTTCAAAAACTTTTTATTCATTTTTCATTTCATTTTAACTAAAAGTTATAAAATTTAGGTCATAAAGCAGGGCTCACAAGTGGGCTGATTAGCATCTGGCTGATTTTTTCCTGAAATGCAGATTTATTTATGCTAAAAAATGCAATCAGCACTTTTGAGCGATTTTGACTTGGAAGCCTTGTCATAAAGTGACGCAAACTGATATTTTTACCAAAAACGGTTATTAGAGCTGCATATACCGCCAACTTTTTTTTCTTACTCATTATTTAGCAATTTTGTAGAAACAACTGCTGTTCCCTACTCGACCTATTGAAGGAGTCAGCGACTTCCGTCCCAAACACCAGCAAAAATCTTTCTGCATGTGCCAATTCATAGAAAAATCACATATCAGTGCCAACCAAAAGAAAACATGGTATGAAAAACTTGTATAATATAACTTGTTAATGACATACTTTTGTTCAAAAATTTCAATTTTACTGCATCATATAGCACATAGCCTTTCAAAACCTGAGCATTGTAATATTTTAGCATAATTTGTTTGTATCCTATTCTCTTCTGGCAGCCAAACACTTATTTTCATCAGCAGCTTCAAAGGGTTGTCAATTACCGTATTATCTCTAATAAGCGCCCCGGGGCGCTTATTTTTCAACCCTCCGAAAATCGGAAAAATTTTGGGTCGATCTCGAGATTTTTTGGGGCATAACCAAAATCCAAAAAGCGGAATCGGTAGAGCTCGTGGGAGTTAAGAAAATGCAAAAAACGGCTTTGCAAAATATTTGCTCTGCCCCGAGATACAGACCCTCAAAGTAGAGGGGGGGCGCTTATTAGAGAGGGGGCGCTTATTAGAGATAATACGGTAAAAACGTTTTTCAATATGTTTTTAGCTCTCAGGTTCGATTCCGCCCATCTGCATGCCACACTTATCGGTTTTATTTTTATTAGTTGGGCACCATAGGAAAAAAACAATTGAAATAAGGGTTAAAAAAGTATTCGACCAAGCTGGAGTTTGGACTTGAGGGGTGGTCTTATATCAAGACTTATGTGGACGTTTAAATTTTTGGCCATCATTGGACGAAAAAATACATTTCATCTAGAGAATACCACGAAACATACCAAATAGCAATAAAATAAAAACTGCGACGCAGAGTTTAATTTTGAAAAACATTGATTGACAACTCTTTTTTCAATATATCGCTTATTTTCCCATTTTACATCCAAAGCTCTACTACTCAACTGATATTTTGTCCATCTGCGATACTTTTGTTCTCCTCTTCAGATCACTTATTGGATGGCTTTGTGACTTACCATTATTCTAATAGAACGACACCCCCTACTTCAAAATCATGTTCTCGGCATTGTGTGGGGGTTAGCATAGATAAGTTTGGAGAAAAACACAAAACTCCCTATTTTAGTTCGGAAAAAATAATAAAAAAGTAATTTTTTTTTCAAAATTCATGGCGTTTTGTTTATTTTAAATTGTACTTGAATTCAGTTTTTGACGGGCCGTGCCCAGGCAAGTTACCCCTTATTTTGTAGCCAGTGAGATGAGCTACAAATTGAGTGGTAAGTTGCTTGAAAACAGTCTTCAAGAAGGGTGTCAAAAACACAATGTCAAAACACGTTTTTGAATTAGGGCGAGTGGTTCTATTAGAATAAACACGGTGATTGTTTTGCCTTGATATTTTTAATTTTATTTCACTTATAAATCGATAATTATCGTAAATACAGCTATAGACTAATTATCGGATATCTTCTAAAAAGCTGGACTTCTATTTTATACACATGGCTTGAAGATTTGTGTTTCAAATATGGCATCAAAGTTCTCGGCTGGAGATGTGGATGGGATTGCAAGCCGCTTTAGTATCCCGATCCTCGCCCTATTTTTTTGTGAATCATTTATTTTTTTTAATCCAGATCACGGGCAAATCATTTGTATTATTAAAATACTGATTCGATATACCAGTTTTTTCTAAATCCGCCTCTCTGGTGTTGGCCTTGTTTTAAGCTTAGCATTACATAAATTTATTTCCGTTTATCATAACGTTAAAATAACACACTAGGTGGTGTTGTTCATAAGTTTGTTCTATTGGCCCCGCTCATAGTTCTTGAAATCGAAATTGAAATCTGAAACACGAAATTTCAAATTCACGTTTCAATTCAGAAATAAATAATTTATCAATAAACATTTCAAATTTGCCTTAAAAAATTTATGAAATGCAAATTTTTCCAGTTCAAAGACAATTTCAGAAATTATATAGAACTATACAGATTGTCGAGTGTAAATAAAGCAAGACATAAAAAATAAATAAAGTTAGGCCTTTGCCTTTTAAGCACAGTCAACTCTCGATTTAACATAATTGATGGGACTGCCTAAAACATTAGGTTAAATCGAGTTTATGTTAAATCGAGTTTATGTTAAATCGAGTTTATGTTAAATCGAGTTTATGTTAAATCGAGTTTATGTTAAATCGAGTTTATGTTAAATCGAGTTTATGTTAAATCGAGTTTATGTTAAATCGAGTTTATGTTAAATCGAGTTTATGTTAAATCGAGTTTATGTTAAATCGAGTTTATGTTAAATCGAGTTTATGTTAAATCGAGTTTATGTTAAATCGAGTTCTATTTTCTTCAAACAACTCAAAAATTATGTTATATCGAATTTAAAACACCTTTAAAACTGCTACTAATATAAACATCAAATCAAAAAATGAGTTTATTCCAAGTAACACCAAATCAAATAACAATCAGTGGTTAAAATGTTGTTCTTCTGAAATGTTCTTAAATGTTCTTCTGCTTCATTTTCTCCACGCGCTTCTTTGCTAGCAAATCGTCGAATTTGTTGCACATTTGGAGCACGGCCGGATAGTTAAAGTTTTCTTCCACATAGCGGCATTGCCCTCTAGAGAAGTGACTGGCGGCTCCGGCTCCTCGTTGACCTCCATCACCTTGATGTCACTGAAAAGAAAAGTCCATTGGGGAAAAATCATAACAAATCAAAAGGTTTACTACCTGTCCACTTCCGACATTTCCACCTCCGTTGTTGAGACACCCGCTGCGATTTCTGCCAGGGAGCGCGTTGCACCAATCGCGAGTTGATCGTGCACAGCCAGGTAGTCTTCCAGAGTGCCCACAGCAAGATCCATCCTCTGAAGTTCCGCCCAGTTTGTGTTCAGCTCATCATTGCCTTCACCCGGTTGCTCCACTTCATTGATTTCCTCCTCTAACGTTGGCTGCATGGGCTAAGTCCAAGGATTATGTTTATCCCCAAAGAATAAAAGACCAACCTCCACATTCTTGACTAACCCGGCCTTTCTAAAGCAGTTTGCGAGCGTTTCAGGCTTGACATCCGATCACGAGCGGTGAAGAAAGCGCAGTGCCTTAAAGAGATCCATCTTGAAGTCGGCCTTGCCGTCGATCGCAGAAATTTTTCACGCAGGAGATAGCGGCGGTAGCGGACTTTCAAGTTCTGTATGATCCCTGATCGCAAGACTAATAAAATAAAATAAACTTAAAATAAAATCCCAACCTGAGACGCAGCTGTTGTATTCGGCAGTAGGAACTTCAACGTGATTCGGTCCAGATTGATGTTCGAATGACCGGAGAAATTGCCCAAGTAGAGCAGCACCTTCCGGCCTTTGCGCTTCAACTTCCAATCCCAGTATTTCAGCGACGATTCCAAGAGATCGGCTGAAAATTAAAAACGATTATTTCGTAACCCAATCAATCAAAAAAGAATCCTACCTGTCATCCACGCCTTCTTGTTGGCTTTGTACGCGACTTCAGAATTGTTTGAACCGTTGGAATGGGCAGATCGAATTGCTTGCTGATTTCCGTAAGATTCTTCTTCGTTGAAGCCTCGACGATTTTATTCTTCACTTCCAGAGAGATGACACATCGCTTTTTGCTCAGAGTAGCCGTTTGATGCTGAAACAAGAAATAGTTTAAGGGGAAGAAGAGAGTACTAGAGAGAGGAGAGGGTAAGGGAGGAAGAAGTGAGCGATCCTAAATGAAGAAAAGACGTTCTGTTTTCTATTTATTTTGGCGCGCTTTTGACGCACATACATCATGCCCCCTCAAAATTTGAATTTTAGTGTATTAGGGAAAATTGGCGCCAAACAAAAAGTTATCGGAAATAGTAAATTTTGAGGCTTTTTGTTTCATTCCTCTGACAGGGTTTTTTTAATTTTGGTTTATCCATGCTTATAACCAAAAGATGCCTCTCATTAAGGGCTTTCGAATGAGCTATCACTTGCCCGTTCAAAGCCACAATTGATTTCTGTGAAACTTTTTAAGAAATTTTCTTGACGTAGTTGACGCGATTGACATCCTAGCACTACTTCTTGTCAAGTTTTCCTGAAACGCAATTGGAGGCTCAATAGAGGAGTAAATTTGCTACATTTTGGGGACTAAGGAAGTATGCGAAAATGCAAATTTAGGGTGTCTAATGCAAAAGTTAGATGGAAAACCCCGGTCCCCTCGTCCCCGGTCCCCTCGTCCCCGGTGAATTCGTCCCCAGTCAATTCGTCCCCGGTGAATTCGTCCCCGGTGAATTCATCCCCAGGTGAATTCGTCCCCAGGTGAATTCGTCCCCAATTTTTTTTTAAATTCTTGGCACGTTTATTGAGTTTTTATTCAAAGTTTTAAGTTTACTAAGATACGATTTCCAACTCTCCCACCTGTTTGCAAGTGCATGTATCATAAATTTTGTTACTGTTGACGATGGAGCTACTTTTAAGTGAGAAAAACAAATTTGTGGGACACTTGGATGATTACTTGTACTGGAAAAAGGACACTAGAGGAAGACGCACACGATGGCGGTGCATATTCTGGGAAAAGGGACCCTGTGGTACAGCTGAAAAGAAATGTCCAGTTTTGTACAGAATTTTGAACAGTACTTTAACAATACATTGAGGAGCTGCATCTACAATCGACGGCAAAGTAGAAGCAACAACGCTTCATAATCACTACGGTGATAAGAGCAGAGTTAAGCTCAAGCGTATGCAGGGCTTAGTGCAGAAAAGGGCAAGAGACAGCAAAGATCCTCCTCGCACAATCATTGGAAATGCAATCGAGACAGTCAGTGATGATACAAAACCTTTAATTCGTCGGTCGCTTACGGCGAGGAATCATGGGATGCATCGGGATGACCAGTGCCCAAACCACAGGGGGGACCAAGCGAAAATCGTGTTTTTCACATTATATACCAAAAAAAATTGTTATCAAAAACTGAGTCGATCTGCGTTTACAGAATTTTAAAATTCGCCCTAGAAAAAAAGTTATGGTCATTTAAAAGTGTTAGAATTTCTTGAAACACCCTGTACTTCCGCAGATATGAGCTTTAACAGAGACTGAAGAATCTAATCGAATTGAGGAATCAATTGACAAAGCGTGTGCTAATGACCGAAGCAAAAGAATGGTGATGAAAGCAGTGCAAGCAGGATCACAGCTTACACTCAACGTAAGTTTATAGAATAGTCCGCATCTACCTCTACCAACACATGAAGAGCCGATAATTTTTATATAATGTCGCAACAAAAGCATTGAAAAAAAGTTGAGGATGTCAACAAAATATCTCTGGAGCAAAGGTAGCCAACAATTTCCAAATCTGATGTGGACTTATTAAGTCAGATTGTAGAAATCATTAAACCATTCAGAAGAGTGACTGACGAATTACAACAAGATAAACGGCCTACATTATCCCTTTTGCTTCCTGGAATTTCGTGTCTTTCAAATTGATTAAAAGTTACAGGGCCCTGCCACATTCCTCGATCCACGTGTGTCTTGCATGAACGTAGTTCTAGGAATGGAAGATAGAGCAAGGGAGGCGATTCGATTTATTGTAAGCTTCTGTTAACTTTAAAGTTTACTTTAGCCCAATTATTTTAGAACGCATAATCTAGGCTCAGAAGTTTGCAGCAGAATCTGAAAATGGAAATGAAAATCCGAGTACTGTGCAAAGCACCGCATATCAACCGGCCCAGAAACCACTTTTTGACTTTTATGGTCAAAATATGGGCGTATAGTCGTTTGTCAAAAATTCCAGAATTGGAAAATTTGACAAACGTTTGTCAAAAATTCCAGAATTGGAAAATTTGACAAACGTTTGTCAAAAATTCCAGAATTGGAAAATTTGACAAACGTTTGTCAAAAATTCCAGAATTGGAGAATTTGACAAACGTTTGTCAAAAATCCCAGAATTGGAATATTTGACAAACGACTACGCACCAAAATATGCGTCCAGTCACACCAGTTACAAAAAAACTGGTCTAAACTTTGAAATTGAGTCTTATTTTAAAGAAATGTGGAAAGCAACAACGCCAAATAATGCTGCTGCGTTTTGGAATAGTCATAAAAAGTATGTTAGGTTTCACACAGGCATTTTTCGAAACAATTCTCGTTTAGGCTTATACAAGACTTTCGTCGTTAGCATTCTCTGTTTTAACATCACCTTCTCATGCAGGAGAGGTAGAGAGGATGTTTTCTCAATTAACACTTCACACAGCCGGACATAAGGCCCCAACTAATGGGATATTGGCAAAGCGAAAAGTTCTTATGAGTTTCAACCGTCGATTTATTGTTAAAGACAAGGAAAATGAATAAAGTATTACCACAGCGTAGTGTTTGCAAAAAAACAGACAAAAAATTACAAAAACGAAAAGAATAAACAAGATTTGGGCTTTATTTTAACTCACACTATTTTTGCGAGCTGAACCATACGCACATTATGTATGCGAGCCAAATGGTTCGCGAACCATATGGCTCGTGTATGTCGCAAGCACTTTGCTCTCTATGTAAGGCGAACCATATGGCTCGCGAGCCATATGGTTCGCCTTACATATCTATGGCGAGCGAGCAGCTCGCGTCCTGTTAACAGTACGCGAGCTGCTCGCTCGCAAACGAGCCAAACGCACAACACTGGTGTTAAGTGTCATTTTCGGAAACACTGGTTGAAACATGGAAAAAATAAACACGGCATAAAAATAAGCCGAATCATATTTTAGATACAGCTTTACATTATTAGTCTTCAAGAACACAACTAAAAATTCAGGAGCTGACTGGAAACTGAATTGCGTTACAGGGCGTCTGACAAGAAATAATTAAAATTTTTCCGCCCAGGACAATAAAATTTTTAACATGAAAAATTCAAAATAACCACTGATAGGGTTATACATACACGGCCTTTCAAACCAGCGAAAAATGGCGGTACGTGACAAAATTTGCTCGTACTAAAATTTGCGCGCGACCGAAATTTGCTCGCGCCAAAATTTTCTCGGGCCTAAATCTTTCATCAATGTTCCAGATTCACTTATGGTCCAAATCCATCTTTCATAGTCCGGACTCAGCCTAAATGGTTCTGAACGATCCAAAGGGGTATTATTGATTCACATTTGATGGTTTTGATCCACCTTTAATTGTTTTGATCTAACTTCGATGATCCAGACTCATTCCAGTAGTCACATACAGGTAGTGTTAACCAAATACCTCGTAGTTTAAACTTGAACACTAAAAGTCCGTAGATAGGTCGCCAATATGGTAAGCTCCATAACTGAATTTGACCAAATAACAAATTTCTTAGGTATGTGACTGGAGACGTTAAGTTTCTCAGTGGAATCTATGGTCACCTTGGCGCCAGCTCGACCCATCCGCGTGTTCTCTGCAACTCTCCAAAAGAATCTCTTCAACTGGTCCAATTTCATCAAGGACTGACTTGTATTCCATTGAGCAATGTTTCCTGAAATACGTTTTCTTCACTCAGGATCGGCCAGAACTTTCGCAAAAGAAAAACCGCTGCTTCATCGAGAATATAAGTCAATAGCAAACGAGCCACTAGTGAAAATACCGGTAAGCAACATCATTCCTCCATCTCTGCATATCATTCAAGGACTTTGCCAAAACGTTATCAGTTGGATAGAAAAATCTGAACCAGGACTTATAAAGAACTTAACTAAAGAACAAAAGTCTAGGAGCAAAAAAGCAGGCTTGGTATCAAAGTTTTACAGATGTGTTTTGTCTAAGAGCTTTGTTAGGGGTCTTATAATCTTGTCTTCAGGAAATCATTGCCGAAAGTTGCTAACTGGGGATGGGCCAGATCGCATTGCTAGTGTCATAAGCTGCAATCCTAAGCACTCTGCCTTTCGTTCTCTGCTCGTTTTGCTAGAACAAATGCAGTCGATGTCAAAGGCAAGCTTCCTACAGGAAAATGAAATTCTACAATTTGATAAGTGGTCACAAGACTTCTTCACCTGTTTAAAGGTAGGTATTTGCGTTGTCATCGCTCGACTAAAATTTTTGGATTTAGCAAAATTTTCCAAATACTTCAATCACTCCAAAATGTCACATGCTGTGCTGCCATGTCAAGGAATTCATGAATCTGCACAGTTTCTGGAGAATGCTGTCAGAACAGTCGATTGAGTCACTGCACCGGATCGTCAATGGAGATGAACTAAGGTTCTCGTCACTAGGAAGCAGAGAAAAAACCTTACAGAAAATTATTCAAGAATGTTAGGTAAGAAATGTTGTTTTTGATGTAAAAGTGGTTGGTGATGCCTAATAAAGCGTTTGCTAAAATTGGTTCTAGTTTTTGAAAATAGTCAAGAAAACACATCCGTGTGTTGAAAAACACGTGAAAAATACCATATGGTATAGCCATAGCGAAAAAAAGGTTTTTGCTTTTCTTGGCGTTTTTTTTTTTGAAGTAATTATGATTTTGAATTTGGGGGTGGATGTGAATAATGAGTAAGTATTAATCAATTTCACATAACTGACCTTTAGCAAACATATATGACAAGCAGAACAGCTCTAATAGCGTTTTTATTGTGCCTGCTTGTCAATCCAAACCTGAAGAGGTAAAAAAGATGTTAATTGGAATAGATGGCCCTTAATATTGCTGCTTTTGTGACTCTTCGCCTTCTGGCTATAATCACACTTACTGAGTTCAGCAATTAAAGGCACAAATGTCCAATCAATTAAAATTATAAATGGAAAAAAGTTGTGCATTTGTTAATACAAAAGGGCTAAATATAATATGCCGCCTTTTTTATTACTTTTTTTTTCTTAATTTTATAAACTGTCCAAAGTTTAACATCATCATCGTTTTCACATGGTAATATTTAATTCTGCCCATTGTTTTCTGAAAAATACCCCTAATTTAGGGTAAAAAATGGCCCCAAATTCAAAATTAACATTTTAAATCATTTTTCTGCTAATTTTGCAAATTGTTGTATGCTTTCTGTAGATTTATGTAAAGTAGACTCGTGAGCATGGGTTTTTCAATTTTTTTCTCAATGAGCCAGCGTGATATCGAAGGTACGCAACGCAACCCGGCCAGAACACAACAAAGTTTAAAAAAATTTGAAAAACTCCATATTCACAAGTCTTTATACAAATCTACCGTATTTCCTCTCATTAGCGCCCCCTCCTCCTCCTGATTCAAAATCGTGTTCTTGGCATTGTGATTTTGACCCACTTTTTGATCACTTCTCTCAGGCAAGTTACCAACCATTTTGTAGCTAGAGAGATGAGCTATCAAATGGTTGGTAACTTGCCTGAGAGAAGTGATCAAAAAGTGGGTCAAAAACGCGATGCTAAGAACACGATTTTGAATCAGGGGGGGGGGGCTAATTAGAGGAAATACGGTATTTGTAGAGCAAAACGCTAAAAATGATTTTGTAGAAATCTACAATTTTCTGCGTTTTTTCGAACCTTTGGTCAAAAAACTATTTCAAATGAGGGACGGAATGGTTTGAAAAACGTTTTTCAAACCTCATTTTTTAGTTTGTTTGCCGAAAATGTCGGTTTTAGGTTAACCGATCGGATTCTTTGCTACTCTAAAACCTACTGTTTTTTTGTCTTTCCACACCGGAGGCGGGAAAAGTGAAGAAAAATTTATTTGCCCAAAAAGCTATATACCTTTTTGTATATTGACATGTTTATTGTCTTCTAACTTATACTGCAGTCACTTTCCCAGCCTTTTGATTTGTAAATTTAGCACCTTTTGGCTCCGGTAAGTCTTTCAATCCCAGACAAAATCAGGATATTTGCTTGTTTTTCCTCAGGCAAGTGAGCATAACTAGCAGACCCTCTTTTACGACTCTTGATAAATCTGAGAAATGCACATGTTTACAAATTTTTAATTTTGATTCCGTCTCACATTAACTCATTATAAAAGTGGCCATGCCTATTTCTTAGTATTGAATTGATTTTTGAGCATTTGTTTTTGAGCATCAATATGTTTGGTCAACAGTTATTCTTGCAAACTTGAGTTATTCAGGCTGAGTTGTCCAATAAATTTTTGAAAATCAAAAAATTATTTAAATAAGTTTCTAGCACTAGAAAAATTTCGCTTTTTCCCATTATAATAAACAACTTTGTAAGTCGCATATTGGTGCAGGCGCTAGGTCTAACAACTTCTGACCTGATTTGAAAGTCTCTTTACATTTTTGATGAGTGCTACATAGGATTTGTAAAGATAATGATTATGGGACAATGCTTTTATTAAAAAGATTATCATTTTTCGCATCCTGATGGGAAGGGATGTGATGGAGGTCGGAAGACGAATTTCGAAGTCTCCCAGCTCTGCGAGTTTTTAACATTTTTTGGTCTGTAGAGTGGTTTTAATTATTCTCAAAGTCTTTTTCCTAAAAAAGAACTTTCCGTTTGGTGGACCAGAAAAATAAAAAGTTAGATTCAAACTACGGACTTCCTACCTCTGACTCCCACATCCATTGTAGACAAGCATTTTAAAATAGAATTTCGTAGTAATGATCCTCATTTGCTTACCCCAATTAAAAAAAATACCGTATTTATTTTAATAGAGCACCAGTCTATTTGAACAGCAGTCTCTAATAAAGCACCACCCATTAGGGCCAAAAAGGGGTGAACCATGTTTTATTGCATTTTTAACACGAAGTCGAAAATTTGTTTGAGGGGTTTTTTTTATCATAATAAATACGGTATTGTGTAATACAGTCAAGTCTTTATTTTACAATGTCCTACAAGCTCGTTGCTCAATGATCATTTTTCCGAACTAAGCGAAAAGAGTACCAAAATGCATGTTGTATCAAGAGTATCAGGGTATTTTATCATTAACTATATTTATTGTCCACATCCAAAGACTGCTGTTTGCACCTCAAAAAGATGCATTTTGTTCAAAAAAGAGCATTTAGTGCTCTTTCAGACGTGTTTGCATGGCGCAGTGGGTTAGAGCTTTTCGTCACACCATTTTTCATAACAAATAAGGCGATTTTCCTCGAGGTCACGAGTTCAACTCCACCTCCCGACACCTTTAATTTTATTTTTTTGTACATTTTTTATTATTAGCCCATTCGACGTAAAATCGAAAAGTAGACTTAGGTCATAAATATCAGATTTTCAACTTTTCCTATAAAAATTTGATTACAAGTCAAACGAAAGTGCAGACTTTACGTCAAATATAAGGCAAAAATTCACATGAAACTTGAATCGTATCGAAAATAGCGAAAATCGCATTCTCAGGAACAAGTCATATACCAAAATGTAGCCCTGGATCTCCTCTAAAAACGGGAGGAGATCTTTGCTGGATTGAGGACGTGTGAAAACTGGAGATAAGTTCGGAACTTATTTTTCTAGTCACATTTGGAGTATTTTTGCGTTTCCCGCAAAAATTTGTTTGAAACTCAAAATGCACCTTTTCGGGCGTTTTGAAAAGCCGTGGTTTGTCCTCAAATCGATGAGATATAATTTGGCGCCCAATAATTAGGCAAAATAGCCACACCTTCTTTACACCAAACCACGCCCACATAAGAAAAGAACTTCTGCTTGCATATTAACTACTGTTTCTAGCCAGGTTGTGACTTGTAACTACCATTTATCTTGTGCCTATTTTGGTTTATGTGCCAAAATATTGATACTATTGTTTTATTTCTAAAGACAAAATGGCCCTATTTAACAAAGGGGTTTTTTTTGCCTTGATCCCCCTATTGTTTTTTCAAGACTTCTCAGGCTTAAGCTTGGGCAAGGGTAGGCCAGCATATGTTAGGACGTACTCAAAAGACTCATTTTTGAGTCCGTCCTAACATATGGTGGCCTACCCGGCTTAATCCTAAAAAGTCTTGGAAAAACAACAGGGGGACCAAGGCGACACCCCCCCCCCCTTTTTTGTTGGATAGGGTCGACAAAATTTTCTTTGGAAATACACAATTTCTCATTCTTTTTGCCTGAAGGTATATGTGCTGACCATATTATTTATCTTTTTTTTTGCAAATGGGAAAACAAAAGATAAGGCGTGAAGAAAATCTCTTATTGATCTATTTTCATGTATGGGATTTGGGTTAGGCAGGCCATCCAACTTTTGTGTCTCAGTTGGAGACCTTCGTTCAGGACTCAATGAACCCATTAATAATATATTCACTAATTTTGAAGACTAAATGTGTTTCTCAGCTTTCGGAGAGACCTTCTATCATTAATTGCGTGGTAGCTTTTTAAATATAATTTCTCTTGTGCTAGCAATACATAAATTAAAATATATTCTAAAATCTGAATTAAGGCTCTCCCACAACGCAAATGCAACCCTCAACCTTGGGGAAGTGTTTTTAGCCTTTTTCAGCAGGATAACTTTGATTTTTATTATCAACTTTGGTGCCATTTTGTAGCTAAAATCCAGGGCTATCTTTTCACACCAAATTTGCATGGACGAAAATGAAAAACTATGGATAAAAGTTGGTAATCTTCAACATAATCCTCAACATGATCCTCAATCTTCAATGTTGAGGATCATGTTGAGGATAAATATTATAGTTGAGGATATATATTCATAATTTATATTTTTGCCCTCTGCAAGTTTGGTGTCAAACGATAGCCCTGGATCTCAGCTTCAATATGACACCAAACTTGCAAAAAAATTTCAAAGTTATTTCGATGAAAAATTCAAAAAGCACTTCGCCAAGGTTGAGGACAGTGTTGTAAGTGGCACCGGTGCGGCACTGGCAGCTGACGACAGCGCACCGGTGCCGTGAGCTGGTGCCGGTGCCGTAATTCTCAGATTTACAACACTAGTTGAGGATTGAGGATTGAGGATGCATTGTGAAACAGGCCTTAGTTGACATGAGGTCAAAATAAGGTCAGAGTGCTGAGACAAGCTATATTGAGTAGACCAGCCCAAAAAACTATAGCACTCATCTATTTCAAAAGATATTTCAACTTCTTATTCTGACCTGATCTCATCGAATTCAGATTCAAGTACAGGGTGCACCAAAAAAAACTTGACCACTTTTTTAAACTAATTTTTTGTGGAGCTCTATTTTTTCCATAGATTTTACAAACATTTTTGTAAAAATCACCTCCCACCTTGTAGCTAAGAATGTCGGCTACAAGATGAGAGGTCAACTGAAAGAAAATGTTCATAAAATCTACAAAAAATAGAGCTCCACAAAAATTAGTTTAAAAAAGTGGTCAAGTTTTTTTGGTACACCCTGTACACATTTTAGTTTAAGTATTACTTTCCTTCGACTGCCTTTTTCTAAAAAAATTTCGATTTTTCATATCAAAAAAAAGGTCATAAAAGAGTCACAAGCTGATTCCCTACTGTTTAAACAAAGGTGCAGTCTAATATTGTGCTTCAGTATTGGTTTTCTTGCAAACATTGGTCAGTAGGTGTTTAGTAGTAGCAGTTTGGAATAGAATTAGGTCTCTCTCAAGCAATTAATTTCCCTTTTCGGATTAATCTGCAACTGTTTTCTTGAGTTTACATGGGTGATTACTATGTCATTACCAGTACTACTGACTTACCTTATATAAATAAATTATTATTTTTTCGTTAAGTCTTCATGTCTGTCTTATAAAAACACATGAGATTATCCATTTAGCAATGTGAAGAACTTTGCCATGCATATACAAACTGCTAACTCTAATGCGATGGGCAGACGAAAATACAGTAAGTAAGGCAGGAGAACCTTTCAAGTGGCAGTTGAAGAACCACTTGATTGGTGTTTTCAGTGAGTTAGTGTATTTTTCAACAATAGAGTTAGAATGAAGGGCTTCTGCCTATTTATTGGCACTTACTCACTTTCCTACTCCATCTGTTAACTCAATCACTCCTTTTAAGGAAGTAATTAAACTCACTTCTTCTAACAAAGGTATATAAATAGCAACAGAATATTAGGTATCAATGTTCAGTAGGGACCGCTGAAGTTACTGCAGTTAGAAATTTTTTTGTTATTTCTATTATTTTGCATATTTTAGTTAGAGGAAAAGATGTCTTTCGGTTGTCTTTAAGAAGTCAGAAATGTATATTTGTGAAAAAGATTTTTAAAGCTATGGTCCCAATTAAAAAAAGTTTTTTCTCATAACCCTTACCCCTTACTCCCAATTTACCGCATCAACTTTTTTTTCCGCCCCTACTTACTATAGGGTTTGATCTGTATGTTCCAAAAAAGATTAGACGTGTTATAGCGTTAGAATTGGAAAAAAAGTTCATTATTCGACGCGGCGTGGTCAATTTACTGTCAAAAAAATTGTGCAAACTTGGGTGTTGACCTGCCAAAAAAATTTATGGCCAGTTGAAAGTTCCCAAAAACCACAGGGGGGACCAAGGCATGTGTTTTTGAGGTCACAGGTTCAAATGCTGGTGGTATTTTTTTGATTTACATTAGTAAAGCGAATATTGTCAGCCCATTACCGGTGCCTGCGCATTGCCGCGGCAACAAGAAATTTTAGTGAGTGTACTATTGCATGTCAACTCCATTTGCAATGTGAATCTAATATGGTCATGTCTTCTTTGTTTATAGTCTAAGCCTAGCAAGCAATCGGCGTTTTAGTCTTTGTATCTGTAAATTCGCTTTGTATCAACAATAAGCACTAAAGTTTCTATTTTACTTAAGTGTCTTTTTGCATGTTTTACATGAGTGACATGTCTTTGCTCTAGCTTTTTAAAGCATCCGAATTTGCCGACAATGCCCTTGTCCTGTACTTTTACAACTTAATCCTCAACGACACAATAATTTATATCCAAAAAAATTCTGATTGCCTTTTTAATTTCATGAAAACGATTAAATAACTAAAATTTTTTTTTTGCAGATTGAGTTATTTTCTACTAGCA
This sequence comes from Ditylenchus weischeri, assembly GCA_029231635.1. Lineage (NCBI taxonomy): Eukaryota > Metazoa > Nematoda > Chromadorea > Rhabditida > Anguinidae > Ditylenchus > Ditylenchus weischeri. The sequence continues at coordinate 221,407 of JAMRYI010000109.1, forward strand.
CATCTCATTTACTAATGATTCGAGGATTAAAACGAAGAACGTCTTTCAGCAGCGCAAACAAGAAGTCCCCTAAAGTTAGTAAAATGCAATTGCCCAGAGTTCCAAGCCAAGTTCCAGAGGTCAAAATGCCTATCAAAACAGGTCAGTCAGCATGCGCTTAATTACATTTTGGTACGATGATATGGTAGTTTCTGCTTTTATGATAGCACAAACGACAGCCCAGCATCGGTGCTACACATTTGTATATGGAAAGTATGTACTTCTGACATCAAAAACATTTGGCTATACCCGGTCGAACAAAACGAAATTGGTTTCTACCACCCAAAATGTCATTGAATTTTTTTAGTATTCACGTTCTATAATTTTTTTGTGTTAACATAAAAACAAAAACTAGTATCTTATTAGAGCTAACAAAGGAGGGACTCTGACTATGACCTGGGGAAATTCCGAAGAATTTTTGTAGAGCGTACCCAAATCCCTTGTGAGGTTGGCTCTCCGCCTCTGAAGCCAATAAAAGTTTTAGGAATGACCCATGGCCCACGGGTCAGTTATAGGAACTATGACATGGGTATCGAGCTGAATTGAGCTCAATTGACCCTTGTACCACTTTTGTGAACCTTCAGAGCTGGGGAGCCAGATTTCTCAGGAACTTGGGCACGCTCTACAAGAATACGCAGAATTTTTTTCATAAAAATTTCCCGTATGTCACAGTCAGGGTCCTTTCCTTGTAAGATTTAAAAAAACATTAAAATTATCCAATGCCTTGCCATCCTACCCCATAAACAGACAAAAAGAAAGCACAAATATATTTTTTATAAATTAAAGTTCAAATATTATTTCTGGTCTATTTCAGAGCAAGCAGCTAGCTTCGGATTAAACGGCACCTGCACTCTGTCTACAAATCAAGTCTACACATACGAAAGCACCGAAAAGACCATTATGGAGAAGATGAAGTGCCTGCAGGAGATGCGCACCGATAGACAGTTTTGCGATGTCACATTTTCAACGGAAGGCAAGCAAATTGAGGCTCATCGACTGGTGCTTGCCTCTTGCAGTCCTTATTTCAAAGCTATGTTTACTGGAGGTTTTAAGGAGAGCAGAGAAAGTAAGTTTTTTGAATTAAAAAATGTAGCAGAAATGATTAAAATTCAAATTAAAGGAGACATCCAAATGCCAGGTGTGGACTGGGAGACACTCGAGAGCATAGTTAACTTCTGCTACACTGGAAAAATCAAGATCACAGATGCTAACTGTTTCATTGTATTGCCTGCAGCGTCATTTATGCAAATCGAAGAATTGCAGGCAAGAGCTTCTGCCTTTTGGAAAAATAGAAATCCTTGTAATTTTCGCAAATACTACTAAAGAAAATTTTCAAAAATCGAGATAAATAAGTTAGGGCCTATATTTTTAAGGGGTTTCTTATACCCAGACTGCAATGCTACAGGTTGAATCCGGCGAAGACCCAAAGTAACTAACTTTCTGATGGGTTTAGACATTAAACGTTATTAATTTCTCAATAAAATTGACCGATGAGTACTACAAAAAGTTACAATAAAATGCTTTGGTGGGTTTTGATTCAAGTTTGAAAATTATTAAAGAATTTCATTGAAGTTTTATAAATAAAAAAGGGCTGTGTGAGAAATCTACCGCCTAATACAGTCGAACCCGTCACTCCAGTAACACGTCACCTCCGCTAACCCGTCTTTTCAAAAAAATTTGGTTGGCCGAGAAAGAAATTCCGCTAATCCTACCCTCATTAACCCGTCACCTCGGTAACCCGTCATCCCTGCTAACCCGTCACCCTCCGTCCACAATCAACAAAGAAAATTACCCTTGATAAGCCGTCACCTAGCATCTTGCGGAAAAGTTTTCAAATTTCCGCCAATTTTTTTTAACCTTTTGTGTTTCATCAGAGCGACGCCTTGGATGAGGTCTTTTATCAAGAACAAAGGAAGTCGCAGAAGCAAAGTAGGATCAAGGACTTCTTCCCTACTGTTTAGCGTCTGATTTGGGTAGTTGAATTGTTAGTTGCTCGAATAAACGATTCTTATCGATACTTGCTCTTTGTAATCCTACACCCTCGGTAACCCGTCACCCTGGCTAAACCGTCACCTCAAGTTGGTCCCCAGGGGTGACGGGTTAGCCAGGTTCGACTGTATGAGAATTTGGCCGCTTTTTTTTTTGAAATTAGCCGCCTTTTTTTTCTCGCTTATTCCTGTTTTTCAAACCTTAGTTTTCAAGTTGATGGTAATTTTGCTACTAATGATAGCGAAAATAAACGCCCAGAATTTTGGCTACGTAATGGTATAAAAAAATCGTGAACTTATAAGAAAAAGCTAGAAAATGTAATCAAACACATCTAGATGCTAATCACGGCTTTTACCTGCCAAAATGGTTTTTATGAAATTTATATGTTCTTTGAACTTCAGCTTTTACGGGTTGGTTCTTTTTCCTTTTATGATAGCAAAGATGAAAGCCCAAAACTTTGGCTACTCACTACAGTCAAACTCCGTCATAGTGCGACCCCGATATTGTGCGAAACTCGATATTGTGCGAGTCTCGATATAGTGCGACTTTTTACGGCCCCGACTGATAAAACCAGTCTCGATATAGTGCGAATCACAAATTTAAAGTCGCAATTGAATATTTACCCTTCAGTTGTATCTCGGAGCAGAAATTATTTTTCGAGCCGTTTTTATGCCTTTTCTTAACTACCGCGAGCTTTAGTGATTCCACTTTTTGGATTTTGGTTGAACTCCCGAAATTCTTAAAATGACTCTAATAGACGTCCCCCATCCCCTAGAGGGATTTTGAAAAATAAGCACCTCGGGGACGTCTATAAGATTATATGTGGTAGATTTTATTAGGAGAGTTAACTGATGGGAGAGTTGACTGTGTTGGGAGAGTTGACTATATTGGGAGAGTTGACTGTATTGGGAGAGTTGACTGTATTGGGAGAGTTGACTGTATTGGGAGAGTTGACTGTAGCACAGTCTGCAAACAGCGAGTAACAATTTACCGATTTCTTACCGACCGGTCAAATAATATTAATTGACCGGTAAATTTACCATTGTTCAACCCTAGGTTTATTGCTAGAATAAAAGAGTTTTTGTTGAACATTGTGCAAGACTCGATATTTTTCAACCATTTTAGTTCAAAAGTTTTGATATAGTGCGACTCCGATATATTGCGAGTCCCGTTACAGTGCGAATTGTAGTCGGTCCCAGGGGTCGCACTATAATGGAGTTTGACTGTAATTTGAAAAAAGTGTCAACTTGTAAAGTAAAATTAGAAAATTTCATAAAAACCATTTTAGCAGGTAGTTGCCGAAATAACCAACAAGGTGTTTTTGATTACACTTTCTAACTTTTACCTATAACTTCACGATTTTTCTATACCATTACGTAGCCAAGATTCTGGGCTTTTATTTTTGCTATCATTAATAGCAAAATTACCATCAAATTGAAGCTAAAATTTGAAAAAGAAGAATTAACAGTAAAAAAGGCGGCCAAATTCTCACATTAGGCGATACAATTTTATTTGAACCACAAAAAAGTTTTCGCGACCGGTCATAAATCGGTCGATTTCGCTCGCCTCTCGAGCAAACATTACCTACAGCCTGATACTTTATTTTTTCGTTATTTTACTCTTACAGAGATTCAGTCAAATTGATTCAAACATCTTGGGTCTAGCTTCAGACGAAATTGAGGTGTAAACTTAATCGAGAGTTAACTGTAGCTGGCAAAAAAAATGTTTGCTGCCAGCAATATTTTGACCTGTGACCAGGGTGACCAACTCAAATTTTGAAAATAACGGCAACATGTTCCAAAATAACGGCATTCCAAATAGAAGAATCCAAAAATAACGGCATTTTTTAATATAATAATCCAAAACTAGACAAAATGTCATTATTTTCAAAAAAAAAATAACGGAAAAATTGTGCGAAATAACGGCAATGCCACTAAATAACGGCAAGTTGGTCACCCTGCCTGTGACTCCAAAAACATATGCCTTGGTACCCCAAGGCAATTCGGAAATGCCTTGGTGCCTTTTATGGTTTTGGCAACTTTGCAGTCACGTTGAGCTAAGAATAATTCTGGCATGAGCAATAAACTTACGACTTACGGAAGCCAAATGCTATATAGAGATCGAATATAATAACTCCTAAAATTTTTAATAATTAGCCTTTTTTGCAGGAAGAATGCGCTCGTTTCATTCAAGCTGGTCTTTTGCCCACAAATTGCCTTCAAATCCATAGCTTTGCCAACAAATACTCTTGCCGAGAACTGGAGAAATACGCTTCTGATTATGCTGTCCAGCATTTTCTGGTACCTTGAAACTTTTTTTGAATTTTCAATCACCAAAATACATAAACTTTTCAGGATGTCATGGCTACTGACAGCTACCTCCAACTGCCTTTAGAGAACTTGAAAGTGCTTCTAAAAAGCGATAACTTGGGAGTTAAGAGCGAGGACCAGGTGTTTGCTGCAGTCAGAAAGTGGATTGTGCATGATGAGTGCAATCGCAAAGAGCACCTCCTCGAGCTGTTGGAGACTATCCGAATGCCGATGCTGAGTGCTCAGTTCCTTGTGCAGACAGTGTCCATGGACCCATTGATTCGAGCTCAGGTCAAGTGCAGAGATATTGTCGAGAATGTCAAAGGTAGATTAAATATCGTGGAATGTAACACCAGTTAGTATCACACGAAAACATTTCTTTAGACTTGCTTCTCTTGCCTGCGGAAGCTGCAAAAAATAGTCTATTAGCCAAGAGTCCACACGCGATGCAGAGCCCAAGAATAAGCTACTCCAACCATGGATTGTTCGGTAATTATTATAAAAAGTGGGGTGTCGTTATATCAGGGGTGTCATTGCATCCAGGTCTGACTGTAATAACAAAAACCACGCAGAAAATTATGGTCGGGTAAATTCTTGACTCAATCTAGATACACTAATCGGATGTCGGAAACTTTTTCCATTAAGAAAAAGGTTTCCTAACCATTTACGATGGGCTCTAAATGATGTATTTGTTACAAAATTGACGGGTGTCAAAATTCCGAAGAAAATTTTGAAATTGAAACTCATCAAACAATTTCGTTACATTTATTCTTTTTGTCTCAAATTTTCCAGTACTTTGTTCTGGAACCCATCAGAGAATGCCAATTACTTCGGGGCAATCCGAGACTTTTACAATCTGTTCGGTATATGACAGCCAAATCTAGATTTTACGGCGCTCCCTCAAGTTCGTTCCGACCTTGGGTCCGACACTTTTTTACCTCAATTTTTGAAGTCGTTTGCCAAATGTGGTGAATCTGGTCTGAAATATTGCAAAGATTTCGATTTTGCCGGTCGTTTCCGAAAAGACTAAATTTTTTGCCATTAAGACCCGCGGGTGTCGATTTCACGGCACCTATTTTCAAAAAGAGTCAAAAATACTCTCTCCCGAACTAGCCACTTTCCTAAGTTTTAGTAACTAGGCGACCAAGATACGGCTGTATTACGGGTAAATACTTATGTTATAACAAGGGGACTATCGGTAATTAGACGGGCAAATTACCCGTTTACTCCGGTAATTACAGCCCTAGGTAGAACAGTAACGGAGCCAAAACCCCAGCATAACCTTTTAAAAACTATTATTTAAAAAAATCTGGTTTCTCGGTTCTATACGACAATCCGGTGCCAAAATATGCCTTGGTCCCCCCTGTTGTTTTAAGAGAGAAATTCAATTTCTTCAATTTTTTATTCTTACAATAATTTTCGCATTTGGCATTTTCTCACAAAAAAACAACAGGGGGGACCAAGGCATATTTTGGCACCGGATTGTCGTATAGACCCGTTTCTCTTAAATAAGACTTTGCTTAACCATCCCAATTTTGAGAGGACAATGCCCGTCGGTCTGTGCTCACTGTCCGAATCCCCGCTTTCTCTCAGTTCATGCACCACACCCAGCCCTTCTACAGTGAGCCCATTGTTGTGTGCGGACTGTCCTGGCGAGTGGTAGCCAAAGTAATTCGCAACACTCACTCTCCCACCTTTGGCAACTCATTCCAGCGCCTGCTCACCTGTAATAGCAATTCCAATGGTGCCGTGCTTGGAATCTGCCTACGTCGTGAGAATGACTCCAGAGGCAAGAGCTCCTACTGCACTGTTTCCACAGAGCTGAGAGTCAAATCTCAGAAAGATGGTGTGGAGGATCTGGTCAAAAACATCAAGCACACTTTCTACCCCACAGAAAACAGTGAATCTCCACTCTGGAGAGATACCCATTGCAATGTGAGTTTGAATATATCAAAGTATCAATGTATTAAGCTATTTTCGCCAAAATTTAGTTTTTTTTTAACTTCTGTTACTCTTTTGCTTGGAATTTTCAAATCTAACAACCTAGTCGGTTTATTATACAGGGTGGCTCAAACGGTTCATACTCATTTGGGCGAAACTCATTTGGGCGAAACTCATTTGGCCAAATGAGGGCGCCCTCATTTAAGCTCAAGCCTAAGCCATTGACAATCAAGCATGGCTTCCCCTTACTTGTTAGCGACAGTGCCCCCTTAAAAATTTGATAACGCATACAAACTATCGAGAAAAATAATTCTAACCTCAACATTTTGGATTTCTAGCGAAAACTGCTGTTGAAAAATAAAGCAATCTTTATATAGTAATTGGGTGATATCACGTTTTTTAATTTTTCATAAGTTAGCCTAGGATCATTATTTTTCCACTATCTCTTTTTCGATCGACAGCTTTGGCTGAGACTAGGATCGTAACAGAGCGCTTTTTTTTAATTATTGTGAAAAAAAAAACTACAGGCGGCCCGCTGGCGCCTTTTGCCCCTAAATGTTACAGTTTTTATGGCTTGACAAATACTTTGAAATCGGTTTCCAAAAACAAAAAAGCGCCCAAATGAGGGCGCCCAAATGAGTATGTACTGCTCAAACGACCATCTTTGCATTCAAAATCGTGTTTTTGGCATTGTGTTTTTAGCCTGATTTTTGTGGATGATCTCCATGCAAGTTACTACCCAAATTGTGGCTTATCTCCCTGGCTACAATTTGGGTGGTAACTTGCATGGACGTCTTCCACAGAAAGTGGATCAAAAACAAAATACCAAAAAGATTATTTTGAGTGCAAAGATGGCTTTTTCGGGCCACCCTGTAAAAGTGCAGTCAAAAAATCAGTTTTATTGATAAAATTTTAAAATCTAGTCAAAAATCGAAAATATTTGAACCAAATCTCCGAAAATTTTTAACATGTAATGAATTTGCGCTAACGTGTTCACCCTCTAGTTTTGTTGGTTGATCGAGACTCGACTGTATTCATAATTTTTATTATCAATAAAATATTCAATAGAAATTACTCTTAAATTTATTTGGAGATCTTTTACAAAAATTAATAATTTAATTTTTTTGTTATAGACCTTGACGAATGGATCCTATCTGATGAATGATACCCTCGTTTTATCTGCAGCAATCAGTGTTGGTTCAGTGCGAAGAATTTCTTAGATTTTTCGGTTCTCTTTCGGCATCGGGGATTAAAAAAAAGGGGGAGTGGGGTTATTTTAATTTTCTAAAATTTTTTTACTCACCTTTATAATAATTTTTTGTGAAGATCAAAGGGCATATTTTGTGTAGCTTTGAGTCAATTACCCTTCAACCTTCAAGCATTCTGCTCAAAGGCGGCCCAGGACTCTCCCTTTCTCCATTATTCTTTTTGAGCACATAATTGCTCTACAGTCGACTCTCGATAAAAAGTTCGTTCCCGCCTAGGTTCTGACACTTTTTTAGCCCGATTTTTGAAGTCTTTGGCTGGTCCAGTCCAAAACATTGCAAGGATTCCGATTTTACCAATCGATTCTGAAAATCGCAGGTAACACTATAGAATCCCCTTCCCCACCCCTCCAGCCAGCGCAAAATTTACTTATACCGAAGGGGGAGGGACCCGTCTCATATTGATTCTCGTGCTCTGAAACGGCACGGAAACGTTTTGGTTTCTGAAAAATCGGAAAAAAAATTTTCGGTTTGCCTTGGTCCCCCAAGGTGATGAAACTAGAAAAACTTCAAAAAATTGTTTTTTAAATTCCCGTTAAAACATTTTTAAACGGGTCGGGTCTTTTCGGCAAAACTATTGCGATTTTCAGAATCGATCGGCAAAATCGGAATCCTTGCGATGTTTTGGACTAGACCAGCCAAAGACAACTGGCCAAAGACTTCAAAAATCGGGCTAAAAAGTGTCAGACCCTAGGCGGGAACGAACTTTTTGGGGGTTCGTTATATCGAGAGTCGACTGTATTTATGATTTTTGATATCAAAATTAACGCACCCCTTCTCCTGAATAGCTATTGCTTCCCAATTCCGAAAGAATTCCTGAATTTTATATTTGATTACAAATTTTAAAATGATTTTATATGATTGATGTAAATTATTGATAGCTCTCAGAGACTAAAGATATAAGTGTTTTTTTAATAAGAAATGTTTTATCTTGGTGTAAATATTTGTTTTGATTTCAATAAAAATGGTTACTATTTTTGTGAAAATAGAAAATGGTAACAAGGAGATTAAACTTATAAATTTTTTATTGTACAGCGTAATTTTTTTGACGATTATAGATTCGCTACGCTTTTTGACTGAACTTTTGATTGAAACTCGATAATTTTAACCGTTAAAAGTTTTTGGAAAGTCATGCCAAAATGCCATCTTGAATCAAAAAATTGTAAGGATTGTTAACACGCAAAGGGCTGAGTGTACTAACGGTAGCGAAATGCTCAGCGAGTCTCGCTGAGCATGTCAAACTTTGCTAAAGATGGAAATTACGGGCAAGTGGACTTTTGTTGAACAATGGGTGGGTTATCAATCCTTTTGAAAACAAACATCGACTCACATATATTCAATAGATAGCACAACTCCTCGCGGTCATTTTGCACTATTAGTAGTACTGCCGAGATACCAATTTAAGTAAGCACCGACACCAAACGTTCACGTACCTAGGTGGAGACCAGGTAACGAAAATGACCATGCTTCTCGAGCACCTGGAGTGGCCAAAAAGTGACTTTTTGGATTTTCCATTTTTGTAAACATGCTCAGCGAGACTCGCTGAGCATTTCGCTACCGTTAGTACACTCAGCCCTTTGCGTGTTAAATTCCTTTTCCCATATTCCCCAGTTCAAATCGTATGTTTCCTATAGTAACATATTTCCGATTTGAATGGCTATTTGATTGGCTATTTGTCTTGCGAAGACATTAGGGAAAGGGGCGAACAAACGGAATTACCGTATTTTCTGTATTAAACACCCCTTCTCTGATAAACGCCCAACCCCCCTCAAGGACCTATATCTCAGCCCAAAAAAATAATTTTGCGAATCTGTTTTTTGCGTTTTCTTAGTCAGCAATAGTTTACCTGATTCCACTTTTCAGATTTTAGTTGAGCACTCAAAAATTGCAAAATCGACCCAAATTTTTTCCGACTTTTTTGGGTTTGAAAAATACCGTATATTTTCTATTAAAAGACCGTGATCGTTTATTTTTCAATCCCTCGAAAATCGGAAAAATTTGAAGTCAATCTCGAAATTTTGGGTGAAAATCTAAAAAGTGGAATCGCTAGAGCTCGTGATAGTTACGAAAACGCAAAAAACAGATTTGCACAATATTTACTCTAGGCTGAGATATAGGTCCTCAAAGTGGGCGTTAATTAGAGAGTGGTCTTTTATTAAAGAATATACGGTAAACGCCCCTGGGCGTTAAATACAGAAAGTAGGGTAAATCATTCTTATTCTGGATATTTAATTTCTGCAGTTGCCTTCTTCTCTGATGTCTAAGCGCTCCGCCCAAGTTAGTCTCATTACGAATTATTTCCCAGTCCTTCCGAGGGCCATTACCCAGTATAATTTGTCAATAGCACTTGATCCCTTCATAGCCCCTTCATGACGTCTTTTTAAAGTAAAAAAAATTTCAAGTTTAAAGGCCTCTTTTTCAAACTTTTTATAAGAAAGCGCTGTCAATTCCACGTCGATTGGTATACTATTTGTATATTAGAGTGAAAAACTTGACATACAAACACTTAAAGCAAAAAACACTAATTTTTTTGAAATTTCGACCCTACTAGCGAATACCAAACCACCCCATTCTACCCTGTTTTGTTCACTGAAGATAGGCAAAAAAAGTCTCTGTATGCATTTTATGATCAAGAGTACTTTTTGGAATCATGTCTAAGGTAAGTGAGTGCGCGCATCTCTAACTCTCGAGCCCCCTGCGCCACCATCGGGGGCCCAGGGGGCTTGATGGGTTAGATTCACTCACCTTAAAGAAAAATAAAGAAAGGGTTAGTACAGAGATAGCTTCAGATGTATATCGTAATTTCCTTCTTTTGCAGAAGTTTATCGTCTATTTTAGCAGTTAGCGACACAAAGTGTCCTGTGAAATCCTGCAATCCTTTATAAGCACCTTGAGTCCATCAACCGGCTGTTCCACATCTTAAAAAGCATTCTAACTTGATTCTTTGCCCTCGGTTAATGACAAAATATGCATGCCTAAGCAGTCTGCGACAAACCTTTCAAACCAACAAACGCTTGAAACCAAGGTCTTATTCTGAATCCAGTAGTGAAATGTCGACGTTTAAATGTCATCTAAATTTCGGCAGTAACTTGTTTGATTTTGCAACTCTTTGCAAAATCAAACAAGATTTGTACATTCACACTTTGAGCTACACTTTTGCGATTCAAATGAATTTTATTTAAGTAAAATATACGTATCAAATTTCACACTCACAGACAATAATGATTTGAACATTAGCCTGTCACCTTGGCTACCTTTGATAAGACAATTATTTCTTTTCTGGCAAAAATCCGCAAGAATATTATGCTACTAACAGCTACATCCACCAACCATAGAGTTAGAGTCAATTGGCCAACGTATTTCATCACACTTATTCCAGTCGTCGAAAAACGAATAGAAAATAAAAAATATTAATACATTTTTTAATTGAAACATTATGTCCTGTTTGATAGGGAAAAGGGGCGTTCCTTTTATAAAACAATCCCCCAAAATTCAAATAAATATTTTTAGACAATTTTGAAGGAACTTATTTCCTTTAATACAGCGGGATGCCGCTATATTTTTCAAAGTCCCGAAAATTGGAAAAATCTTAGGTCGATCTTGAGATTTTATGGTTGGCATGAACGCATCCAAGAAGTGGGGGCCTTCCTCTCCCCCTTCTATTTTTTGTCAAAATTTGTAGATTAAAAATAGTATGTAAATTGAAAACGGTGTAGGTAAAATTACCTTAGGGGGGATTGTAGCACCTCCCCCCAGCCCCCGTGAAAAAAAAGCTGTGCCTATAGGCTTGGGGACTTATCTCAAAACGGGGTACGAGGTTGGGATTGTCGGAAACGGGATGACGAAAAAGAAAAAGCAGCAGGTAACCCTGGATTTGATAAATGTAGAATTTCTCGTATAATATACTTAAATTTTACAGTTATCAACGTACAGTTACGAGGGGCAAAATGTTTTTGTTAGTCAATAACTGTATGTTGATGACTGTAGAATTTCTCGTAAATTGGAATTAATAAAAAGTAAGTAATAAAAACTAACCAGTCTGAATAAAAAATTGAATAAAGTAGGTAGAGTATTGAGTAAAATTTCTGTAGATGCTGTTATTTTTGCGACCGTATTTTTCTAAAAATGTAAGATTTGTCTCGTATTAAATAAGAGCACGAGCACAAGAGATTTCTTTGATCCATGGAGCAGTGGATAAGCATTAGTGTTGGGGTTCGCCCATTTCCCGCCCGACCCATTTCCCGCCCTAGGACATTTCGCGCCCGCCCATTTCGCCCCCGGATTGTGCATGATGAGTGCAATCGCAAAGAGCACCTCCTCGAGCTGTTGGAGACTATCCGAATGCCGATGCTGAGTGCTCAGTTCCTTGTGCAGACAGTGTCCATGGACCCACTGATTCGAGCTCAGGTCAAGTGCAGAGATATTGTCGAGAATGTCAAAGGTAGATTAAATATCGTGGAATGTAACACCAGTTAGTATTACACGAAAACATTTCTTTAGACTTGCTTCTCTTGCCTGCGGAAGCTGCAAAAAATAGTCTATTAGCCAAGAGTCCACACGCGATGCAGAGCCCAAGAATAAGCTACTCCAACCATGGATTGTTCGGTAATTATTATAAAAGTGGGGTGTCGTTATATCAGGGGTGTCATTGCATCCAGGTCTGACTGTAATAACAAAAACCACGCAGAAAATTATGGTCGGGTAAATTCTTGACTCAATCTAGATACACTAATCGGACGTCGGAAACTTTTTCCATTAAGAAAAAGGTTTCCTAACCATTTACGATTTGCTCTAAATGATGTATTTGTTACAAAATTGACGGGTGTCAAAATTCCAAAGAAAATTTTGAAATTGAAACTCATCAAACAATTTCGTTACATTTATTCTTTTGTCTCAATTTTTCCAGTACTTTGTTCTGGAACGGTTCCAGTGGAACCCATCAGAGAATGCCAATTACTTCGGGGCAATCCGGGACTTTTACAATCTAAGACCGAAATTTTGTTCGGCATATGACAGTCAAATCTCGATTTTACGGCGCTCCCTCAAGTTCGTTCCCGCCTTGGGTCCGACACTTTTTTACCTCAATTTTTGAAGTCGTTTGCCAAATGTGGTTCGCCAGTCTGGTCTGAAATATTGCAAAGATTTCGATTTTGCCGGTCGTTTCCGAAAAGACTAAATTTTTTACCATTAAGACCCGCGGGTGTCGATTTCACGGCACCTATTTTCAAAAAGAGTCAAAAATACTCTCTCCCGAACTAGCCACTTTCCTAAGTCTTAGTAACTAGGCGACCTAGGTTTTTGTAATAGTTATGTTTTTGTTATATATATATAATTTCGAAAAGGGGTGTACCGTGGGTGGAATCACTTTCGTAAGTTTTAGCAGCTAGGCGACCGAGATACGGCTGAATTACGGGTAAATACTTAAGTTACAACAAAGGGACTATCGGTAATTAGACGGACAAATTACCCTAATTACGCGATTTGATGCATTTGGCACGTCTCCATGGTGAATGATCATGGAAAAGCACGTAATTACCCAAGTTATCCTTACTCCGGTAATTACAGCCCTAGGTAGATCAGTAACGGAGCCAAAACCCCAGCATAACCTTTTAAAAACTATTATTTTTTTAAAAATCTGGTTTCTCGGTTCTATACGACAATCCGGTGCCAAAATATGCCTTGGTCCCCCCTGTTGTTTTAGGAGAGAAATTCAATTTCTTCAATTTTTTATTCTTACAATAATTTTCGCATTCGAAATTTTCTCAAAAAAAAACAACAGGGGGGACCAAGGCATATTTTGGCACCGGATTGTCGTATAGACCCGTTTCTCTTAAATAAGACTTTGCTTAACCATCCCAATTTTGAGAGGACAATGCCCGTCGGTCTGTGCTCACTGTCCGAATCCCCGCTTTCTCTCAGTTCATGCACCACACCCAGCCCTTCTACAGTGAGCCCATTGTTGTGTGCGGACTGTCCTGGCGAGTGGTAGCCAAAGTAATTCGCAACACTCACTCTCCCACCTTTGGCAACTCATTCCAGCGCCTGCTCACCTGTAATAGCAATTCCAATGGTGCCGTGCTTGGAATCTGCCTACGTCGTGAGAATGACTCCAGAGGCAAGAGCTCCTACTGCACTGTTTCCACAGAGCTGAGAGTCAAATCTCAGAAAGATGGTGTGGAGGATCTGGTCAAAAACATCAAGCACACTTTCTACCCCACAGAAAACAGTGAATCTCCACTCTGGAGAGATACCCATTGCAATGTGAGTTTGAATATATCAAAGTATTAAGCTATTTTTGCCAAAATTTAGTTTTTTTAAACTTCTGTTACTCTTTTGCTTGGGATGTTCATATCTAATTACAACCTAGTCGGTTTATTATGCAGGGTGGCTCAAACAACCATCTTTGCATTCAAAATCGTGTTTTTGTCATTGTGTTTTTAGCCTGATTTTTGTGGATGATCTCCATGCAAGTTACTACCCAAATTGTGGCTTATCTCCCTGGCTACAATTTGGGTGGTAACTAACATGGACGTCTTCCACAGAAAGTGGATCAAAAACAAAATACCAAAGGATTATTTTGAATGCAAACATCTTTCAGGACACCCTGTAAAAGCAGTCAAAAATCAGTTTTATTATCAATAAAATATTCAATAGAAATTACTCTTAAATTTATTTGGAGATCTTTTACAAAAATTAATAATTTAATTTTTTCGTTATAGACCTTGACGAATGGATCCTATCTGATGAATGATACCCTCGTTTTATCTGCAGCAATCAGTGTTGGCTCGGTGCGAAGAATTTCTTAGATTTTTCGGTTCTCTTTCGGCATCAGGGATTAAGAAAAGGCATCCGGGATTAAGGGGGCTGGGGGTTATTTTAATTTTCTAAAATTTTTTTAGTTACCTTTATAGTATTTTTTGCGAAAATCAAAGGGCATATTTTGGGTGGCTTTGAGTCAATTACCTGGCATCTCGACTCCAAACCTTCAAGCATTCTGCTCAAAGGCGGTCCAGGACTCTCCCATTCTCCATTATTCTTTTTGAGCATATAATTGCTCTACAGTCGACTCTCGATATAACAAACCCCAAAAGTTCGTTCCCGCCTAGGTCTAACACTTTTTTAGCCCGATTTTTGAAGTCTTTGGCTGGTCCAGTCCAAAACATCGCAAGGATTCCAATTTTACCAATCGATTCTGAAAATCGCAGGTAACACTATGGAATCCCCTCCCTCCCAGCCAGCGCAAAATTTACTTATACCGAAGGGGGAGAGACCCGTCTCATATTGATTCTCGTGCTCTGAAACGGCACGGAAACACTTTGGTTTCTGAAAGATCGAAAAAAAATTTTCGGTTTGCCTTGGTCCCCCAAGGTGATGAAACTAGAAAAATTTCAAAAAAATTGTTTTTTAAATTCCCGCCAAAACATTTTTAAACGGGTCGGGTCTTTACGGCAAAACTATTGCGATTTTCAGAATCGATCGGCAAAATCGGAATCCTTGCGATGTTTTGGACTAGACCAGCCAAAGACTTCAAAAATGGGGCTAAAAAAGTGTCAGACCCTAGGCGGGAACAAACTTTTTGGGGGTTTGTTATATCGAGAGTCGACTGTATTTATGATTTTTGATATCAAAATTAACGCACCCCTTCTCCTGGATAGCTATTGCTTCTAAATTCCGAAAGAATTCCTGAACTTTATATTTGATTACAAATTTTAAAATGATTTTATATGATTGATGTAAATTATTGATAGCTCTCAGAGACTAAAGATATAAGTGTTTTTTTATTTCCTGTCATAAGAAATGTTTTATCTTGGTGTAAATATTTGTTTTGATTTCAATAAAAATGGTTACTATTTTTGTGAAAATAGAAAATGGTAACAAGGAGATTAAACTTATAAATTTTTTTATTGTACAGCGTAATTTTTTTGACGATTATAGATTCGATACGCTTTTTGACTGAACTTTTGATTGAAACTCGATAATTTTGACCGTTAAAAGTTTTCGGAAAGTCATGCCCAATACCAAAATGCCATCTTGAATTAAAAAATTGTGAGGATTGTTAAATTTATTTTCCCGCATTCCCCAGTTCAAATCGTATGTTTCCTATAGAAACATATTTCCCAGCAAAATAGTCAATTTGAATGGCTATTTGTCTTGCGAGGATATTAGGGAAAAAGGCGAACAAACGGAATTACCGTATTTTCTGTATTAAACGCCCCTTCTCTGATAAACGCCCAAACCCCCTCAAGGACCTATATCTCAGCCCAAAAAAATAATTTTGCGAATCTGTTTTTTGCGTTTTCTTAGTCAGCAATAGTTTACCTGATTCCACTTTTCAGATTTTAGTTGAGCACTCAAAAATTGCAAAATCGACCCAAATTTTTTCCGACTTTTTTTGGGTTTGAAAAATACCGTATATTTTCTATTAAAAGACCGTGATCGTTTATTTTTCAATCCCTCGAAAATCGGAAAAATTTGAAGTCAATCTCGAAATTTTGGGTGAAAATCAAAAATCTAAAAAGTGGAATCGCTAGAGCTCGTGATAGTTACGAAAAGCAAAAACAGATTTGCACAATATTACTCTAGGCTGAGATATAGGTCCTAAAAGTGGTCGTTAATTAGAGAGTGGTCTTTTATTAAAGAATATACGGTAAACGCCCCTGGGCGTTAAATACAGAAAGTAGGGTAAATCATTCTTATTCTGGATATTTAATTTCTGCAGTTGCCTTCTTCTCTGATGTCTAAGCGCTCCGCCCAAGTTAGTCTCATTACGAATTATTTCCCAGTCCTTCCGAGGGCCATTATCCAGTATAATTTGTCAATAGCACTTGATCCCTTCATAGCCCCTTCATGACGTCTTTTTAAAGTAAAAAAAAATTCAAGTTTAAAGGCCTCTTTTTCAAACTTTTTATAAGAAAGCGCTGTCAATTCCACGTCGATTGGTATACTATTTGTATATTAGAGTGAAAAACTTGACATACAAACACTTAAAGCAAAAAAACACTAATTTTTTTGAAATTTCGACCCTACTAGCGAATACCAAACCACCCCATTCTACCCTGTTTTGTTCACTGAAGATAGGCAAAAAAGTCTCTGTATGCATTTTATGATCAAGAGTACTTTTTGGAATCATGTCTAAGGTAAGTGAGTGCGCGCATCTCTAACTCTCGAGCCCCCTGCGCCACCATCGGGGGCCCAGGGGGGCTTGATGGGTTAGATTCACTCACCTTAAAGAAAAATAAAGAAAGGGTTAGTACAGAGATAGCTTCAGATGTATATCGTAATTTCCTTCTTTTGCAGAAGTTTATCGTCTATTTTAGCAGTTAGCGACACAAAGTGTCCTGTGAAATCCTGCAATCCTTTATAAGCACCTTGAGTCCATCAACCGGCTGTTCCACATCTTAAAAAGCATTCTAACTTGATTCTTTGCCCTCGGTTAATGACAAAATATGCATGCCTAAGCAGTCTGCGACAAACCTTTCAAACCAACAAACGCTTGAAACCAAGGTCTTATTCTGAATCCAGTAGTGAAATGTCGACGTTTAAATGTCATCTAAATTTCGGCAGTAACTTGTTTGATTTTGCAACTCTTTGCAAAATCAAACAAGATTGTACATTCACACTTTGAGCTACACTTTTGCGATTCAAATGAATTTTATTTAAGTAAAATATACGTATCAAATTTCACACTCACAGACAATAATGATTTGAACATTAGCCTGTCACCTTGGCTACCTTTGATAAGACAATTATTTCTTTTCTGGCAAAAATCCGCAAGAATATTATGCTACTAACAGCTACATCCACCAACCATAGAGTTAGAGTCAATTGGCCAACGTATTTCATCACACTTATTCCAGTCGTCGAAAAACGAATAGAAAATAAAAAATATTAATACATTTTTTAATTGAAACATTATGTCCTGTTTGATAGGGAAAAGGGGCGTTCCTTTTATAAAACAATCCCCCCCCCCCAAAATTCAAATAAATATTTTTAGACAATTTTGAAGGAACTTATTTCCTTTAATACAGCGGGATGCCGCTATATTTTTCAAAGTCCCGAAAATTGGAAAAATCTTAGGTCGATCTTGAGATTTTATGGTTGGCATGAACGCATCCAAGAAGTGGGGGCCTTCCTCTCCCCCTTCTATTTTTTGTCAAAATTTGTAGATTAAAAATAGTATGTAAATTGAAAACGGTGTAGGTAAAATTACCTTAGGGGATTAGCACCTCCCCAGCCCCCGTGAAAAAGCTGTGCCTATAGGCTTGGGGACTTATCTCAAAACGGGGTACGAGGTTGGGATTGTCGGAAACGGGATGACGAAAAAGAAAAAGCAGCAGGTAACCCTGGATTTGATAAATGTAGAATTTCTCGTATAATATACTTAAATTTTACAGTTATCAACGTACAGTTAGGGGCAAAATGTTTTGTTAGTCAATAACTGTATGTTGATGACTGTAGAATTTCTCGTAAATTGAATTAATAAAAAGTAAGTAATAAAAACTAACCAGTCTGAATAAAAATTGAATAAAGTAGGTAGAGTATTGAGTAAAATTTCTGTAGATGCTGTTATTTTTGCGACCGTATTTTTCTAAAAATGTAAGATTTGTCTCGTATTAAATAAGAGCACGAGCACAAGAGATTTCTTTGATCCATGGAGCAGTGGATAAGCATTAGTGTTGGGGTTCGCCCATTTCCGCCCGACCCATTTCCCGCCCTAGGACATTTCGCGCCCGCCCATTTCGCCCCCGGATTGTGCATGATGAGTGCAATCGCAAAGAGCACCTCCTCGAGCTGTTGGAGACTATCCGAATGCCGATGCTGAGTGCTCAGTTCCTTGTGCAGACAGTGTCCATGGACCCACTGATTCGAGCTCAGGTCAAGTGCAGAGATATTGTCGAGAATGTCAAAGGTAGATTAAATATCGTGGAATGTAACACCAGTTAGTATTACACGAAAACATTTCTTTAGACTTGCTTCTCTTGCCTGCGGAAGCTGCAAAAAAATAGTCTATTAGCCAAGAGTCCACACGCGATGCAGAGCCCAAGAATAAGCTACTCCAACCATGGATTGTTCGGTAATTATTATAAAAAGTGGGGTGTCGTTATATCAGGGGTGTCATTGCATCCAGGTCTGACTGTAATAACAAAAACCACGCAGAAAATTATGGTCGGGTAAATTCTTGACTCAATCTAGATACACTAATCGGACGTCGGAAACTTTTTCCATTAAGAAAAAAGGTTTCCTAACCATTTACGATTTGCTCTAAATGATGTATTTGTTACAAAATTGACGGGTGTCAAAATTCCAAAGAAAATTTTGAAATTGAAACTCATCAAACAATTTCGTTACATTTATTCTTTTTGTCTCAATTTTTCCAGTACTTTGTTCTGGAACGGTTCCAGTGGAACCCATCAGAGAATGCCAATTACTTCGGGGCAATCCGGGACTTTTACAATCTAAGACCGAAATTTTGTTCGGCATATGACAGTCAAATCTCGATTTTACGGCGCTCCCTCAAGTTCGTTCCCGCCTTGGGTCCGACACTTTTTTACCTCAATTTTTGAAGTCGTTTGCCAAATGTGGTTCGCCAGTCTGGTCTGAAATATTGCAAAGATTTCGATTTTGCCGGTCGTTTCCGAAAAGACTAAATTTTTTACCATTAAGACCCGCGGGTGTCGATTTCACGGCACCTATTTTCAAAAAGAGTCAAAATACTCTCTCCCGAACTAGCCACTTTCCTAAGTCTTAGTAACTAGGCGACCTAGGTTTTGTAATAGTTATGTTTTGTTATATATATATAATTTCGAAAAGGTGTACCGTGGGTGGAATCACTTTCGTAAGTTTTAGCAGCTAGGCGACCGAGATACGGCTGAATTACGGGTAAATACTTAAGTTACAACAAAGGGACTATCGGTAATTAGACGGACAAATTACCCTAATTACGCGATTTGATGCATTTGGCACGTCTCCATGGTGAATGATCATGGAAAAGCACGTAATTACCCAAGTTATCCTTACTCCGGTAATTACAGCCCTAGGTAGATCAGTAACGGGCCAAAACCCAGCATAACCTTTTAAAAACTATTATTTTTTTAAAAATCTGGTTTCTCGGTTCTATACGACAATCCGGTGCCAAAATATGCCTTGGTCCCCCCTGTTGTTTTAGGAGAGAAATTCAATTTCTTCAATTTTTATTCTTACAATAATTTTCGCATTCGAAATTTTCTCAAAAAACAGGGGGACCAAGGCATATTTTGGCACCGGATTGTCGTATAGACCCGTTTCTCTTAAATAAGACTTTGCTTAACCATCCCAATTTTGAGAGGACAATGCCCGTCGGTCTGTGCTCACTGTCCGAATCCCCGCTTTCTCTCAGTTCATGCACCACACCCAGCCCTTCTACAGTGAGCCCATTGTTGTGTGCGGACTGTCCTGGCGAGTGGTAGCCAAAGTAATTCGCAACACTCACTCTCCCACCTTTGGCAACTCATTCCAGCGCCTGCTCACCTGTAATAGCAATTCCAATGGTGCCGTGCTTGGAATCTGCCTACGTCGTGAGAATGACTCCAGAGGCAAGAGCTCCTACTGCACTGTTTCCACAGAGCTGAGAGTCAAATCTCAGAAAGATGGTGTGGAGGATCTGGTCAAAAACATCAAGCACACTTTCTACCCCACAGAAAACAGTGAATCTCCACTCTGGAGAGATACCCATTGCAATGTGAGTTTGAATATATCAAAGTATTAAGCTATTTTTGCCAAAATTTAGTTTTTTTAAACTTCTGTTACTCTTTTGCTTGGGATGTTCATATCTAATTACAACCTAGTCGGTTTATTATACGGGGTGGCTCAAACAACCATCTTTGCATTCAAAATCGTGTTTTTGTCATTGTGTTTTTAGCCTGATTTTTGTGGATGATCTCCATGCAAGTTACTACCCAAATTGTGGCTTATCTCCCTGGCTACAATTTGGGTGGTAACTAACATGGACGTCTTCCACAGAAAGTGGATCAAAAACAAAATACCAAAGGATTATTTTGAATGCAAACATGGCTTTTTCGGGACACCCTGTAAAAGTGCAGTCAAAAAATCAGTTTTTATTATCAATAAAATATTCAATAGAAATTACTCTTAAATTTATTTGGAGATCTTTTACAAAAATTAATAATTTAATTTTTTCGTTATAGACCTTGACGAATGGATCCTATCTGATGAATGATACCCTCGTTTTATCTGCAGCAATCAGTGTTGGCTCGGTGCGAAGAATTTCTTAGATTTTTCGGTTCTCTTTCGGCATCAGGGATTAAGAAAAGGCATCCGGGATTAAGGGGGCTGGGGGTTATTTTAATTTTCTAAAATTTTTTTAGTTACCTTTATAGTATTTTTTGCGAAAATCAAAGGGCATATTTTGGGTGGCTTTGAGTCAATTACCTGGCATCTCGACTCCAAACCTTCAAGCATTCTGCTCAAAGGCGGTCCAGGACTCTCCCATTCTCCATTATTCTTTTTGAGCATATAATTGCTCTACAGTCGACTCTCGATATAACAAACCCCCAAAAAGTTCGTTCCCGCCTAGGGTCTAACACTTTTTTAGCCCGATTTTTGAAGTCTTTGGCTGGTCCAGTCCAAAACATCGCAAGGATTCCAATTTTACCAATCGATTCTGAAAATCGCAGGTAACACTATGGAATCCCCTCCCTCCCAGCCAGCGCAAAATTTACTTATACCGAAGGGGGAGAGACCCGTCTCATATTGATTCTCGTGCTCTGAAACGGCACGGAAACACTTTGGTTTCTGAAAGATCGAAAAAAAATTTTCGGTTTGCCTTGGTCCCCCAAGGTGATGAAACTAGAAAAATTTCAAAAAAATTGTTTTTTAAATTCCCGCCAAAACATTTTTAAACGGGTCGGGTCTTTACGGCAAAACTATTGCGATTTTCAGAATCGATCGGCAAAATCGGAATCCTTGCGATGTTTTGGACTAGACCAGCCAAAGACTTCAAAAATGGGGCTAAAAAAGTGTCAGACCCTAGGCGGGAACAAACTTTTTGGGGGTTTGTTATATCGAGAGTCGACTGTATTTATGATTTTTGATATCAAAATTAACGCACCCCTTCTCCTGGATAGCTATTGCTTCTAAATTCCGAAAGAATTCCTGAACTTTATATTTGATTACAAATTTTAAAATGATTTTATATGATTGATGTAAATTATTGATAGCTCTCAGAGACTAAAGATATAAGTGTTTTTTTATTTCCTGTCATAAGAAATGTTTTATCTTGGTGTAAATATTTGTTTTGATTTCAATAAAAATGGTTACTATTTTTGTGAAAATAGAAAATGGTAACAAGGAGATTAAACTTATAAATTTTTTATTGTACAGCGTAATTTTTTTGACGATTATAGATTCGATACGCTTTTTGACTGAACTTTTGATTGAAACTCGATAATTTTGACCGTTAAAAGTTTTCGGAAAGTCATGCCCAATACCAAAATGCCATCTTGAATTAAAAAATTGTGAGATTGTTAAATTTATTTTCCCGCATTCCCCAGTTCAAATCGTATGTTTCCTATAGAAACATATTTCCCAGCAAAATAGTCAATTTGAATGGCTATTTGTCTTGCGAGGATATTAGGGAAAAAGGCGAACAAACGGAATTACCGTATTTTCTGTATTAAACGCCCCTTCTCTGATAAACGCCCAAACCCCCTCAAGGACCTATATCTCAGCCCAAAAAAATAATTTTGCGAATCTGTTTTTTGCGTTTTCTTAGTCAGCAATAGTTTACCTGATTCCACTTTTCAGATTTTAGTTGAGCACTCAAAAATTGCAAAATCGACCCAAATTTTTTCCGACTTTTTTGGGTTTGAAAAATACCGTATATTTTCTATTAAAAGACCGTGATCGTTTATTTTTCAATCCCTCGAAAATCGGAAAAATTTGAAGTCAATCTCGAAATTTTGGGTGAAAATCAAAAATCTAAAAAGTGGAATCGCTAGAGCTCGTGATAGTTACGAAAAAGCAAAAAACAGATTTGCACAATATTTACTCTAGGCTGAGATATAGGTCCTAAAAGTGGTCGTTAATTAGAGAGTGGTCTTTTATTAAAGAATATACGGTAAACGCCCCTGGGCGTTAAATACAGAAAGTAGGGTAAATCATTCTTATTCTGGATATTTAATTTCTGCAGTTGCCTTCTTCTCTGATGTCTAAGCGCTCCGCCCAAGTTAGTCTCATTACGAATTATTTCCCAGTCCTTCCGAGGGCCATTATCCAGTATAATTTGTCAATAGCACTTGATCCCTTCATAGCCCCTTCATGACGTCTTTTTAAAGTAAAAAAAAATTCAAGTTTAAAGGCCTCCTTTTCAAACTTTTTATAAGAAAGCGCTGTCAATTCCACGTCGATTGGTATACTATTTGTATATTAGAGTGAAAAACTTGACATACAAACACTTAAAGCAAAAAACACTAATTTTTTTGAAATTTCGACCCTACTAGCGAATACCAAACCACCCCATTCTACCCTGTTTTGTTCACTGAAGATAGGCAAAAAAGTCTCTGTATGCATTTTATGATCAAGAGTACTTTTTGGAATCATGTCTAAGGTAAGTGAGTGCGCGCATCTCTAACTCTCGAGCCCCCTGCGCCACCATCGGGGGCCCAGGGGGCTTGATGGGTTAGATTCACTCACCTTAAAGAAAAATAAAGAAAGGGTTAGTACAGAGATAGCTTCAGATGTATATCGTAATTTCCTTCTTTTGCAGAAGTTTATCGTCTATTTTAGCAGTTAGCGACACAAAGTGTCCTGTGAAATCCTGCAATCCTTTATAAGCACCTTGAGTCCATCAACCGGCTGTTCCACATCTTAAAAAGCATTCTAACTTGATTCTTTGCCCTCGGTTAATGACAAAATATGCATGCCTAAGCAGTCTGCGACAAACCTTTCAAACCAACAAACGCTTGAAACCAAGGTCTTATTCTGAATCCAGTAGTGAAATGTCGACGTTTAAATGTCATCTAAATTTCGGCAGTAACTTGTTTGATTTTGCAACTCTTTGCAAAATCAAACAAGATTTGTACATTCACACTTTGAGCTACACTTTTGCGATTAAAATGTATTTTATTTAAGTAAAATATACGTATCAAATTTCACACTACAGACAATAATGATTTGAACATTAGCCTGTCACCTTGGCTACCTTTGATAAGACAATTATTTCTTTTCTGGCAAAAATCCGCAAGAATATTATGCTACTAACAGCTACATCCACCAACCATAGAGTTAGAGTCAATTGGCCAACGTATTTCATCACACTTATTCCAGTCGTCGAAAAACGAATAGAAAATAAAAAATATTAATACATTTTTTAATTGAAACATTATGTCATGTTTGATAGGGAAAAGGGGCGTTCCTTTTATAAAACAATCCCCCAAAATTCAAATAAATATTTTTAGACAATTTTGAAGGAACTTATTTCCTTTAATACAGCGGGATACCGCTATATTTTTCAAAGTCCCGAAAATTGGAAAAATCTCAGGTCGATCTTGAGATTTTATGGTTGGCATGAACGCATCCAAGAAGTGTGGGCCTTCCTCTCCCCTTCTATTTTTTGTCAAAATTTGTAGATTAAAAATAGTATGTAAATTGAAAACGGTGTAGGTAAAATTACCTTTGGGGGGAATTTAGCACCTCCCCCCAGCCCCCGTGAAAAAAAGCTGTGCCTATAGGCTTGGGGACTTATCTCAAAACGGGGTACGAGGTTGGGATTGTCGGAAACGGGATGACGAAAAAGAAAAAGCAGCAGGTAACCCTGGATTTGATAAATGTAGAATTTCTTGTATAATATACTTAAATTTTACAGTTATCAACGTACAGTTACGGGGGGCAAAATGTTTTTGTTAGTCAATAACTGTATGTTGATGACTGTAGAATTTCTCGTAAATTGGAATTAATAAAAAGTAAGTAATAAAAACTAACCAGTCTGAATAAAAAATTGAATAAAGTAGGTAGAGTATTGAGTAAAATTTCTGTAGATGCTGTTATTTTTGCGACCGTATTTTTCTAAAAATGTAAGATTTGTCTCGTATTAAATAAGAGCACGAGCACAAGAGATTTCTTTGATCCATGGAGCAGTGGATAAGCATTAGTGTTGGGGTTCGCCCATTTCCCGCCCGACCCATTTCCCGCCCTAGGACATTTCGCGCCCGACCCATTTCGCGCCCGCCCATTTCGCGCCTGGCCCATTTCGCGCCTGGCCCATTTGCGCCCGCCCATTTCGCGCCCTAGGACATTTCGCGCCCGCCCCAAATAACGCCTGCTGAAGAGAGCTGTGGCTTAAAAGGCTTGCATATAAAGCTTTTTCTTATTGCTTTAGGGATACTTTTGATATTATATTTTTTTTTATGGGCGGGCGCGAAATGGGCGGGCGCGAAATGGGTCGGGCGCGAAATGGGCGGGCGCGAAATGGGTCGGGCGCAAATGGGCGGGCGAATGGGTCGGGCGCAAAATGGGTCGGGCGCGAAATGTCCTAGGGCGGCAAATGGGTCGGGCGCGAAATGTCCTATACCCTTAGTGTTTTATGGCCTCACCTGGTAGCACGCTAGTTATTTTGGCTTGGTTGACCAATGTGCTGAGGTGATTTGGCCACTGATTTCGAATTACTTGTAGAATTACCCCTAAATATTTGTAAAACAACCATAAATAACTAGTGTGCCACCAAGCAGGATCGAACCTGCAAATCATTTTGAGCCAACAAACACAAACGCTTGCCCACTGCGCTATGCATCAAGAAAATTTCTAGTCACACAAGTTGCTGGTCACCTTTGATAACTGGTCATTTTTATAAGACGCTACTAGCCCCTACTTGATACAGGCTTTTTTTGATTTTTTAAAAAGTAAAATCTTGTTTTCAAGCCACTGCTTCTAACTTACAACATTAGCCAGCTTTTGCTTTCGCAGGATGTAAAAAAAGTAACAAGTGCACACTATATTAAACGCATTAATTGACAATTTCAGATAAAAGTGGTACTTCGAATAGTTATCCACTAAGCATGATACTTGTTCGCACAACGGCTCTGAAAAGTTTAATTATATATATACAGTTGAACCTGGCTAACCTGTCACTTCAAAAAAATTTGGTTGGCCGAGAAAGAAATTCCGCTAATCTTACCCCCATTAACCCGTCACCTCTGTTAACCCGTCACCTCGGTAACCCGTCACCCCTGTTAACCCGTCACCCTCCGCCCACAATCAACAAAGAAAATTACCCTTGATAAGCCGTCACGTAGTATATTGCGGAAAAGTTATCAAATTTCCGCCAATTTTTTTAACCTTTTGTGTTTCATCACAGCGACGCCTTGGATGAGGTCTTTTATCAAGAGCAAAGGAAGTCGCAGAAGCAAAGTAGGATCAAGGACTTATCCCATACTGTTTAGCGTCTGATTTGGGTAGTTGAATTGTTAGTTGCTCGAATAAACGATTTTTATCGATACTTGCTCTTTGTAATCCTACACCCTGGCTAAACCGTCACCTCAAGTTGGTCCCCAGGGGTGACGGGTTAGCCAGGTTCTACTGTATCATTTCGTGTTGTTTATCAAGGGGCAATTCAAAAAACACAGATTTTAAGCTTTTTCAAACAGTTTTGCCATGTTTTGGTAATACTTTTTTGCTTTACAGACTGGTCATAGGTGGCTGGAGTGTTGGGAAATGGTCATTTACACAAATAAATTCAAAGAAAGTCCACATAAGGTAAGACTTTTTACCTTTAAATTGACCATAACTTAGCATCTTATGCCAAATCTGTAAAGTAATTAGCATTGCCCATTTATGGCAAAACTAACAAAAACATGATTTCCAACAGAGATTTTCAATCTATTAGGGAGCTAAATCTGAAAAGAGGTTGAAAAATTAGAAAAGTAAGAAAAACTTGACATTTTTGGGTGTTTTGACTTCTTTTCAGAAAATCTTTTCCTTTTCTGAAAACCTTCACTGGAAATCATTTAATTAGTTTCGCTATAAATTGGCGATGCTAATTTACTTTACAGATTTGGCATAAGTGGCTGAGATGCTAAGTTATGGTCAATTTAAAGGTAAAAAGTCCTACCTTATGTGGAGTTTCTTTTGATTTATTTGTGTAAATGACCATTTCCCAACACTCCAGCCACCTATGACCAGTCTGTGAAGCAAAAAAGTGTTCCCAATACATGGCATGGCAAAACTGGTGAAATTCTGTGTTTTTTGAATTGCCCCTTGATAAACAACACAAAATGATTTCTTAAAAGTACGGATAATTTCCGGATGACCTGATATATATAAGAATGAAATTTCGGGTACTTATACGGTCACGCCCCCCCCATATCGGATTTTTTTCAAAAACAGGTTTGAACCATTTCTAAGCAATTCTTACACGCTAAAACCGATAAAAACGTTGTTTCCGATCACTTTCCATCAAAAATTTTGACTTTTGTAGATTTTCTACCTGCCTGCCTTCGGCAGGCAACCTACTTCAACAGGAAGCCCCTTTGGGGGTACATGGTCCGGGCCAAGGGCTGACTCTTTATATATCAAGAAATATATCAAGGAAATTTAACCAATAAAATTAAAGATACATGCGCTGTCTCAGCTGTTTATTTTTTTCCCAGGAGAAAAATATACATAAAAGAAGAAAGAACATTGTAGACAAACCTGGTAAATTCTACAAATTAAAAAAAATATATGCATATGTAGTAGAGTAACACAGATTTAAAGAAATAGATTATATATAAAAGTATTAATAATTGTTATTGAAAAGGTCACGAATTTGACCCCACAAATTATGCATTATATATAAAAGTATTGATAATTGTTATTGAAAAGGTCACGAATTTGACCCCACAAATTATGCATTGCATCACCACCTCCAAAAATTCTACGCCACACAAAATCAGAAATATAACTGTTAAACATTGATCTATGCGCACCGTACTCTCCCTTGTGACGGGATTTGAACTTTTGCCAAGTTGATTCAATTGTTTGGGTGTGTTGTTGTGTGTTTGGGTCGACAAAGTTTTCTTTGTGGTTCACTGTGTAGTGGTCATAGTCCTCTGGTAGTTGATCAGTCGCCATATATGGAAAGTGGTCGGAAACAACGTTTTTATCGGTTTTAGCGTGTAAGAATTGCTTAGAAATGGTTAAAACCTGCTTTTAAAAAAATTCCGATATGGGGGGGAGGGATCCGTATAAGTACCAAATTTCGGCATACCTGTAGATAAATCCAATGGGAGTTCTAGCATGGAGAAAGATAAACCACACAAGTAAATAACAAAAATAACTAAGCAACCAGTTCTAAAAAGCCAGGTTTTCTTTCTCTTGTTGTATTGCAGTGGAAACTTAATAGCGAAGCATCTATCTAAGGTAATAAATAAAACAGGCACTGTCAAAGTATCTGTGTAGGACATCACAAACACACCTAACCAATAGAGTATGTAAGGGTTGTAAACATTAGTATCTGAAAAAGGCATGTTTTAAATAAAATTTTCAGGCTGTTCAAAAAAAATTTAAATTATAAAGATTCGAACGACCAAGTAGGAGATCATTTTCGCTTGATAGCTTTAGACCAACGTGATACAAGAACTTCAAATTTTTTTAGGCACTTGTGCCTAAAAACTTTTTTGTTAACTGTGTATGGGGTTTAAATGCCTCTCAACTACTTTTTATACGCTAAAAACGATTAAAAAGTTGTTTTCCAACGATTTCCTTAGGGAACGTCCATAAATTATGTCAGACTCCCCTCCCCCCAACCCCCTGTCAGAACATGTCAGAATGGACTTGACAATTCTAATAATTTCAGAGGCCAATGGTATTTAAATTAATCTTGCAATCTACCTGCATTTCTCCCGAACAAGTTATACAAATAGTAAGGAACTGCTGAAGAAGAAAAAACAATATGAAAATTAATATAGACAAGCATAGAACTTGAGAAGCGCTGTATCTTCTCACTTTTAGATTTAAAATAAAAGTTGTAAGACATGTAAGAAAACAAAGAAATAGATAAAATTTTACAAGCCAAACTTATGACTACTTCTGCCATGTTTAAATAAAATAGGTAGCTTCTTGGTGTCATTTCTGACCTTCTAAGCAGTTGATCTAGTGTTAGAATATTTGAAAAAAGTTGAACTTTAGCACTTTGCCTTCACCGCCAACACTCAATTTACTTTTAGCCCGAGCAAATTGGCCATAGACCTACTGCCTCATATCGTTATTGGTTTGCTTGGAGTATAGGTAAATTGCAGGTAGAGGTAGAGTTGCTCTCGGACTTAAGGTAAATTAAGTGCAGATGGCAAAAGTTATTTCAGCCTTAAATTTAAGTAACAACAAACCCAAGAATTTTTAGCGAGAGAAGAATGGTATATTCACATAAATAGGGTTGTTACACAGTTAACTCGATTTTTCAAAAAAATTTGACCTTATTTCTTGTTTTTATGCTATTTTTTCTCTAAAATTTTGAGCAGGTCACCCCACGTTTGAAAGCCTAGAATGTTGGCTACCCAATGGTATAAAAATTTCTTGGTTTAGTTCATAAAAACGTATATGTTTTACAGTCAAACCTGGGTTATCCGACACCCCAGTTAACCGACACCCTCTTTCATCCGACACCATGAGCCCGATTTGGTTGGCCTGGTAAACCTACACCCCAGTCATCCGACACCTCGTTTAACCGACACTCGTTTATCCGACACCATAAGGGCGGTCCCTTTGGGTGTCGGATAACCCAGGTTTGACTGTATAACAAACGCTTTCGAATTATTTCGAACTATTTCGAATTAAAAGTTCGAAAATAATTCGAAAGTGTTTGTAATAAAATATATACATTTTTGTGAACTAAACCAAGAAATTTTTATACCATTGGGTAGCCAACATTCTAGGCTTTCAAACGTGGGGTGACCTGCTCAAAATTTTAGAGAAAAAATAGCATAAAAACAAGAAATAAGGTCAAATTTTTATGAAAAATCGAGTTAACTGTGTAACAACCCTACACATAAACAAAATGTGTTTAATCAACTAAACAAAGACTCGCACAATACGACAAAAACCTTCACTGTCCATTTGGCTACAAATAATGGGTCCTTGGTAACTATGCTTTACTTTTCCTCACAAAAAATGGTATATACTCATAAGCAAAATGTGTCAAACAACTAAAAAAACAAAGACTCACACAGACTAACTATAGCTTACTTTTTCTTACAAAAAACGGTATAAACAGAATGTATCAAACACCTAAAAAACAAAGACTCACGCACTTACTCACACACACTACCGGGTGGGGCAAAAGTTCGTCCGGAAAATAGAAATCAATTTTTACACAAATTTTAAAGCTTTAATAATTTTTGTTTATATATCATTTTAAAGCCCTATTCTTCCTCTTTCTAATGGTATATCAAACGTTTATTTCATTCAATAAAATGACCACCATTTGCATCAATACATAACTTTTAGGGAAATTAAGTATAATACCTTAACTTAAAACCCAATTGGAGACTGGCCACCCAACTCGCCGGACCTGAATGTGATGGATTTTTTCGTATGGCCGTATCTTCAGTCAAAGGCCTGCTCCAAGCCTCACAAGACAATTGCTGCACTGAAGGCTTCCCTTGTGAAAGAATGGGATGCAATTCCGCAGAAGATGATTCAAGATGCCATGGATAATTTCCCTAAAAGACTCAAGTTATGTATTGATGCAAATGGTGGTCATTTTATTGAATGAAATAAACGTTTGATATACCATTAGAAAGAGGAAGAATAGGGCTTTAAAATGATATATAAACAAAAATTATTAAAGCTTAAAAATTTGTGTAAAAATTGATTTCTATTTTCCGGACGAACTTTTGCCCCACCCGGTAACTATGGCTTACTTTTACTTACACGAAAATCACTCAACTGTAAAGGCCTAATTTTTTTTAACTTACAGTCAAAACCAGGGTTGCTTTCCGCAAAGTTTTCCGGAAAACTTTGCGGAAAGTTTTCCGGAAAACTTTTCGAACGGAAAAAAAGGAATAAAGTTTTCCAAAAAAATGAAAAGAAATGGTTTCGAAAAGATTTTGTTTTTGACTTATTGGGTATTAACATAAGTTCCAGGAACGCTCGTATATATTTTTTTGGCGCAATTGTTAAAATCTGATATTTATGACTAATAATATTTTGGGTTCTTTTTGGTTATCGGGACCCCCTTCCGTAATTGTTTTCAAACGCAACAAGGTATGAAATTTTTATTTTTTCAGCAGTTTTTTTAATCCTCCTTTATTAATTAAAGCACAATTCACACGATTCCATTTTTCACCCACTAAAATTAAATTTACTAGTCCGGAATTCTGACACCGGATCCGTGATCAGCGTACTCGATTTGCTTACAAAACTATTCTTAAAATTTTAAATTGGCTATCACATTTTCAATTCCGTTCAAGACAATGAACATTTAATCACAACGTATTGCCTTCTTGGAATGTTCATTGTCTTGAACGGAATTTAAAATGTGATAGTCAATTTAAAATTTTAAAAGTAGTTTTGTAAGCAAATCGAGTACGCTGATCACGGATCCGGTGCCAGAATTCCTGACTAGTAAATTTATTTTAGTGGGTGAAAATGACCACAGGGGGAAGGCGAAAAATGCAAAAAAAATTTTTTGCGGTTCTCTTTATTCTGATGGTAGAAAACATCAATTTATATTGGTTCTTTTCCTTTATCCGGATGACCTCTATAAAATGACCCATTTAAACCCATTTTCTAGGGCCAGTATTTCTGATTGCTTTTTTATGTTTCTCGTGAAAAATTGGCCCTAGAAAATGGGTTTAAAGCATTTTATAGAGGTCATCCGGATAAAGGAAAAGAACCCAAAATATTATTAGTCATAAATATCAGATTTTAAAAATTGCACCAAAAACAATTATACGAGAGTTCCTAGAACTTATGTTAATACCCAATATTTTTTTGCTCGTTTACTTGCGTTTTGTTGACTTTTTGTCCCTTTTCATTGATTGTATTGATTGGTTTCGGTTATCATTGGCTGGGTTACAGATTGCCATATCGGGAAGAAAACTAACTTGGATCTGAAATTAATTTACAAAGTGCGACGAATAAATCAAAGGAAAGAATACAGTAGTTGGATACTGTCACTTCTGCAATCCAAGCTGCGAAGTAGCCAACCCAAGGAGATATGTAGACAACGCTGGACGACAGGAAAAACAATTGGAAGTTTGAATTCACTATTGCTTTTAGGTAGTTTCTTCTGCCACGGCTCATGTTGAAAAACATGGTAGAAAAAGTAAAAAAAGCACCCAAAAAGGCATCAAAAAAGTGGCCCTTTATTATTCCCTTCCCCGCCCAATACAGCTCTTATTCCGTTTTAAAACTCAAAAGGCGCCAATTTAAATTATGAAATTTTGACTGAAAAAAGGTTTTTCAAAAATTTTTGTTGCCGTTTTTTTCGTTGCCGTTTATGCGTGATTTTGATTTCAATTTTATGTTTGTTTGAATAAAATAATGTGCATGGTTGTTTGTGAATTCTGTCCGATTTCTCACCGCCAACCGGAAAGTTTTCCGGAAAACTTTACGGCTAACTTTCCAAATCTTTTCTGCCCGCACAATTAAGCAACCGTGGTCAAAACTTCATATAGGGTAAGTCGAAAGACCGTGCAAAAGTTACCTTATACGGAGTTTTACCTTATGTAGGGCTTACCCAGTAGGGCTATAGGGAGTCAAAAAATCTATACGTCACTGATTTTACCTTTCATGGAATGCTTAGCGTAAAAAGTGCACAAACCAGACAAGACTTTTATTCGTCTCAAATCAGGCAAGACTTTGCAAATTTAATATCAGAACAGACCGTGACCTTCTCAGCCTTAATTTCTGTATGCTTTTGTCCGCCAGAAAATAATAACTGTAGTATTTCTCAATTATCGACAGTCTATTCATAGTTTGTTTTGATGTTTGTTTTTTCCAAATCTATGAATATGCTAACTAGTAACAAACGAATTCAAGAATACCGCATTCCTGCGCAAAATTAGTGCGGCATAAACATTACAGCAAAGGAGGGTGATTCCCGTTTCCCGCTCGCGCACCAAAGCATCAGCAACTGAAGTTTTTATTTTGACGCTAAAAGGGAAAAGGAAGAGAAGGAAAACGCGACCGATTTGAATTAATTTATCGAACACAAATCAAGTTTTAAGGCCATAGCAACACAAGGCTCCCCCCATTTGAATCATAGTGCGTTAGGGAAATTTGGCGACAAACGAAATTTTTTCAAAAGCGATCAGTATAATTTTTTGTAACCATCAACTCTCAATGTTTCTGCAACATTTTTCTTCATACTTTTACATTTTATAAGTTCTGAATTATTTTATTTTCTGTAGGCATATTGTTTCGGTCTTAAATCTACAAATTCTGTCATTAATTCACCATAAAAGTGCTAAGATTTTGTCAATAAATTTAATACCGATGAAAATGACCGAGCAAGTACAGGGTGTTTTTTTAATTAAAATAGTTTCAGTCTGTAAATTTATTTTTATCCGAATGGATTAAAAAAAATTATGCTTGTTTGAAAGCTCTCACGGCAACCATACATTTTCTGCGAATAGTAGAAAATGTGAAGCATGGGAAAGTTTTGTATCAGGCTGATTTTTTAAGGAACAAGTAGACATTACCGAGAGGAACTGGTCCCGAAAAAATCAGCCTGATGTGTTGTCAAAAATTGTGCTAACAAAACTTTCCCATAAGCGACATTTTCTACTATTAGTAGAAAATGTCTGGCTGCTGCTCTCACCTTGCGATCGAAAACCCACATTTTTATTTTCTAAAGAAAAAATGTTGCGTAAAAATTATTTTTGAGATTTCGATTATTTTTGACATGTTGACAGCCATTTTCATCACTTTAACCTGTTAAAAATGTGATTTAATGTAAAGCAGTACAATTGTAGCGCAGATCAAGAGCTACATGATCTTTATCACACAAAAACATAAAAAACCTAAAAGTTTCAAGATATGGACTTTTAAAAAAACATAAAATGACTTTTACTAATTTTTTTAGAAATGTTTTTTTTGAAAAGGCTATATGTTCACAATCTTTAATTCAAAAAAAATCTGTTAACTTAGTTTTGTAGCCCTTGAGCTGCGCTGAAAATATAGCGTAAAAATAGTGAAATTTTAATGAAAATAGTTGTCTCCTTGTCAAAAAGAATGGAATCCTCAAAAATAAAGTATTCGCAAAATTGATAAAGAACACCCTGTATTTGAGACAAATACTGACTATTCTAAAGCAACTATGCCATGAAACAGGTAGAAAACACGTTTTTAATTCTTCAAAAAAAAATTGTTTGCCTTGGTCCCCCGTGGTTTTTGGTCATGTTTGTCTTGGTCCCCCTATGATTTATGGTCATTTTTGGTATTTTACCCTTATGGTAAGGTGTACTTAGCCAGAACTGTTTTGCAAAAGCCTTTTTTCCAGTAATTTTTCGAAAAAAATGTAGTACTACAAAGACTGTCTTATTTAGCGTGAAATTCTGCACAAGTACGCATCAACGTTACAAACAGTCGTGGGAGTGATAAAAAAATTAAATTTAAAAAAAAGGTACTTGTGCACTTGGGGGGCCTCTTTTTTGCTAACTGTGAATAAGGTTTGTATGCCTCCTAAGTAATTTTTATACGCTAAAACGATAAAAAAAGTTGTTTTCCGACGTTTTACTTACTAAAAACTAAGGGTTTCAAAGATTTTTTATTTTGCAAAAATTTACCTTTTGCCTTGGTCCCCAAAGTAAATTTTACTACAAAAAATGTGTGCATACCAGAGTTTATTTATGCGGTAGGCCCCAGTATTCAAAACTATGTTCATATTATCTTTTTGAATTACATAGGTACCTTTCCAGTAATTTAGCCTTGGGGAACCAAGGCATAAGGTAAATTTTTGCAAAAGAAATTTTTTTTAACTCTTACTTATTAGTAAGGAAATCGTTAGAAAACAACTTTTTTATCGTTTTTAGCGTATAAAAAGTAGTTAGGAGACATTTAAACCCCATACACAGTTAACAAAAAGGCACACCCTCCCCCACCCAAGTGCACAAGTGCCGACTCACATATGGATTCTTCTTTGATGAGGCAGCCCATCGCTTCAGGTTCTCCATGCCGCCGCCTTTTGTTCAGGCAAAGTTGTCACCCAAATTGCTTATATTTTAGGATATGCGGCTAATTATCTTCTCGAAGATGGTGCTACAGCTAAATATAGTCCAGATCTGCTGGGGGATGTGTATCAAATTTACTGCTACGCACCTAATCTTGTAGAAAATACAATAGTAGGAAACATTCAAGCTTTATTGCTTCGTGTCATAAATGTGCAAGGAGATTGTGGTAGCGTTTCTGAGGCTATATATACCTCGGAGCATCATTATATGCTCTCAAGTAAATGAATTTCTGGAATGCAAGTGGAGCTTAGAAATTCCAATGGAAAATTGATTCATTTTTTGTGGGGAGCTGTAATTGTTACTTTACACTTTAAAAAGTCTTTTTTGAAATGACACACGTGAGTTTTGATCCAGACAAAATAAACTGCTCTATGTACCTAGAATCCCAAGATGGACGCGGAAGATATTTTGAAGGTATGCGAAATCAAAGAAAATTTTGGCGTTCTTTAAACTATTGTAAAATTTCTTCTTCCAGTGAAAACTCAATCAAAATGTCAATGCTACAAAAAATTGATAAAGCAAGCGCAGAGGATGTTGACTCTTCAATAAACATTTTTGAGCTACCTCATAGCAACGTGGACATAAGCAAGTCAACATTAAGGCAATATTTACCTTTAACAACAATAACACGCAATGGCCCTTACATTTTTCGTATCCTACCAGACAATCAGTTTCTCGACGCTAGCAAGACATGGCTGTAACTTGAGCTTGGTATGGAGGTATGTAATGCGAATGGAGAGTAGACTCCTCTTCCTGCAAATTATCGACAAGTTGGTGTTATTCAAAGCTTGAGACAGTCATTCGTCAAACAAATAAAAATATCTATTAATAACGTGGAGTGTTTCGATTTGGGTGTACATTATGCCTATAGATCTTACATACATACTTGTCAAAAGAAACCATGAACGGTATTCATAAAGCAAGTGGTTACACTCGAGATAATATTGATCAGAATAATGCATCTGGAGAATTTCTCACGCGAGTCAGCTGATTAGCTGTCGGACGAACTGCACGTTTTCTTTCACGGCTAAACTTTGATTTAGCTTTGTTTGCTCTGGAAGTTTTCCAGTGAGCCCGGTGCCTTACGGGAAACGTGGAAGTAACCAAATGCTTGCACCAACTAAATCCGGCAGAAAAGGACTGCGTCATTTTGAATATGGACCCACCAAAAAGTTTGGAGCTCGAGAAAAGAGGTAAAAAATTCATTTCTATTTTTAAGATTCATTTTCTAACTTCAGACTATCTCGGTGGAGCTAACGATCGATCGGTGATCAGGCAGAGTTTCCACCTGTACATTCACCAATGCTCTATGTGCCACGCACAGCAGAAAGTTCAGGAGGCATTAAATGCAAGCATTGGCACCTATTATGCTTTGAGAGTTGTCCAGTGTGCAAATTACATAAACTTTGCTCGCACCTACTTTAGTGTCCTTAATAACTATTTTCCCTTTAAGCAGTAGGAAGAAGTTCATAAAAAATGAGCTTTGCAAATAGGCACTTTTGAAAAATTGGCAAAAAAAGATTTTTTAGAATATATTTTTCAGAGAAGTAAGTAAAAAGATGTGAAAAAAAGCTTTATCAGATATCAATTATTAGGTGTCTTAGAAGTTTTTTTCGTTTGTTTGAAAGGGGCATGCCTATGCTCTCAGAAGAAGTGCGTAGGTATGCCCGAGTAAAAAAAAAATACTGCCGCAAAAATGAAAATACGGAACAAAAATATAAGACAACCTTGTTTGTTTCATCAACTTTTCACTATTGTTTCATGCCTTTGTTTTATAAAAAATGTCGACCCTACCGAGTATACCCCCAAATGAAATTTTTTTAAAAGTGTTTCCAAACACCCTATATCAACCTAAAATCACCTCAGAAGTTCAAAAAAGACATTATTTTTGTGTTCTGGTCAATAAAAAATTGAGTTTTGGGCATTTTGAAATTTCGACCATGTGGCTTTTTTAGCATGTTTTGGTCACTGGAGCTGGGCAAAAAGAGCCTCTAAATGCATTTTTGATCAAGAGTCTTGCTCGGAATTATGTCTAAGGTAAGTGAGTGCGCGCATCTCTAACCGACCAAGCCCCTGCGCCCCTTCGGGGCGCAGGGGCTGTTGCTGAGGTTGAGATGCGCACACCCACATACCTTAGACGCAAATCACTCGAAAGTGACTCTGGATGCATAAAAAATGTATGCATACTTGAACCACTAAAAAAAGATATGTTGAGTTTTTGAATCAAGTGTAAATTATTTATCTACTTCTCATCGTGAACATATCAAAAATAATAATTGAAGTTGGGGCTCAGATTGAACTAGTGGTTATTAAGAATACTCGTTTTTTTATTGAAAACTTGCCTTACAAAAAAATATAAAAAATAAAGGCTCTATTCATAATTTATTGCATGCATGTGATCATTTCTGCTGTTGTATAATATACTTTCCCAGGGTGTTTCTAAAAAGCATGCATTTTTCATGATAATTGTCGTTATGAAAAGTGTTAGATTCTGGTATAAGCGTAAAAGACAACTTTTGCTGAGATTAAATTTTATGTTTAAAAACAAGTTCTATACCATGAAAATTTTTATGAACGATTCTTTTATGAACCACCACGAGACGGCTATTAAAAATGGTGTTTTTTCTGTAATTGACTGTTGTAAATGATATTGCCTCACAAAAACAAGAAAAAAATAAAAAATAAGATCCCGTTCTTATTTCACAGCACACACAAGAAACATTGTTATTAAAAATAGTATAATGTTAATTGACTCTTATCGAAAACAACTTTACTAAGGAAACGATACTGAAAAGACTGAGAAAAAAAAAACTGAGAGAAGCATTCGCAAATATTTATGTACATATTCTAAAAAAAATAAGCAAAAATATATGTGATGTGTTCAAGACAATTTCTCTGAAAATTGGCTTGACTCATGCAGCACTCATAGTTATAAAAGGTGGATACTTTGTCCCACTGGAAAAATGCCAGAAAAAAAGTTTTCCAGTTGGGACAAAGTCTCCACCTTTTGGAGACTTGTGGCCGCGGTGAAATTTTGCCCGTGTCCGACCTCGGACCACCACTAAAAATTTTTCATTACTCACAGTACAGCAAACAAGTTAAACGAGAATGAACATTGTACAGAAGAGAAACATTAAAGGTTCTGAGGAAATTTTCGGAGCATTCTTGAAAACCACTGTAGCAATGGAAGAGCATATGATGACCACAACAAGAAGCAGTATAGTCCACTTAAAGCAGGATTTGTAGGCACGATGTTCCACACGTTCTGCTTCAGATAACTCCTGCCGCGATTTGCTTCTGCTACACTCTGAATGATTGATTGAAACTGAAAAAGATAAGCATTGATTGATTATATGGGTCGCGTTAAATCAAATTAATTGTGTTTTAGGATAGATTATGAGTAGAACCATAACAAAGATAAAAATGCAGAACAAAGGGTATCTTACATAAACTCCTCGCCGTTAAGATAAAGCCCTGAAATCATTTGCAGCGATTTCACCTACAGTCGACAGCCAGATAGGGTAGAAAAAGAAAGCAGGTAGAAATAGCATTCATAGGATCATCAATATTGACCGCAGCTGATTAATTGATAGTTGATATGAGTCGAAAAGCAATATGTTATGCAGTGTTTTTCCGATACTAGGGAACAGTGGATATGAGACCTTTTTTGAACGGTCAAAAGGAGGTCTCATATCAGTGGATCGACAGTATACACGAACACATAAAAATAGCGTCCAGTATTGTTTTTCGAACCATGGCTGAGAAGAATAGTTGAATTTATATACAGTCAAACCTCGATATAAGGGCACCCCTGGGGACGGCCCCAAAATGCCCTTATATCGAGGTGCCCTTATATCGAGGTGCCCTCATATCGAGGTTTTCAAACGAACCAAATTTCAGAGTGCCCTTATATCGAGGTTTTCCTTCTAATGCCCACTATTATAAGTCGATTGAAACATTTATTCGTATAACATCAAAGAATAACAATAAAACAATTAAGTAAACATCAAACAATCAACGAACACGCGGAAAAAAGGTAAGGATTGAGGTTTGCTTCTGTTTCTTGTGTGAAAGCAACACCTGAATAAAAATGAGGGAAATTAAAATTCTAATTCCATAGGCTCTTCAGTTTCCTAAATTTGTGATTGAACAAAGAATAAAGGGAGTAAGTTTTTATTTCTTACCTGCCTGAACTTCACAGTTAGATTCGACGGTCTTCCTTCTTCATGCGCTCGTCAATGCCTTTCAGCCATTCTTCGAAAAAATCACCCAAACAAAGAAAGTGACGAAAAGTCATAAAGATTTGACGTGGAATACGATTTGTAGTCGACCGGTGTTTTGTTTTTCTTGAAGCAATGAGGCTTTGCCGATTTTCCAATCACCAATAGAGGAAGCTCATGAGTGCCAGACATATTAGCGCCGACCAGAACCGTTATTCGCTTCTTGCTCTTCTTTCCTCCAGAGCACTTGTCGCCTGTAATCATAATAAGATGCAAAACATAATTAGAATGCTAACCTTTGGACGCCATCGCCAATATTTTGGAGAGTTTGTCGTTTGATGCCCATTTGACTAGCCAGGTCTTTTTGTGTCACGTTCTTGTTTTTTTTCATATTCATCGAGGACCTTTTTCCTGAGGTTGAAATTGACAGACTGCCGCTTGTTAGGAGTACTCATTGCTAGCAAACTGAAAGTAAAAGTAATAAGAACACTCAGCAAAAAAATACAAGCTAGAATGTTTTTCGTAAGGAAAATGTGAGAATGAAGAATGAAAAATGAACGCGTCTGTTATGACTTGTGTATGAAACAAAAAAGACGCGAATTCAAAAGCAGATGTTTGGATAATTTTTGAAATGCCCTTATATCGAGGTTTATTTTATTGAGTGAAACTTGGCAAAAGTGCCCTTATATCGAGGCGCCCTTATATCGAGGTTTATTTTGCCTTACTTAAGGTAAATCCAATAAATTTTTAAAAAGTGCCCTTATATCGAGGTGCCCTTATATCGAGGGCCCTTATATCGAGGTTTGACTGTATGCATATTTTCAATATGGAAGAATCGCATCCATACCTTCTGAAAATGACGGCATACAGGCTGACCCAACCAAGCCACAGTGCTGATCGTAGGCTTTTTTGTCAGCATCCTGGAAGGTTCCTCAAGTCGACGACGCTGGTTCTTCTGCTTGACGAACTAGAACAAATATGAAAATAAGTTTATAGTATTCCAAAATTTTATCTGTAGTAAATTAAATTATTTCAAGACAGAACACGAGACTGAAAATTATCGAGCAAATTTTTGGGTCGAAAAGTGATAATTCGATTTTATTAATGACCGGACACAAAAAAATAACCTATTTTATTGCATTGCTAACACGGGAAGTGCACGACCCGACCATGGCCTGCTGAAAAACCTTATATACCAAAAGATAGCTCTAGCCTTGCTGATCACGTACCCGCTTTCAGAATCTTCTATGGAGCGATTTACGCCGAGATATTGATCTTCGAAAATTAAAAAATCTGCCAGCTAGGATATATAGCTGGCTAACATCATAACCAAACATGTCAGTATGGCGCAGTGGAATCATCCTTTTTAATGTCACAGGTTCAACTCCCAGTTGGTGCATTTTTCAACTTTATTTTTGTTTTGTTTATTTTCTTGCTGGTATGTTTCAATGTTTCATGTTTTTACAGATATAATGGCTTTCTCCGTAGGAAATTTTATGGCAATTATGGTGGACAAATATCCCATGCTTGGTGATGCAAGAACTGCTGGTCGACAAGAGAGAAAACTGGTGCACATTGTCATTGGAGTGATTGAGCGCTGTCCATGCAATGAAGAAGTTGATTTTGACATGGAAGTGAATGCCAAAGACACTAATTTCATTCGTTGCTCTTATTGCGAACAGTATCTCTGTTTTGATCATTTTGTTGTGAACAAACACTGTCATTGATTATTTGCTGTTTACAAATAGAAATTTGTACGAAAAAACTGAAAAATTAAAAAATGCACCAGCTGGGGGTCGAACCTGTGACATTAAATAGGCAGCCCATAGTGTTTCCACTGCACCATACTGACATGTTTGAGTATGCTTAGTAATACTTACGTTTCCTGACTGAGCACTTAAAACCAAATAAAAAATGTTCTGACTAGGGCTGACCAATGGTCAATTGACCAATTGTTCTCCGCTATTTGCAAACTGTGCTACAGTCAGCTATACTTTTATATACAAATATACTTTTTTTGGGGCAAATATACTCTTGCAAATATACTAAGAAAAAAGATTACCATTAGTTTTTTAGGAAGACAAATAAAAGCTGCCCGTTTCGTCAGAAAAGTTGCCCTTTTTATCATATTTCGAATTTTTTAACTTTACCTATCTTTTATATAAGAGCTTGACATGTAAACCTGATTCATATGCTGTTCAAGTAATAAAGTACACCAAAAATACTTTAGAGCAATTTATTGTATATATTTTGACAACGACTTTAACGCCGGCTTTTTTTTTTTATCACGGCGTGACGTCTTTTAAACGCCGGCGTTTATCCGCCGTTTATAGAACGCCGACAAAAATTAAACGCCGGCGTGACCCCGGCGTTAGAACAATCCTGCTCTCGTTTCGTACCCCAGCTGTAATGGACTCCCTCTACTACAGACACTTGAGGCCGGTCCTCAGCGGTCCATTATAGGAGGAGTCGACTGTATAAAAAACACATAAAAGTTTTGGACACAAATTTCCGTTCATATCAAAAACCCTTTTCTCACCTAGGTTATGAATTTGTTGGGGATGAATTAACCGCTGTTCCACACATTTGATCACCACTTTGGCGTAAGGTTTCGCCTAAGTTAGAAAAAGATTTGTTTTTATTCAAAAAGGCTGAAGTATGGTATACCACATGTTCCCAAAACTGGGGTTTGACCACATATTCGAACGTTTCAGGTCGTAATTAGTACGAAAATCATGTTTTCCGGTGGCGGAAAGACATTTGCAAAAAAAAAATTTGACCGAAATCGACCAAAACCACAGGGTTCCCGAACAATTCAGTGCTCGCATTAGCGTTTAGGGGCCAAAGCTGACCCTTTATACACACCTGCCTGCCTAATGTTATTGTTTCTTGCATAAAAAAGCACTTTCGCCTCAACAATGCCAGTGCCTGCCGAAGGCAAGCAGGTGTGTATAAAGGGTCAGCCCTTGGCCCGAACAATGTACCCCCAAAGGGGCTTCCTATTGAATTAGGGTGCCTGCCGAAGGCAGGCAGGTGTGTATAAAGGGTCAGCCTTGGCCCCTAAACGCTAATGAGAGCACTGAATTGTTCGGGAACCCTGTGGTTTTGGTCGATTTCGGTCAATTTTTTTTTTTGCAAATGTCTTTCCGCCACCGGAAAACATGTTTTTCGTACTAGTTACGACCTGAAACGTTCGAATTAGGGGTCAAAACTTACTTTTGGGAACATGTGGTATACCATAATCCTGCCTTCAAAAATTTCGATTTCCTTTAATGAATATATATATGGCCGGCAATCGGGGGCCGGCAACTGGGATGGCTGGCAAATGGGGGCCGGCTATTCACACAAATAAATGTGAGGGCATGTGGGAACTAATAAAGCACAAAATGAAACGCTTCAGAGGAACTAGCGAAGCACACTTATAAGGTTACATTAGTGAAGCTATATTCTGGTATGATTCTAATGCAATGGATGTTGATATCTTAGAACACTTCGTAGATTTCCTGAGCAACATGACCTTTTTGTAAAAAAATAGGTTTTTTGATGTTTAGATGCATTTTCACCTTGAATCAGCATATATTTTGAAAAAATATATTTTGCAAATGCATAAATAAATTTCTTTTAACTTTTCCATATGCAACACTTGCATGTTTCATGTTTCTTAATTGTTTTCTAACAAAAAAGTGCATTTGAATGCTTTTTACGATTTCTGGGAAATTTTTTTTACAAAAAAAACAACAGGTGGGACCAAGGCAAATTTTTTTCATGAAAATTTTTCGCCGAAAATTTTTTTTTGCGTGAAAATGCTAAAAAAGTGAAAATAAACACTTTTTGAGACTTTTGGGAAAAAAAATATTTCGAAAAAAAATCAACAGGGGGGGAGGCATCTTTTTTTCCAGAGATGCGAATGCATATAGAGCAGGGCTCGTATCTCAAAATTAAAAAAAAAAAAAGACATTTGGTAAAAAAAGGACATTTTGACCATTTTTGAAGGAAAAAGGTCATTTTATCCAGTGCTTATTGCCATTTCGAAGCGAAAAAAAAAGATTTTGACTAAAATTTCAAAAATAAATAAAGATTTGGGGTCCCGAAAAAAGGACAAATCTTTTTAAAAAGGACATATACGTGCCCTGATATAGAGCCGACATTTCTTATCATAGAACTTCAAACAGCAAAGGCATAATTATGAACTCAATCTTTGAAGATGTTGTTACAAAATACGGTGTTAATGAAACTGTTCTTATTTCATTTGCAAGGACATCTAGCATCATACCTTACTGGTATGCCTCCATGATTGCTCAGATGACCGGAGCTGTAAGTTTGGGTGAGAAACTGGTTGTTCCGCGTAATGCCAAATTTTTTAATATTGTATTGCATATAAAATCGAGAATTTTTTTTGCTAGAGCCGAAAGATTACGTAAAACAGCAAGCACTTAACAAGTGCACCTTTATGTTTCATGAAGGTGAATGCTTAATGGACGACTGTTCTCAAGCTATTGCATAGCTCTCGATACCCGAAATTATATGACATGATTCACAAATGCTAATTAAATTAATGTTTTTATCTCTTATTAGAATAAAAACTTACCTGATAAAAATTTAAATGAAAAATTTTGCGCCTTTATTGCGAAATATATTTCATAATAAAATTGCGAAATACTCAGCAGTTAAAAATGTTCAATTTTAACATGCTGCACGCTGATTTGCTGGTTTTATTTAGGCCACGCCCTATAATTAATAAATGACTAAATGCAAAAAAAAATTACCATTTAAAAAATTATTACTGTAATTTTTCTAATAAACGACCTGCCCGAGATCCGGCATTTTCTTTATTTATTTTTAGCGTTTTTAACCCTATTTTAGGGTTTCCATTTGGGTTCATTAATCAGAAAAAGGTTGATTTTAGATACTACGAATTCTTAATAATCTGATTTTTAGTCCGAAAATCTAATTTTTTTCAATTGGGTACTTTGTATACCAAAAAAAATATTAAAAATCTGATTTCCAGTCCTAAAATTTGATTTTTGAAATTTCTCGTCTAATTTCTGAAAATAAGTTATGTAACTCCTGCGTAATTTTGATAATGGCCTAAAAAAACTACTCTCGTGTTTTGATAAAACAAGGGACAGGCATTCCCAGTCCCTTGAAAGACCTTACAACTATACTCACACATATTTTTTCATTTGCATTAAAAAAATTGCAGAAATAGCAAAAAGTATGGAAAAGGTCAGCTTATTAAAATTCTCTCAAAAATTGTTACACTTTTGCTCTAAAGCAATACCAAGAAGCAGCCGAATAAGTTCAACTATTTGAAAAGATTTTTTTTATGTTTTTTTTAACAGTGCGTTTTTTCGGTTTTTATACAAAGCTATTTACGGCCAGACACCAGAATTGGCTAAGTTTTGGTAAAATAAAAAAATTTATTATTTGAAACTTT
This sequence comes from Ditylenchus weischeri, assembly GCA_029231635.1. Taxonomy (NCBI): domain Eukaryota; kingdom Metazoa; phylum Nematoda; class Chromadorea; order Rhabditida; family Anguinidae; genus Ditylenchus; species Ditylenchus weischeri. Next base: position 265,810 of record JAMRYI010000109.1, read on the forward strand.
TTAAAAAACCTTAGTACGTTTTAACTTTTAACTTTTTAACAAAAACAGCTTATTTTTAGCGAAATTAGGAAGGTTTTTTTGCTCAAAATCTCTTGCTGCTTCTTTCTTGGGTTTATATTTCAATTCACGATTTTTTTATTGTTTGTTTTTTAGATGGAAGAACTGAAATGTTTAATTTTTTATAATCTGTATGAAAGGCTTCTAAATTGGTCTAATATTTTTTTTTGTTTATATCGGGCTCCTAGAACAAAATTTTAAATATAAGGACGTCTGCTCGAAATAAAGACATTTTGAGTATTTTGGTAAAAATATGATTTTTTATTCAGGGATTTCAGCTCTTTTGCTGCCTAAAAATAAGAGATTTTGACGTCAAATTCTAAAAAAAATAAGATTTGGAATTCTAAAAAAGGACAAATCTTATAAATAAGGACATTTGGGAGCTCTGTTTTAATGCCTTTTTGTGGAGTACAGTCGATTTATTTTTTTTCCCAAAAGAGATAAATTTTTCGAGTTCTGGGTCGAAGAAACTTGCAAAATCGGAAAAATGTTTATTTTGGATATATTAGTGCTCCAATGTGTTTTTAAGTGGATTCTTACGATCCTTACGACCTCTGTTGTTTTATTTTAGCCTAATAGGGATTTTAAGAATTTAGATAAATTGAAAAATTTGATGATATATATCCGTGATCGCTAAAATTTGATAAATTTTCTTTATATACTTAGGGTTCTTAATTTTTCAAGGGTACATTTAAAGGGACATTCTCGTCGCCGATGGAAATATTTTGAAAGGCGGGTACCAATTCAAACGAGAATTAAAAAGTCTCATTTTAGTAAAAATGTCAGGAAAAAGGTTTGCTTCCAGCCGGAATCGAACCGACGACCGACTTTCATAACACTCCGCCGCATTACGGTGTCCAGTAAAAACGCCTACGCAAAAACGCCTACAGTAAAAAGGCCTACGCAAAAACGCCTACGCAAAAACGCCTACGCAAAAAGGCCTACACAAAAACGCCTACGCAAAAAGGCCTACAGTAAAAACGCCTACAGTAAAAACGCCTATAGTAAAAACGCCTATAAAATTATCTACATTTTTTCAGTCCTGAAACGAATAGAATTCCCATTTTCTAGTCCATAGTAACAATTCATTCTCCTATAATTTTTCTTCGGAAATTTGCTGATGGCTGTCACCGCTGTTAACTATGCTTTTTTTTGCAGAATTGCTCAGATGATGATCAAAAATCAAAAAATTAAAAAGGCCGCCTTATTAAAGCGGGCCGGTTTATTGGAGTAAATACGGTATATTTTAAGTTTTATATACTTTTTTATTTTTTTCTTTTAAAGTATCCTTGTCACTTTAAATGTTGTTCTATGAACCAACCTCAGTTTTGCTGGATGTCCTGTATAGCAACATAACCAGGTGGTCGTCCATTTGGATCAAAACTTTTCAATTTTTTTTGCGTTTTTGGGTTCCAAAACCTGTTTACTGCACTTATTAGAGCATTCTAAAGATGGTTTGACAGTAATAAAATTACGTTTTGCAAGATTTTCGAAAACTTAAAATAATAAAATTACGTTTTGCAAGATTTTCGAAAACTTAAAATTTTATCAAAACGTAATTTCACTACTATCAAACCATCTTTAGAAAAGTTTTGATCCAAGTGGACGACCACCTGGTTTTGTTGCTATATAGGACATCCAGCAAAACTGAGGTTGGTTCATAGAAAATCATTTGAAAAACAAGGATACTTAGACAAAAATATAGCAATATTATTGGTTTAAAAAATACGGAGCGAATTAGCCGCGGATTTAACTGACCACTGCCCGAGTAGCAGAAATCGTTGAAAGCTGGTCGCGGGTTTGATTCCCAGCCATGTCACAGCACGTCTAACATAGTTTTTAATACTAATGTATTACTGTTATTTGAGAAAAAATAATGTCTGCTGTCACTAGGATTTAAACATGTAACCTCACAATTTTGGAAAGGCTAATTTACCACAGGGGAAATTACTGGACGGTGAATTTACCGTAAGGAATTTACCACCTCCATTGAAACACTGTGACGTTCCAATCAGATCGGAATAAAATTTCTTTTGAATGAAAAAAATCCTCTCATTTACGCGATTAACCGAGGGTCGATTTGAGGAGGGACAATTGACCGCCGAGTTGACGTGTCCGGGGACGATTACACTAATAAAATCGGAAAAACCGCAGTTTCGAGTTAGGAAATTAGACATTTTGAAATTGGTGCCCAAATGAGGTGCCCAAATGAGTTTTGCCCAAATGAGTGCCAACGCTGAAAAGAATATGGAAATTAGGTTTAGAAACAGTTGTAGGCCTTTTTACTGTAGGCCTTTTAGCGTAGGCCTTTTTGCGTAGGCCTTTTTACTGTAGGCCTTTTAGCGTAGGCCTTTTTGCGTAGGCGTTTTTGTGTAGGCCTTTTTACTGTAGGCGTTTTTGCGTAGGCGTTTTTGCTGTAGGCCTTTTTACTGTAGGCGTTTTGCGTAGGCGTTTTTGCTGTAGGCCTTTTACTGTAGGCGTTTTTGCGTAGGCGTTTTTGCTGTAGGCCTTTTACTGTAGGCGTTTTTGCGTAGGCGTTTTGCTGTAGGCCTTTTACTGTAGGCGTTTTGCGTAGGCGTTTTGCTGTAGGCGTTTTTGCTGTAGGCCTTTTTACTGTAGGCGTTTTTGCGTAGGCGTTTTTACTGTAGGCGTTTTTGCGTAGGCGTTTTTGTGTAGGCCTTTTTACTGTAGGCGTTTTTGCGTAGGCGTTTTTGCTGTGGCCTTTTTACTGTAGGCGTTTTTGCGTAGGCGTTTTGCTGTAGGCCTTTTTACTGTAGGCGTTTTGCGTAGGCGTTTTTACTGTAGGCCTTTTTGCGTAGGCGTTTTTGTGTAGGCCTTTTTACTGTAGGCGTTTTTGCGTAGGCGTTTTTGCTGTAGGCCTTTTTACTGTAGGCGTTTTTGCGTAGGCGTTTTTACGGTACTCCCGCATTACCACTGAGACACCAATGCTACTAACCAGGAATATTGTTTTTTATTACTTATCACAAAAGGGCACTCAACGAATTTATATTTCAAAATAATTCTGTTTTGAATTGACCCGATACCCGCCTTTCAAAATATTCCCATCGGCGGCGAGCATGCCCCTTTAATAGCCCCCATATCAATCATAAGAGCATAAACTAACTCTTACGCTAATTTAACAACATCTCATTATTCCACATAATGCACAATCTTTTTTTAGCTGTTTTCCAAATTGCTTTAAAGCCTTCTAATTTGTGCTCTTTTTTTGGTTCCTACCTTTTTGTCTTAAATGCCATATTGTAGTCTATACTTTTTGTTTATCTTTTATTAAAAATGGAGATTTGGTGTATGGTGTCACACAAGGTGTCTTACTCATTAAGCCGAAAAAATAGCATTCTCACACACTTTTTTACCCTTTTCATACTTTTCTATTAGCAGCGGTGGTATTAGTAGTACAATGTGTGGTTGTCATGACAAGACTAAATGTGTTGTTGACAGGACAGCTACAATCCAGGGCATTTATTTTCTCTTTAGTTCTGAATAGGGTAACTGGCACTACTACCAACACTATTTCACATATATATATTAAAGTTTTTTGCACACACCAAACTACTTTATCTTGCAAACATTTGCTTTACTGCGAAAGCATAAAGCTTATTTTGGATTTTTGCATAAATTTTCAATTAAGCCATATAATGCTAGAAAATTGAAAATTACTAACTTTGCTTAAAGTGACGAACTTGTTTATAGGTTTTGTCAATTTTTGTATTGGCTTAAAGCACCAATAGCGCTTACGGCGACGAGTTTCATATGTTTGAATTGGCGGGAGACAGTTTTTTTACTCCGAAAATGCACAAAAAAAATTATTTTATCACTATTTTAATCAGTTTATAGTTCAAAAAAAATAATGTCCTGCATTTTCGAAGTAAAACAGCTGTCCCCGCCAATTCAAACATACAAAGCTCGTGGCCGTAGACAGTAATGGTCCTTTAATAAACATTTTTTCAAAATTCTTTCAAATGCTACCGTCCCCAAGCATACGCACGGACCGTATTTTTGACGGCCCGGGTCAAATTTTTTTCGACCCGGCCCTGAGGGGTTGATTTTTTTCGGTGCGGGTATATGGGAAGGGGGGAGGATGGGTGGTTATATGACATTAGTGCCAAAATTTTTATTTATTTTTAAAATTTAATTTTGCAAAATTTTGCACCAAGTGATTTTATTAGGTTGCGTCATAAATACGTTAGTTTCTTTCAAAAGTCGTTTTTTGTGGCATTGTGTTTTTTGCATTAATGTTTTGACAGTTTTTAAAAAGTTTACCTTTCATTTTGTAGCTGAGATTCTTAGCTACAAAATGAGAGGTCAACTTTTGAAAAATTGTCAAAACATTTATGCAACAAAACACAATGCCACAAAAACGACTCTTAAAACGAACGTGTTTATGACACAATCTACCATGTGACTGAAAAGTTCCCGGACAAAGTTTAAAGCCAATTTTTTCCGTAAAATAAGAACATAAATGCATTTTTTGGTATCATCAGAAAGCCCTTGTTCTCCTCTCTTGAATAGTGTCGATAGTCCGACTTCCAGTTGTTTTGCCACTTTCCTGACCGAATTCTTTTTGCTGTGGATGTGCCCCTCTTTGTGACCGTTGAAATGACAGATTTTCTTCTTGATCTTTCGAATGTTCTCTAGAGTGGTGGCTGTAGCGGGTCGCCCACTTCTTGCTCTGTCTTCATTGCGGCCTGTTTCACGAAATCGCTTGATGGCATCCGAAACTGTTTGCTTTGGAACATTCCTATCACGAGCGATCTCACTTGGCTTCTTCCCTTCTTCCCAAAGTCGCACAATGCCTGCCCTCAGATCGGACATTCTAAAGCATGGAATTTATTGACATAAAACGACAAGCGATACACTATTCAAGAGAGGAGAACAAGGGCTTTCTGATGATACCAAAAAAATGCATTTTTGTTCTCATTTTACTGAAAAAATTGGCTTTAAACTTTGTCCGGAACTTTTCGGTCACATGGTAATATGTCGACAATCCTAAGACTTATTACTCTGACCGACCAAACTTCATTCAACGAAAACACAAAAAGTAAAGTAAAAATTAAAAATTCTTAGATCAAATATATGACTAAGTGTGCTTATTTTCTCGCTTACCCAATTCATCAATCTCTTTTTTACTTACCATATTTGCTTTGTTTATGATCTTTTCTTCTAATCCAATTTTTTCTTTGTGTTCCAAGTATTCAACAGCAGCCTATATTTAGCAAAACCAATTTTTTCTTAAACAAAAATTTTATCTTTATTTCAATTTTTTCCAATTCCTATAATAATAATAATAATAATAATAATAACCCATTAAAAAGTAGGGTTTCTTTTAAATTATTTCGCAAAACAAACTTTAATTATGCTTTTGTTCATTGTAGGATTAAATGAAGTGGTATTTTTAAAGCCTTGATTCTTCGAACAAACAATTTTTTAAAATTTAATGTCTTATTACCTTTTTGAATGCCTTCAATCAAAAAGACAAGATTAGGAAACATATATTTTTGTGAACACTATACTTAATTGCTCTATCTTCCTTGGCAATTATGCTTTGCAAGTTAAAGATGTCAGACCAAGTCTTTTTTACAACCACCTCAACATTCCGAGCTCTGCGTTTTAGCAAAAAAAAAAAGTTTTTGAAAAAGCTTGAAAAACATTTGTTTTGGCAAAGTTGAGGTTTGACCCTGAACTACCCTCAACTTTGTCAAAACAAATTTGTTTGTTGATTATCTAGGAAGTTTGGCGGGATTTTTCCTGTTTTCATTGCCTGAAGATCAATGATTTATTGAGAAGAAGAAGTGGGGAAAAAACTAACTATAACTACCAAGTCAGCGAAATATCCAGTTCTTCTTGATCATCCTTGGAGGTAGAGTCAAACCAGTATTTTGAAGTCCAAGAACTTTTTTGAGAAGAAACATCAGCAGCTTCTGACAACTTGGCCCTTTTTGGTAGCTATTGGCTCCGACTTCGACGGACAGCAGGCTTTTTGAGCAGACGATTGATTTGCTTCAACACCATTATTAATGCAGATCTAAACAATTTCATTATGTTATAGAGCACGAAAAAGATGAAAATAAGTCACCTCCAGATGTTTTTCAATTCTTCCGCTATGAGTGGTGCAGCGCGCATTGCAGAATTTGCAGTAACCGACAAAGATCGATTTTCCACTTGCATCCAATTCCTGCTTTCTGTTGAAATCGCTCCAGCACCATGAGAGTGGTTTAGTTACCTTTGACGTTGAGCTAGCTGAAAAATCAAGCTAAAACAGCCGATTAGTGTTCAACTGTATAGCTGTACAGCTTGAACTTGAACAGTTCTGAATCAACACAGAGAAAAATACGAAATTATGCATTGAAAATACGCCGCTGCAAATACTATTCGCGCGCGTAGTGAAAAAAATATTTTGCTCCATTTTGATACAGTCGAGCAAAATCTAGATTTTGCTCGAGAAAAAACCGAGAATTTTTTCAAGCAATTTCTCGAGAAAAAAAAATCAATTTCCCAAGAAAAAATCGTGATTTTGACATTATATACCAAAAAAATATTGTCGGCGAGAAAAATCGATTGGTGGAAACAGAATTTCGGAAATCGCTCTTTACAAAAAGTTATGGCTATTTCAAAACCGCCGAATTTCTCGGAACACCCTGTATATCAAAAGTTCAATGCGTTAATTATGATACGAAATCCACTTTAAAAATCTTTTCGTGATTTTTTTTATTCCCTTTTAATATTGTTCAAGGTTGAAAACGAACATCGTAGCAATTCTGCTGAATAAATAATCTGGGATTTAAGCGAAAACACTCTTTTCAAAATAAAATAGTTGTTTTGCAAATTTTGTAGCAGAAAAGTAATTAAAAGCTTTCTTAACATTATTTTTTTCTAGTTAAATATACAAAAGTTAGATTGCTTAAACTACAATTTGAACAAATTTGTAGTAAAACAATATTGCTTTTATAAATAGCTAATATGTTCACGCTAGATTTCGCTAAACCTTTCATTTAGCAAAAAACAAATTAGTTTGAAACACAGCTTATTCTTAGTAAAGAGCGTAAACAGAATTCTCGATGCAAATAATTGTATTTTCACCTTTTTGCCAGCAAAAAAGGTCAGTACAATTTTGAGTGTGACGCTGTAGAGATTAAATTGAGAATTTTTTCTTCGTTAATCCCACAATAATATTTGTACTCAGAAAAAGTAGATAAAAATAGGCTAGACAATTTTTTGGCAACACTTTGCAGAAAAAAAAACTTCTTCAAAGCTTTAATAATTTTTTTGTCAGTTTTCAAATTAATACTTAATCAGACCTGATAAGTCAGTCAAATTTCGATCTAACGTACATCATACAAGTTAGCTCCCCAGCTGGGCCCGATGATTTTTTGGAAACCAATTTTTTTAAGTCTATCACCAGTGATGAGCTGAGGTCACTTTTCGGCATATTGATGGAGATGGGCTTGTAAGGTGCTAGTTAACAATCCTGGTGCAAGCTTAAGTTTTTGACATTGTAGCTACTTTTTGTGAACTCTTGTTAAAGTATCAAAAATTAAAGATGTGTGCTTAAGCTATTGAAAAGTTAATTACGTTTTATAGTCGCAAAACACTATAGCTGGGGTGAATATCTAAACAGGGCTTTTTTAAGCTTTTGTGCTTTAGTGGGTGGCGGAGAGGTCAATTCGTATTTGTAAGCAATATGATTAAAAACTAGGGTATCGATCTGTCCTTTATAAAAATATTTTGCCTTTTTTCAGCACCCTTGATTGCGCGCGGGACACTATTTTTACTTACATCTTTTTTAATTTTAAAATTTTAGATAAAATCTTTTTTCGCTTCGAAATGGCAATAATCACTGCATAAAATTACCTTTTTCATCAAAAATGGTCGAAATTTCCCTTTTTTTAATTTTGAGACCGATACTCTATTAGATACCCTTAAACGAATAAAACAGCCTTATTTTCATCTTATCCCCCTTGATGCTTTTTAGTGACGAATTTGCAAAAAACACAATACGTTTAAGAAAGGCATTTTTCTAAAATTAAAGGACCAATGAGAATTTTACACGTTTGAATGCGCGCGGGACACTATTTTTACTCCGGAAATGTTCAACATTATTTTTTTAAATTCGTAAATGTTTGCGAACTGAAGTTAATTATGATAAAATCGGTAAAAGAAAGCAGGTATCTTGGTGGTGTAGTGGTAAAACAGCGGCAGCTGTACAAGTTTGCTGGTGTGTTCGATTCCCAATGCCGGCTCTCCTTTTTAATTATTCAACTATATTATGTTTTGCAGAGTACGTTGTTGATAGTTTACTGAAAAATAATTTTCTTTGCCTAACTTACTCATTGCATTTTCATCACATAGTGAAGTTTGGTCTTTCAAAAACTATTATTCAGCCCCTCTAGCCACAAATTTTTTATTTGTTGCTGAAATTTTTTCTACGTTGTTTAACTGCCTATATCGTCAGCATTCTCGTGAAATGCAATAGCAATTTGAGCAAGATAGCCTTTGCACTCCAGCTACTTTTTCTCTATCTATCTATTTTGGTCCAGCTCGGACCGAAATTCGGATTGTCGGTCCGGTCAAACAAAAATTTGTGCGAAAAATGCGGACATTATTTATCATCTTTTTTGCTTAAAAAAGTTGTTTAACCTATCACAGCGTGTCAAGCCATATAATCTAGAGTTGACCAATGATCATCTGACGCCATATGACCGGTCAGTTAATACAAAATGATCGGTCATATGGGTTTCGGTCATTTTCCTCACTCATTTTCATCACTCAAAATGTTAAAATAAATAAATGTTTTAGCGTCAATTTAAAATTTTTTAAATTTTTTTTTAATTTTTCTGGAATTTTTATTTTAGCTGTACGAATTTAAGTTGTTGATGCAGAATGTTCCGTAATAGTGTTTATTTAATGTCAATGAATGTTTAAATGTATTTTCGCGTGAAATTTGTCTTATATTTGTATGTGTATGTGAAAACTGATACTTTTTACAAGAAACAAGTTAAATTGGGAAAATGATCGAAAATGACGTCATTTTAATAAATGAAAGGTCGTATGACCGCTTTAGAAAATGACCGGTCACTTCGACAACCCTAATATAATCCATTCAGATTGAATTTCGAATTTGAATTCAAATCATATTTTTTTGTGTCAGGACCACGTGGAAAAATATTGCAATTTTTCTCTGTTTTTACTTTTACTTTTTTGAAGTTAGTACAGGGTTGGGCAAATTTGTTGCACTTTTTGTTTTGCTCATAACTTTTCAAATTTATTGTGTCTTGACGAGATCTTTTTTTTATTCGATAGAGGACACTACAGGAAATCGAATGACACTAATATCATTATTTTCTATTCGTGTTTTCATGTTTTGCTGACTTGTTAAACATTTGTTTGATTTTAGCTACAAATGGAATATTCGATCGAGCAAAAAGCCTGGACAATTATCTGGTACGGGATGCATGGATCGCCGGAAAGAGTTCAAATCGAGTATCGAAAGAAGTACGGAAGACATCAAGGACTCCAAGCAATCGACAAATCTACGACTGGTGGGTCAAGTTCTTTGAAACTGGTAGCGTGAACCGAAGAGAGAAGACGAAGACAAGTTGTTTGTTTCTTTGTGGTTAATTTTGTTTTTCAGATGGGTTCGAACAGAATTGACAGAAGATGTAGTGCTGTATATCATACTTCGATTAGCGATTGCTTCGATTAGTGCCTACAGAAAGCTGAAAAAATTCCGCACATTTCTGTTGTTTTACTTTTTTCATTTTGCTTTTTGATTTTGCAGAAGATTTAAACAGCAATTTAAATTGCTGATTTGGTATGTGATTGGAAAACTGCGAATCACTTAAGCCTTTTAAAAATGGCTAAACCCTATCAATACCCTAAATTACAGACACAAATATGAAGACAAAGAAGGTTGTATTGGGTTTCGATTTTATTAGTTTCGGAATGTGCGAGTTTGAATTTTTTCCGTTTTCGAATATTTCTGTGTTCGAGAGCTACTTTCGCAAAGTTCTTTTTCGCAATTTTTTTTTCAATAACATACGCTTTTAAAATTATTTTTTTCCGTATAATATTTTTATGAAAATTTACTTCTATGAACGTTCTTGTTTGAATTGTCCTGTATTCACAGTTCATTAAGGATCAAAGTATTGCCTTTTAAGTCATTTCAAATGCCTATGCAATGCGCACTGCCCTTGGTGGATAGTTTTTGTGGATTTTTCCGACTTTTTATGGCTATATTGAGTTTCGCAAGATTATATCCAACTGTAGTTTGGTTTTTTGACTCAACTATATTATGTTTTGTAGAGTACGATGTTGATAAGCGACAGTGAAGAATAAATCGATGTCTTCGGTGATTCCAGTGATGAAGAAGATCAAGATGCTGAACGTCCTGCGGAAGAGCTTAGTATTAGTTGTAAATGGTATGTCATATTTCTTGACTAGGTAACCGTCTCTTTTTGAAAGGCTTCGACCTTAAATGGCCTGCCAGGTAACTCTCTATTTTGTTCTACAGTTGACTTTTTCAGACTCATTTTCTCTGGCTGAACCACCCTGCACTAAAATATATAAATAAATGTTAGCTTTGCAGGCTTTTTTGTTTAATTAAGGATTTTTATTTAAGTCTTTGTGAGAAAATGGCGAGTATTTTGTTTGGTAATCTGAGAAATCACTAAATATACTGAAAAGTTCATAGAAAACAATAATAAAGTTAGATAGTCTGAGTTTTCAAAAAAAATCGACTAGTTTTTTAGCTCCGAAATATCACTTCAACCGTATGTTTTATATTAGCAAGATTTTATAAGATAAGGTCAAAGCAGGGTAACGTAAATGTACTTTATTTAAAGATTTGTACCAAATCTTTAGAATTTTCGGAGATTTTAACACGGTAAAAGCTGTATGTACCAAACTAAATGTTTTGTGCATAATTTCACGCTGAACACGATGACTAAAAAAAATTAGCAAAGAGGAGGTATTCCAACGGGTAAAACAGCATTTGAAAATAGGTAATTTTAACCTATTACCAACCAGCTGGACTTTGAGCAAATATGAGTGGTACTTGCTCAAAGTAATGCAGCACCTAATTGTGAAATATCTCAAAATGCAGAGCTTGATCAGGGCTTTCTATTGCGCACAAACTTGTAGCAGAGTGATTAAAATTTCACAGAGTAGTTTTGATTTTTCTTCTAAAAGCCAGTTTTCGAAAATCCTCAACTTTGTTTATAAAATGACCATAACTTTTTTCAGAGATGATATATAGCTGAATCCTAAAGTGAAAAATGGAGGAAAAAAATCTCACGGTTATTTCAGCACTAATTTGGCACTATTATAAAATTGTGACAAAATGGCAAAAGAAATATTTAGGTCGTTACTCAAGTTTCCTATAACTGTGTCTCCGCTAATAAAACCATTGATTCTGACACCGGATTCAGATGAATCTAAAATATGTTTGAGTCCGTCCTAACATACGGTAGCCAACCCTTGCCTAAAAAATGAATAGGGGGACCAAGGCAAAAAAAACATGCCGCTCTAGGATAAGGCCAAAATATGGTCAGTAATGGACCCCTCATACTGTTCTATTCTATTAGAAATCAATGTCAAAAGGTAGCCGGAAACATCTCCCATTTATTCAACAGAATACCGCTTTTCTCACACCCATTAGTAAGCTTACTGTTTTAAACTTCGATCTTTTTGTTTTGTTCTCCAAAAAAAACTTCTGTCATTCCCATACTCATGATTCATACATAAACTTTTTAGTCAACAAAAAATAAAGTTTTTCTTTAATGGATAATTGTTTTGATTCAAAACTTTTGCATGCTTTTTTTATTAATAGAAAAAATTTGCTTTCAATAACAAGTTTTTTCCTTGTCTTAAATATGCTTTGAATTTATGTTTTTGTAGTTTTATATACTAATAAATCCGACCAGTTTCCCTACAAAAAACATGATTTTTAGATTTCAAATTTTCTGTTTTCCTAGGAACCTAATCATTATAGTAAAAAAGAAAACAAACAAATGTCCTATTTGAACAAGCTGTTCTATTTTTCTAACTATATTGAAATTATCAATACATATTTTAGTTAAAGGTGGGTGCACATCGAGATGCGAATATTTTGAACTCTCGATTCCCAGTGGACGCATAAACTATTTTTTACTCTACATTTTAGTAAGTTCACTAATTTCTAGGGCCTAAAACTATCGGGCAATCAATTGAAATCATTTCCAGCACTGATTCACTGTCACTTAATGCACCAATTTTGCGATTTCATGAAAATGACCATCAAAATAAAAAGAAACCAGCCCAAATAATACGTACTTAGTTTTACATCGCCTCAACCTCCACCAATTTTATTTACTTTTCAACAAGTTTAGTAACTTTTTAGTAAGAATTCCATGAGGATTCATGTGAAAAAAAACTCCACAGCAAAATCACTTCAGAAAAATACGTAACTTGCAAAGGTTTGACCAAGGAAGAAAGAGTACTTTGGAGGGGTAGGATTTCGGTATTAATTTGGAACTGACGTTTTTTGCAATTTTAATTTACATGATAATTCACAACCATATGCTGTAAATGATGCCAGGAAGCAGGGCTACATTTCGAGTATAAGGTTTTAAATGATCATGTAAATTAAAATTGCAAAAAACTTCAGTTCCAAAATAATACCGAAGAGTTCCGGGACAGTCCTGGGTAGTATGGAATGGAGCTGGACATTGTCGGGTATTTTTCCAATTTTAGCTCAAATTGCATATTAACTTTTATACCGTATGATAGCTCAAATGAAAGCCCAGAATCTTGGCTATATTTTAGTATGTGAAACGTGTGACTTGTAGAAAAAAGTCAGAAAATTTCAATGAAACCAGTCAAAGAAAAAACCCCAAAAACCATCGATTTTCGTAAAATTAGACTGTTTTAGCCTGAATACAAGCTACAGATGTTGTGAAATCATACTTAAATTTGCTCTGTGAAATTATTGATTTTGTATTTTACTGCTATTTCATAATTTAAGTTGCAGTTACAACGTTTCTTTTAACCTAAACTTCAGCAACTTAAACAAATTCATATATAGAACAACTGAGAAGAATATACCAGTTCGCATATTTCTTCATTTCTTTCATAGAAAATCATTTTCAAACAACAGTGAAATCTTTATTCAAGGCAACGCATAACATATTTCATAACAGCAACTATCATTCATCAAAATAATCTCCTTCGACCTCAACACTTTTCTCCCATCTTAAGCTCCCATCCTAAGCCTAAGCCCTTTGACACTACTATTAAATGGTTGCTGATTTCTGGCTTAATTCCTTGGCCTCGAGGCATCCAAAACATGCTTAATTTGAACCCAAGTCACATTTCAATGAAAAATGAAGAATTTCATGAAAAAATATGCGAAAAAGAAAAAAAAAAGAATAAAAAATCTGACTAAAAATTTGAAAAAAACGCGAAGAGTTATGACACATACTGGTAATTAGTCAAAGGTTTTTCGTGAAATTCTTTTTTGGGTTTTCGGATAATTCTGTTATTACTCCTAGAACCAAAAAGATTGCCTTTCTTCTCCCAGCTTTTTTGTTTTATGCAAATATTCTTATAAACGGTTCACGGTAGACCATCCTACGCTAAGCCTACATTTTAATTAAAATATTTTTACATTAAAAAAACATGCTTAAAAGTAGTGTAATGCTCTGGCCTTCAAGCGATACTTGGATACAATATTTTCGAAAAAATTTCGATATAGATAATGATATTTCAAAAGGCGATATGATATATCAAAAAAAATTCGATATACAAATCGAGATTTTCGAAATTTTTCACTGTGAAAAAAACTTAAAAAAGCGTAAAAAGCCAATTCTAATGTAAAAAATTTGTCACTGGCTCTATTGATCTTTAGGAGGCAACATTTTGCCTTGGTCCCCCCTGTTGTTTTTAAGTTGATCATGTTAACTTTATCCAGTGTCTATTCCAGTGTTTGCGTGAGCTCACTCAAAGTGAGAATCTCAGTGAGTGAGAATGAGGTCACTCACTCTCACACTTCATTTTCGATTTTTATTCTCACTCACTCTAATATTTTCATTCTCACTCTCACTATCACTCTTACTCTAATTTTTTTCATTCTCAGTGAGGACACTATTAACACATTAACACTCATTAATCAAGAACAATGTTTACATCTGCTACCTTATTTTTCACAACTTGGTCATGCAACTCGGCTAGGTAATTGTCAGCTGCTGTCTTCACCTGTTTCTGCAAAATAATTGGATCAAAAGTTGGTGGCACGGAATAAGGCGAAACGGCATCTTCAATAACATCAACTGCTTTGTCTGCCACCATACTCAGTCAACGAATCCAGCCACTTTTGCAATTAACTCTTTTCCAGTTTTTGCTCCAAACAGTTGCAAAAATTTAGCCCACAACTTCTGTAATTCACAATGTGGATTGGCAACTGCCAGGCATAGGAGCAGGACATAATTTGATCTGTTAAACGCAAAAACATTTGTCTACATTAATTCTAAAAACATTTACTAGTCATCGATGAAAATTCCAATGGCTTTAGTTAATAAAATTTAAACTTTTTTTTAATTCTAGTTAAAGAAAATTCCTGAAAAATTTTTCTTTGCCTAACTTACTCATTGCATTTTCATCACATAGTGAAGTTTGGTCTTTCAAAAACTATTAGCTAGCACCTCTAGCCACAAATTTTTTATTTTGTTGCTGAAATTTTTTCTTCGTTGTTTAACTGCCTATATCGTCAGCATCATTATCGTGAAATGCAATAGCAATTTGAGCAAGATAGCCTTTGCACTCCAGTTACTTTTTCTCTATCTATCTATTTTGCAGCCGCATCAGCACTAATTTCGTAGAACTGGCATTTGCAGTCCCGTCGACCCACTTGTTGTTATCCACAGCATTTTCAGTTGTCAACACTAAAAAGAACATGAAATGAGTCTGGCACAGAATTATTTATTAGGTTTATCGCTCCAAACCAGAGAATGGGTGGGTGGATGTATGTGCAACTGCATAATTGATAAGGCGGAGATTAAGGCCAAATAAGTGCAATGTTTTTACACATTGTTCTTTACACAAAATTTCGGGCTTCGTGAAGGCTTAATACTTTGGGTTTGGTTTCCGAAAAAATTGATCATACATGGAAATATATGTTCCTATTTGTAAATAATAGAAATATCGACCTTTTAGAATAAAAAATGTATAGAAGACTTCTAAAACGGTAACAGAATAGAATCATCCACCACCTCCCCCCAGCTAGCCCGAAATTTAATTTTCCTCGCGGGGCAAGGACCTGTCAAATTCTGATTTTAGTGTCCTAATCACTTTGGTTTCTGAAAAATCCAAAAAAAAAATTTTTTTGGTTGACTTTGGTCTTCCAAAGTAAAAAATCTAGAAAAATTAAAAAAAAGTGTTTTCAAATTGGCGCCAAAACATTTTTAAAAGGAATAAGGGCCGTATAAGGAGCGGAAGTGAACAATAGGGGGTCACTTTTATAGCAAAATGATAAAAAACTAAATGTTTGTATTTTTTGGCCCCATTTCATGAGAAAGCCGTCTGTTTTTTAATTCTGAGCAACCCAAGGGGAGTATCATGGTTTTTTAGTCAAAATTTCAAAATTCAGATTGGCGCCTTTTGAATTTTATAGGGAATAAGGGTTGTATAGGGGGGAGTGAATAATAGGGGGTCACAAAAAATTTTTGTATTTTTTTGACTGTCTTACCATGTTTTTCAAAGGGGGCGTGGCAAAAAGAGGCTCTATATGCATTTTATGATCAAGAATCTTGCTCGGAATTATGTCTAAGGTAAGTGAGTGCGCACATCCCAAACTCTCAAGCTCTGCAACCGATTAGTACCAAGGGTTCGTTATTTTTTGTGGGCTTCAATTTTAGACTTTTTTCTTGGTTTTAGATCAAATTAGACGAAAAAACTTTGGCGCTATTCAGAATACGTTTCCTCCCTTACCCATTTTTTTTTCAAATTTCGCCTTGGCTTTCTAGTTTTTTAAAGTTTTTTGTTGCAAATGCAAAAATGATAATAAAAAAAGCCGAGTAACCAAGGCAAATTTGTAAAATGAAGGGGAAGTGGTTGCCGCAAAAATGGAAATCTATTCTAAGTTAGAGCCGATAAATTCTCTAACCAAAAAAATCGATATTGGCCGCATGAGCATTTCGAAATGAAAAGCAAAAAAGACAAAAATAGCGCATTTTATCGATAGATGTTCCACTACCTAGCCATTTAATTGTTTTTAGTGCAGTGTTTGCACAAACACTTGAATGACTCTTTTTTCTTTGACTATTGACAGCTGCAAATTTGTATTGTCTTTGACAAAAATTTAGTTAATTGATTTTGTTGTACTTAAAATTTTCAATTTGGCTGTTTTTTAGTATTTTTGTTATTTAATTTCATTTTTTTCCCTTTTTTCGGTTCGCAAAATAGTTGTGTTTTGCTCTGGCTTAGTGGAAAGAACAAAAAAATGATTGGATTTTGACGTAACACTGAAAAGAAAAGGCCGTTGGCAAAATACTGCAAAAAGTGATCTTTGTTGCAAGGCTGCCTAAAAATGTAATTTTCTCTTCTTCTTTTCTCCTTTCTATGTTTTTTTAATGAGCCTGCTAATGCATTTTAAAAGAAAAAGGAAACCCTTATCCAGATTGGTGTTAATGTGTATAAATAGCTAAACCGCAGATATGTATTTCAGTAAAATTCTAAAGGGTCTAATAATGCCCCCGGGGCCTTATTTTTCAACCCCTCGAAAATCGGAAAATTTTGAGGTCGAGATTTTCGGATAAAAATTAAAAATCTAAAAAGCGGAATCCGTAAAGCTCGTGGGATTTAAGAAAACGCAATGAACAGCTTTGCAACAAATTGACTCTAGGCTGAGATATAGGTCCTCAAAATTGAGGGGGGGGGCCTTATTAGAGAGCGGGCCTTTTTAGAGGAAATACGGTAACTAAATTGTTGCGCCTAAAGTCTGAATTCTTGCCCTTTTTTATTTTTTTCTTGCCCTTTTTTCAAATTTCAAATAAAATGACTGAGATCTTGCCTCTTTTCAATCAAAATCAGGTAAATTGCTCCGATTTTTAATCGAAGGCCCTGAATCGGAGCAATTCACCTGATTTTGATTAAAAAGGGGCGAGATTTCAGTTATTTTATTTGAAATTTGAAAAAGAGGCAAGAAAGTATAGTCGACTCCTTCTTCCTGTATCGTTGAATGGAAGGTATACTGTAAGTCTATGATCACATATTTTACCCTTCAAGTCATTCTTTAAAGGCTTGCACAGACATTCCGAGCACCCGAGAAAAAGCAAATCCTAAGGTAGCCAACAAGCCTAACATTTAAACTGTAGCCGGATATTCTTCAGTGCAAACACTTGTTGTTGGCAAATTTTGAAACATACCGTACTTCCTCTAATAAACGTCCTCCCCAAAAGTGGTACTTTGTAATATAGTATTTTAGTTTCAAATGCCACGAAAGATCGAACAGGCCAAAGATCTCCCGGATTCGATTAAGCGCTCTATGATCGAAGGACTCTATCGTATCGGATGGGAGGAAACTGGGGTCTTTGATTGAATTACTGAAGAAATAAAAGCTCCTGCTACAAAGTACCACTTTTGGAGAGGCCTTTTATTAGAGGAAATACGGTAAGTCTTTGGTTTTCAGTGTGTTACTCACTTAAAACCCATGCTAGTCCATCATCTGGATTATCTGAGTTAAAGATCTTACTAGGTGAATTCTAGGAAAAGCTTACAGAGTGAATTTTCTAAAACAAGACCTAAATGTATTAGCTAAGCTGCTATGGCGTCAAACTTTGGTTGTAATTGATGTGCGACGTTTGCTCTGAGCATAAAACTTCCAGTTGTATATGTCTTCACGGAATCTTTAAAAAAAAACTTTCTGGAATATGAATGAACTATACCGTATTTCCTCTAATAAGGCAGCCCCTAGATTTTGAGGACCTGTATCTGTAAATATTTTGCGAAGCTGTTTTACGCGTTTTCTTAACTCCCGCGAGCTCTACCGATTGCACTTTTCAGATTTTGGTTGAGCACCCAAAAATCTCGAGATCGAATTCCAAATTTTCCGATTTTCGGGCATCCCAAAAAGGCGGCCGGCCGCCTTATTAAAGAAAATACGGTAATTAAGAGGGAGAACAAAAGAAAACTTTTTTTAGGCGGCTCGCAAATACATATAAAGCCCAACTTGTATTTTATCATTAAATTTTTCAAAGTATTCAAGTCGGGCGTCAAGGAATTTATATTAGAAAAAAATAAGAAGGGCCTCTGTATCTAAAAAATTAGCTATTAGCAAAATTGCAGCATAACTAACTGAGTGCACACACCTTTTTCTCAAATCCTTCTCAACTCTTCACTATTCAACAACAACACACTCAAAAAGTTATTTCTATGCA
The DNA here is from genome assembly GCA_029231635.1 of Ditylenchus weischeri. Classification (NCBI taxonomy): domain Eukaryota; kingdom Metazoa; phylum Nematoda; class Chromadorea; order Rhabditida; family Anguinidae; genus Ditylenchus; species Ditylenchus weischeri. The sequence continues at coordinate 284,292 of JAMRYI010000109.1, forward strand.
TTCCTAGGCCTCTCTCTAGCTTTTATGAGCTGATTAGAAATAAAAAGGAATAAGCTAGACACTCTTGACTAAAAGCAAAAGGGACATGCCTGCCTGGTGCTAGTGACATAGCTGCTGCTTCTCTAACTTGTTATTGTTGGACTGGAGTGTAATTCTAGTGTGCACTGCTATCCATCAGACTGGCCAGTTTGTGTTCTCCTACTCCTCCCAGTTTCAAATGTCATCTGTACTTTACTAAAACGATGAAATTTTTTTTCCTTTTTATCTTTTATTTCTACCTACTTTTTGTGATGTTTACTACCTTTTTCTACTTTTCCCCACTTACTTTTTGCTGTTTGACTGAATTTTTCAAGCCAAGTTTTTGGGCTTTACTTTTGTTTTCAAGTGAGTTGAACTGATCTTTTTTGCATCTGTTTTAGTAATCGATTTTTCTTTTCTTTTGGAAAGTTGGTTCCTTGTTCATTTAAGTACTTGCTTTTCATTTTTGTCATCAAAGAGAACTTCCTGCATGCAAGTTATTTGTGTATATTTTAATCAATAACGAGGGTCTTTTTCGCTAAAATAAAAAGCCGGAAAATAAAAAGCTCTTTATCATTTTTTCGAATGCAGGAAATATTATTCGTCAGTTTATAACTTTTCAGTGTTTTTTTAGAAATGGTGTGAAATAAATTAATGGAGAACAAAATTTTGTTTTCATCAATATTTGGCTATCTCCAGTTTGTTTTTGGTAAAAAACAATGCTTACACTGAAAAATGTAGTTTTTCACTTTAAAAATACTTTTTTTGCTCCAAAAGAAAAAAAGATTAAAAAGGAAGTTGCTTCGCACTTTTGACTGCAAAATGTGTTTTTAATCATTTTTTTGTTTCGAATTGTTTGCATTTAAAATTTGAATTTCATGTATTATTTAATACAAATCTTAACGCAGGTTTCAATCTTATAAGCGCTCTGATTAGCTCTCTGTTAGCGCTCTGATCTCAAAGTTTCAAAAATAAAGAAATTTTCTTAGAATAAGGACATTTAGGGCCTTTCAGCATGTATTTTGCTTTTGTTTTTGCCTTTTTGCTTTTTTGGTGCTAAAAAAAGATTTTGACGTAAAATCCTAACCAAAAATAAGATCTGGAGTCTCAAAATAAAATAAAAATTATTAATAAGGGCAGATCGTAGCCCTGTTATAGTTATATCCATAAAAGTGGCCTTCCTCGTCCGACCTAGCGATGTGAAGCAACTATAGCAACGCTAATTTAATAATTCAAATAGTTGTCTCGCTATTTAGCTGTTTACGAAATTTGACCCTAGTGTGAAATACCTCCCACTACGATTTTACCTTTTTAAACTTAAGTAAAAAGTACCCGAATATATGGGCCAGACCTCACCTTTTTAGTCACAACTTCCATACGCTGGCCCGCCCCTGAGCCTAAGCCTAAACTTGTTGTTCCAAAGGGTAGTTACAGCGATTTTTGAAAGGTTTGATTCTTGAGGGGGGTGGTTATTTGCTAGTAGCGCCCGAAATTCTTCTTGTGGCTAATAAAATCGAGTTTTTTGTACATCGAAACTAAATGCTCTTCACCTTTTAAAAATCGGGAAGGAGTAAGTTGTGCCATTTCAGTTTGTGCCCCTCTATCAGCAATTTTAAACTGATAAAATTCCAATAAAAGGGCACAAACTGAATGGCACAACTTACCCCTTCCTTAAAAATCAAACAAATGAAAGTAATCTTGTGAAACGATTTTTTTTATCAAAATTCTATTTGCAAACAAATTTTTCGTTGAAACAATTTTTTTTAATCTTTGCGTCTAGGTCTGCAGACAGTCTAACAAAGAACTAACGCACGACTGCATTTAATCAACACTTTCATTACATCAACAACACAAAAGCTCATATCTCACTCTTTAGTGTAATACAGTTTTATTGCAGTAAAAGTCGTTTTTTACCTTTTTTAAACAAACAGTTTTTTTAATTGTGTGAAAATTACCAAATATTTTTTTCGGCAAAAAATTATAATTAATACTATTTCTGTAAACAAAATTCAATAATTTGTGCTTTTGAGAGCACAAAATGATACAAAGATAAGAAAAGTAAACGAAAAAAAAATTCGTGTCTTATCATGCCAATTTTTGGCTTAATTACACTTTGTACGGTCTGAAAAAGGAATATTAAAAGCAGTATTTCGGTTCATAACGTCGTATGAGTTGTTTCGAAACTTTTCTAAAGTTATGGGAACTACCGTATTACCTCCAATAACTCCCCAATCGTCTTCTTTGGTTTCTCCTTCGTCGGAAACAGTTGATGGAGCCAGCTTCACCTTGTTTAGATCAAAATGAGCATCTCCGCAGTAGCGGCGGTCACGACGCGAAAGAATTTTCACATTTTGGCTGTCTTCGCAAGCGGCATTTCTGTAAAAAAACACATGTTAGTACAGCCAAAAATTAATATAAGAACACTGAAGGAAAAAATCCTTATAACACTTCCGGTTTTTATCCAGTGCTTGTTGATTTTGTAGGGCAATTTTATGCAGTGCATAAGCCGGTAAAACCGGGTTTTGGCGTACCCGGTTTTCGGTTAACCGGGACTTTTCGTACCCGGTTTTCGGCTTCGGTTAATTTGCCGAAAATCGTTCCGGTCGGTTAACCGACCGCCAACAACCCCAGGTCAAACCCTTAAATCTTTTCATTCCAGACATATAGAGACAAATATTTGTATTGATACATTAGTAATTTTTGTTGTTTTTTTGAAAGACTTAAGGTATCCTGCCTTTTTTCTTTATAAATGTCAAAAATTTTAAATTATCTAATATTTGTTTTATTTTCTCAAATTAGCTAACATTTTTTCAAGTATTTTATGCTTTTTCGTTCGCAAAGTAAAGGCTCAAGAAAAAGGCAAGAAAGTGAAAAAGTTAGGGTTAACATCGTCTTGAACAAATATTTGTCTTTATCAAAGATTTCTTTTCCACACAAAATTTTGCCCTCATTACTATTGCCCAGAAATCCACTGCAAACACGACTTTCTGTGTAAAAAAGGAAAAAGATTTCTTTTCTCAATATAAATGAAAGCAAATAAAGTGTAACTAACAATATTTTCCTGTTTATTTCACTTCGAAGAAATGGAAAACCTTTTTATAGCCCGACATTTTGTTATATTCTGTTCTGCTAATGAGCCTTCGCTCGGATTTGTTGTTGATGTTTGAATTTTGTTCCTTGCTCTCCTAGTCAAATTTTTTAAATCTAATTTGCACTTAGGCAGATTAAATTTTGGATTGTTTTAGACTATGAATAACTGGAAAATTTGTTAATAACACACAAAATTGTCTTTTGCGTATTTCATGTTCTGTGAAAAAGCAACCCTTTGTTAACGCCCTTTCCCATTAAATATTCATATTTCCCTTTTCATTTTTTTGTTACTTTATTATTTTTCTTCTTGCTATTTGGTTTTTTCTCCCCCAAGCCTAATTTATTTACACTTTTAATAAAAAAATTTAAAAAGAAAATCAACCGGGGGGATCAAGGCAGTTTTTTGAGGGGGAAACCCCGACACATATAGAGCCATAGTTTTTTTTCAATTTTTCAGACACCATATCTGTGTTAAAAGAACACTGTGCTTCTCTTAAATAAGAAGCTGAGTTTTAGCTATTATATACCTTTTTAAAATTGTATTAAACGGTAATATATATTTTCTTAACAGACAAACCGAGCTTCTATGCTTGAAGGAGAGTAACAGGAATTGCTTTTAAAAATTAACTGCTTAAATTATCTTTACTTGGTTTGTATTTAATAACTTTAAAGATCATTATTGTTTTTTTGTATTAATATTTATGTTAACGTCTATTCTAACCAGTGATGTAAATCTCGGAACATCCGCATCCGCACCGGCTCCCAAAAATTTTTCCACCCGCACCTGCACCGGCCGCCAAAGTTTTCCGCACCGGCACCTGCACTTCTTCAGTAGACATTTCTGACTTTTCAGTGGGCAAACAATGACAAATACAGTGATCAGACAGGAAAACAAGATAAGGAAAACAACCTTGTCAATACTAAAAGGAAAACTTGGCCCTATCCCAGAATAGGACACTTTTTTGCCTTGGTCCTCCCTGTTGATTTTTGTGAAATTTTAGGCTTAGGCAAGGTAGGTCAGCGTATGTTAGGACGAACTCAGACATGAATCCAAAATATGAGTCTGAGATATGTTTGAGTCCGTCCTAACATACGCTGGCCTACCCTAGCCTAATCCTAAAGCCTAAAATTTCACAAAAATCAGCAGGGGGGGACTAAGGCAAAAAACTGTCCTATTCTCGGATAGGGCCAAATTTTTCCTTTAGTATGGACAAGGTTGTTTTCCTTCTTTTGTTTTCCTCCAACAATTTCTAATAATGTTTGCCGCCTATATTCGGTCAATAAAAAATCACCTATAAATTTTATGTTGCCGGTGCGGCCCAAATAATCACGCACCGACACCAGCACCGACCCCCGAAAATTTCCGCACGGGCACCAGTGCGGTTACATCACTGATTCTAACGTCTATATTTGCGCTAACGTCTATATTTGCGCTAACGTCTATGTTTGCTTTTTTTGCTACAAGGTATCAATAAAGTCAAGTTGTATTAAAAAATAGTTTAAATGTATAGTAAAAATAATTTAATGTTTTATAATTTTTAACTTACTTTTTTATTTTCTATTCTATACAAATTTTTAAAAGTTTGAAGTTCAGAAAAAAAGTATTTTTTTTAAATATCTACGATTATGAAGTTTCTAAAACATATAGATTCAGAAACGTGGTTGAACGCGAGGTTTAGTATCAAAGCAGGGATAGGAATGAAACTTTTCAAACAAGTACATTTTGACTATTTTTGAAGAAAAAGTCATTTTATCCGGTCTTTATTGCCTTTTCGAAGCTAGAAAAGATTTTGACGTGAAACCTCAAAAATAAAAAAGATTTGGGTCCGAAAAAAGTACAAAATTCCCATCCCTGTATTAACACGGGAACGTGAACTGTGGCTACGAGATATTCCGGTAGGGCCATTGTCCAAACCATCATTTGACAAAAAACCTAGCCCTACTGGAATATCTCGCCCCCATAACATCCCAGGGTGATTTTAAATCAATTTATTACTCTTATACTTTTTCGTAGATTGAAATATTATTTTTCTGGTGAAACCACTTGTTTGTTTTTTTCACAAATTCTCCCACATTGCACATTTCACTTATTTCATTTTTTTAAATCAATGACTCTTTGCTGCTGTTGTTTGTCTCAAAAAGTTGTTTAAACAAAAAAGTTCTGTTTATTTTTTCGCTTTCCGAAAACACGCACACATCCCCCTCCCTTCTAATTTTTTTGGTTGCCGCACTCGCTAAAATGCAAAGGGAGCAGTGATGTTGATGGTTTTGCTGATGCCAAATAATCAGTCACTATCGCCGTTCAAAGTACAACCGGCATAGCAAAAAAAAAGGGAGATGGAGAAAAAAAAGAAGAGAAAAATTGACTCCTACTCTTCCGATATCTTTTTAATGACTTTACATTTTGAAGGTCGTCTCGAAAATTGCATTTTGCTTTTTTTGCCTTTTTTTGTCTCCTTCTTTTTCTTTAAGTTAAACATTTTGCAGTATTGATTTTTGCTACATGTCAGAAGTAAATTTTTTACTTTAACTAGTTTTTAGTCTTGTCATAGTTCAATCCATCAGTACATTAGGGGTCACTTGTGCATTTGGAGGTTTTATTATGTTCAGTCATTTTTTTTCGCTAGGGCTAAGCTATAGACTAGGCAATGTATGTTAAAAAAACTTAAAAGTGTGTGACAAATTGAGTAAATTTGTGGTCTTTTGTAGGTGTACACTCACAAGGGTGCCGATCGAACTGCACGATGCGATTCAGAAATTCTAACAATGCCATCTTGTAGCGCATAGTCGATTTATTTTATATTAGGTCGTCCAATAAGTTTTGAGAAAAAGCACGTGGATTCGCTTTAATTTTCATTTCGCACATTTGACAATGATGTCTCTACGTGTCATATACCATTTTGTAGCCCGTTCTCTGTTTTTTAAAATGTGATATTGAACAATTCTTTGTTATTAAAAAATAGGATCAAAAATAGGAAAACAAAAAATGTGCATAAATTTACCAAACTTGAGAAATTATTTGTTTTTTCATTTTTGGTCCAATTTTGTTATAACAAACGACATTCAAAAGAAGAGAGAACGGGCTACAAAATGGTATATGACACGTAGAGACATCATTGTCAAATGCGCCAAGTGATGCACTTTGAAAATTAAAGCGAATCCACGTACTTTTTCTCAAAACTTATTGTACAACCTAATAGAATTTTAACATTTTTTGCTAACAGACAGCAAAAATCGAATCTGGAGACTCGAGAAACATCGAGTCGCAAACTGCCTTGGTCCCCCCTGTGGATTCTTAAAAACATATTTGTTTATAATCTACCTTTGATATGGTGACACCTTTAAAAGTTCGATCCGTAGGGTCCGACACTATTTTGAGCCCGTATGTTGAAAAAAAAGGTGCCTGACCCAGCTGGCGATCAAACTTTTGGGGTGTAATTATATGAAGACTTGACTGTAGAAAGTATGTTTTCGAAAATCCACAGGGGGGCCAAAGCAATTTTGGTCTAATTTGACATTTTTCTCGAGTCTCCATATTTGATTTTTTCTGTCTGTTAGCAAAAAATATTATAATTTCATACATTGTCAGAATTTTCGAATTGAATCGTACAGTTCGATCGGTTCCCTTGTCAATGAGAATTTTTACCAACTCATTATTATAAATTACTTTGATCTCTAAAATGCCCCAAACTCGCGAATAAAAAACTGATAGTTGTATACTAAACTTTAAAGAAGTGTAATTTACATGTTTTCTTTAAAAAAAGATAATTTTTTTGATCAAGAAGCTGACTTCAGTGAAAATTACAGCTAAAAACCTCGTTATACTTGAAGACTATGACTTTCTAAAAATATTTCGCTCAGGGAAAAATTGCGAAAAACAGAGAAAAAATAAGATCAGATGGATTCATACTCCAAAGAAGTATAATAGAAGTTTGAAGAGCGAAATTCTTTGGTTTTTCGCAAAACGGCCCAAGTGCTCGCAGATATTGATAAACTAACCTGCTTTTTACACAGTTTTCAATGCTTAAAATTTAATAAAATATTGATAAATACGGGCTCAACATAAAAATACCGGCCAAGATTGTCGGAATTTTTGAACTTTTACTATTTACCATATTTCCTCTAATAGCTCCCCCGGGGGAGTTATTTTTTGGATGCCCGAAAATCGGAAAATTTGGAATTCGATCTCGAGATTTTTGGGTGCTCAACTAAAATCTGAAAAGTGCAATCGGTAGAGCTCGCAGTAGTTAAGAAAACGCGTGAAACAGCTTTGCAAAAAATTGACTCTGGGCTGAGATATAGGTCCTCAAAGTTAGGGGGTTATTAGAGCAGGGGGAGTTATTAGAGCAGGGGAGTTATACTACCTCTACTTCCCTACCTTTTTAAATAAACATTGAACCTACGACCATTCTCAACACCATTACAGCCTAAACCACTGATCTGTGCAAACTCTAGCTCCAGACCCTTTTTTCCCCCACTAATTCTGCTTTAAAAAAAAGCGGCCGTCTAACCTCTTTACACACCGTTTATTTATTGCTTCTTTCTTTACTTTTTATTGGTCACATTGTAAGAAAGGGAATTTAATTGCACGCCTTTTAGAAGGTGTAATTTTGTTTAGTTTAAAAATTTACTTTTTATTTGCCCAATTAAATGACTTGTTTTGTATTTGTTCAGTTTAGTGTGCTAAAAGCGTTAACTTTTCGTACATTGAACTGTCGGAACTAAATTTTGGCTCTTTTTTTACATTTTATGATTCAAAAAACAAGATAAAATCTGCCTAAGAAAATGCTTCACTGGGTAGAAAAAAGTCAGTATCATTTCGTAAACATTCCACTGATTGCAAATAAGCTTTTTAGTCTGCTTCAGCTTTATTCCGACAAAAGCGTCATTCTTTGAATGAAAGGGAAATTTTATTCTTGGTATTTGCTTTTAAAAATAATCCTTTTTTCAAAGAATTATTTTCAATGCTTATTTATTTTTGGGTTTGTATTCGTAGAACTATTATATAAGTTTTTGTATACGAAAATTCTGAGATCAAATGATAATCTGAAATGGAAATTGTATCAGGTTCTTAGACAGTTTTGACAAATTTAAATTTTTTGAGTTATCGTGTCCGCTTATTTCTCCAAAATTATATTTTGTATAACTTAGTCAAAGTGCAATGCATATCGTCATTTTGGAGAAAAAAACAAATTTTTGCGAAAAATATAATACATCTCCGGACAATTTTTTATTTCTGATGTTTGGGTAGGGTGTTTTTGTCATGTGAAGCGAAAATTTTAAAATAGTCAGTTTTTGACTCGATAATAACTGTAGTCAAAAACGAATAACTGTAGAATTTTCCGTATATTATACTAGAAATTAGACAGTTAACGACTAGTCTCATCCTGACTCAAGCTGCGTTTTTTGTTTATTTTGAGACTTTAAAAAAAAACGGGACAAAAACACGCCTAGCCCCCTAAAAGTCAGAAATAAAAAACATTCATTTTGGGGGACTATTATACAGGGTGTCCAAAATTTATCGTGCGATTTATTTCACCCACAATTTTCTTTTTTCTAAATGTTATTTCGTTCACCTCTTATTTTAAATCCTCGCAGGTCGTCGTAAACCCGTCATTTGATACCAAAATTTTTATATTAAAGAGTTCAAATACCTTATTTCCTCTAATAAGAGCCCATGGGCGCTTACTTTTGAAAACCCCGAAAATCTGAAAATTTTGGAGTATATCTTGACAATTTTGGGTCTCAACCAAAAACTGAAAAGCGGAATTGGTAGAGCTCGTCGGAGTTAAGAAAATGCAATAAACAGCTTTGCTAAATTTTTCTATGACCTAAGATATAGGTCCTCAAACGTGGGGGTGGGCGCTTATTAGAGCATGGGCGCTTAGAGGAAACACGGTATGTTATAATGAGCATGTTTTGCAAAAAGTTATACATTTTTTCGCTTGTAAATACGAAATTTTGACTTCACATGTCAAATTGCCGCAATTTTGTCACGTTCAAAACCTCCTCTCTTTGAATGACCTGCGTGGATTTTGAAAAAAGATGAACGAAATTGGATGTTGAAAACAGAAAGTTACGGTTAAATTAGATCTGAGCTAAATTTGGGACACCCAGTATATAGACTAAACGAGATTTGAGGTTCCAAAAAAGTACAACTATTTTTAAAAGGTACTTTGTTTTCCCCAATTAATTTTTCTTGCGGACAATATTTTTTTGGTATATAATTTCAAAATCAAGATTTTCGCTTGATCCCCCCTGTGGTTTGGGTCTTGGTTTGTGGATGATTTCTGGATAGCCAAGACCCAAACCACAACGGAAGCCAAAAAATCGTGATCTTGACATTATATACCAAAAAATATTATCGGCGAGAAAAATCGATTGGCGAAAACAGAATTTCGAAAAACGCCGTATAAAAAAGTTATGACCATTTCAAAACCAGCGAATTTCTTGAAACACCGTGTACATTTTGAAATCAATAGTTGTTGACACATAAACAATTCGAAAATCATTATTTTTACTGTTTTTTGTTGGATTGAGGGGATGTTTAGATACCGCGGTAACTAACCGGTTAGTTACCAGTTAGCCACCAGGCTCGCAATAAATCACTAAATAAAGGTGATTACAAAATTAACTATGTGTGCTTAATTGTGTGTGTTAACTATGTAAACAGTTATAGTTAACCAAATAGTTAACCCACCCCGTTAACTTATAGTTAACCCATAGTTAACCAAACAGTTAGCCCACCCCCGTTAACTTATAGTTAACCCATAGTTAACCAAACAGTTAACTCACCCCCGTTAACTTATAGTTAACCCATAGTTAACCAAATAGTTAACCCACCCCCGTTAACTTATAGTTAACCCATAGTTAACCAAATAGTTAACCCAACCCCGTTAACTTATAGTTAACCCATAGTTAACCAAATAGTTAACCCAACCCCGTTAACTTATAGTTAACCCATAGTTAACCAAAATCTCATGTACAGCTAAACTCCGTTATAATGCGACCCCTGGGGACCGACCACAATTCGCACTGTAACGAGACTTGCACTGTAACGGGACTCGCTTGACCAGTCAATCGAACTCAAGGTCGCACTATATCGGGGTCGCACTATAACGGAGTTTGACTGTACTAGAATGCTAATTTCTTCAATTCGGCCAGTAAACAGCAACAAGTGGAAGAACCACATGAAGCAATTATGTTGAATGGTGAATATAATTTGCTTATGGATTATTTTGAGAAAAATTGACTATAAAATCTATATAAATAAATCACCGGTTTTCGGTGACTAACCGGTAACTAACCGCTATTTTTAAATCACCGGTGATACCAACCCTAGTTTTTCTATCAATTTGTTTTTTTAGCAGTGTGCTTTGTTTTATTACTTTTTGAAAAAGTCAGACGTAAATGAAAAAAAGTCCTTTTCCTTTTAAAATTATTTTCATCATTTGAAAAAAAAAAGTGATTTTCAGACAGTAATATTTTTAATCTATTTATAAATTTTCTAGCATTTTTATTTTGTTATCAAAAAAATCCTTTTTTAACTCATATATAGAATGCACTTTAAAAACTCTTCTTCTTTTTTCAGCGTCACCAAAAAAAGAAATTTATTTTGCTTTTTCCTTCCTTTTCCACACAAACAATTTTTTTGCGGATAAAAAGGGGGAGAGGCTCATTTGCGTGTATTCTGCAATAAAGAGTGGCTCTAACAAAAAGAGACTCGCTGCATCCACCCACAGTCAGACACGCTCAGTAATAGACGGGGGGCAAGCAACTGGCATTTGGCCATGAGAATCGATTTTTAAGTCTTTTTTCTCTACCTCTTTATAAACACGGCCGTCAAATATTCTTTTCTGTCTCTTTTGCTAGAGCAGGGGACATGCGGGGCGAGAGTGTTCTCCTCTTTTTTGTTATTTGGTTAAGCTCTAATTGACAAGTTGTGTTTATGACAGAGGGAAGATTTTCTGTAAAATTTATTATTCTACATTTCTTTTATTTTAGTAAAAGGATAAATGAGTGGCAGGAATATTGAGTTGATATTTGCACATGCTAATTATTGAAAAAAGTTGGTTATAACTTCAATTGGCTGTAATTGAATTTCGCCCTCTAATTGACTATTTTCCGCCCTCTAATTTTATTTTTTGCCATTTTTCTTTAAATTTGTGTTGTAATCATTTACACGTTTTGGATTTTTGTGTAGCCTTGGATATTAGCTTCTCTAATGAGCTATCAAAGTTTGCTGAATGATTTTCAAAATGCAGTAGTCAAGGGGTTTTAACAAGAGAAAAAATTTAAAAAGGTCCTCTTGATCTATACATTTTGCAATCATTTAGCAAAGTTTGATAGCTCATTAGTGAACTAAGATCCAAGGCTACAAAAATCCCTAATACCGTAAATGTTCGAATAGAGCCCCCGGGGGCTCTATTTTTCAACCCTCCGAAAATCGGAAAAATTTTGGTTCGATCTCGAGATTTTTGGGTGAAAATTCAAAATCTAAAAAAACAGAATCAGTAGAGCTCGTGGGAGTTAAGAAAATGTAATGAACAGCTTTGCAAAATATTGTCTTTACTCCGAGATTCAGACCCTCAAAGTCGAGAGGGGGTTCTATTAGAACATTTACGGTATTTCAAATAATTACAACAAAAATTAAAAGAAAAAATGGCAAAAAACTGAAATTAAAGGGCGAAAATAGTGAGTTAGAGGGTGAAATTCAGATTTTTAAGTGAGAAATTCGACCCTAGTAGCAAATACACCCCCAATCTGACCTTTTAAAACTTAACTAAAGAGAACCCAAATATATGTCCCATACCCCAGAAAATGAGTGTAAAACATTTCTGAGTCACAACTTCCATACGCTGGCCTACCCCTAAGCCTAAGGGCTAAGCCTAAACTCGTTGTTCCAAAGTGTAGTTACAGCGATTTTTATAAGGTCAGGTTTTTTTGGGGAGGAGGAGGGGGGAGGGTATTTTTATTTGCTACTAGCGCCAGAAATTCAATTGAGCCATTTCAAGTTATGTCTTAGTTTAGAAATGCTGGTTTAAAAAGTAGCAACCTTTATTTTGGTACAAAACAATATATTTTTCAATTATCACATATTTTTATACAAATGCATAGTTTAATTAACTGTAAATTTTTTTCTAAAAATGTCTTTTTTCCAAAAAAACTTGTAACATAAAAATGTCACATTTTACTTATACTTTTCCTTCTACTCTTTTTTTTCTGAGCTGAAAGTTTGATTAAATCTTTGATTAAGAAATATGTACTTAGGTGTAAGTGCACATTTCCTCTACCAACTATTTTTTCCACTGTTTTATGTTGGATAATGACCTCGTGGCCTTGGATTCCTTTATCTATTAGACTGATGATAATGATGGTGATCTCGTTTTTCCTATCTATTTTGCCTTTTAAAAACTCTCTCTCATTTTTGTTTTTCAAGGGTATTCTAAAGTTTATAAAAAAATAAAAGAGGAGGATTTTTTTTTTCAAAATTTTAACGTGTTTTGCACAGCGCTATCAAAGAGATTGGTAAACAGTGACTATGGCATGATTTGGGTTCCACCCTGATTAATCGATTTTACACGTCATTTTAAGGCAAGAACAAATATTTTTTTCAAATTTTATTTTTTTATCACTTTATTATATCTTTTCTATTTATCTTGTATTTCTAGTCACAGATACCGTAAATGTTCTAATAGCTCACCCGGGTGAGTTATTTTTCAACCTCTCTCCAGGGGGGTGAGTTATTAGAGAGAGGTGAGTTAATGGAGAGGGGTGGGTTATTTTTCAAAGGGTCGGCGCCAAAGGCGCCGGATTTTTTTTGCGAAAGATGAAAGTACCCAAGCAAAAATTGTCATTTGCTTCACATATCTATACCTTCACATTCCTACCAAAAATCATCAGATTTATTGAAGGGGTACAATTCTACATTTTAAAATAAAATAAAGAAGGAATTTTATATCATAATCATCAGATTCAAACTGTAGAGATTCATCGCTGATGTACCCGTTTTCTTCATCATTGCTTCATGTATCGAGATATCCTTAGCGTGCTTAGCCACCTTTAACTTGAATTCCGTAGAATAAGATTTGAGCTTCCTCGGCGTTTTGACTTGCTCATCTTCACTTTCGGAGCTGCTGCCGTAGTTAGCAATTATGTTTTCCATTAAACACTAAAATGATGCGTGGAAATCAAAAATAATACGCGCAAGCCAAAAAACGAATTTTAAAACTGGTTTAAAAAAAATTTTACGGTAGAGTATTTTCTAGACTTCAAATCGTGCCAAGAAAAATAAGCATCCAAAAATGATTTCTGAGGGGTGAGTCAATGGAGAGGGGTGAGCTATTAGAACAAATACGGTACTTGTTATTTTTATGGTAGCACTTTACTTGCCCCCCCCCCACGGCTGACCCACTTTTGAGGTGAATTTTTAAAAACCGATTTCATATTCGTGTTTCTCGACCCGGATTTTTACGGGAAATGATCAACAGATTCTGTGAAAGTGAAAAAAAATTTTTTCGATTTGCCTTGGTCCCTCAAGGTAAAAATTTCAGTAAAATTTGAAAAAAAATATGTTTTTAATTGGCGCCAAAACATATTGGGAGGGGAAGGGAATAAAAGGGACGACTTTCAAAAAAGTGAATATTGGTATATTTTGGCCGTCTTACCATGTTTTTCAACTCGGGCCGTGGCACAAATAGACTATATATGCATTTTTATGATCAAGAGTCTTGCTCGGAATGATGTCTAAGGTAAGTGAGTGCGCGCATCTTTCTCAAAAAGGCGCAGGGGTTGGGCTTGTTGGCTTGGCTTGGCTTGGGGGCTTGGGGGCTTGGGGGCTTGGGGGCTTGCTTGGGGCTTGGGGGCTTGGGGGGGGCTTTTGGAGTAGAGACCTCAACACAAATCACTCGAAAGTGACTCTGGATGCATGAAAAAGCATGCATACCGGAGTTTATTCATGCGGTATGCCCCAGTATTCAAAACTATGTTCAAAATCTTCTTGTTAGTGGGCCCTATGTGATTAGCGGCCCCATTTTATTCCCTTCCCCTCCCAATACAGCCCTTAATCCCTTTAAAATTCAAAAGGCGCCAATTTAAATTTTTCAAATTTTGACTAAAAAAACAATGATACCCCCCTGTTGTTTAAATTTTCCTTTTAAATTATTCCTAAATTTTTTATCTTGGGGGACCAAGGCAAACCAAAAATTTTTTTTTCGATTTTTCAGAAACCAAAGTGTTTCCGTGCCGTTTCAGAGCACGAGAATTCATATGAGACAAGTCCCTCCGCCTTCGGTACAAGTAAATTTTGCGCTGACTGGGGGGGGGGATTCTATAGTCTAACCTGAACTTATTATTAGTTGTAATCTATTTTAAGAGTTCAGGAAAGATATTTGGCACTATCGGCGCCACTATCGTATTTTGAAATTTAAAAAAATATTAATCTGTCACATACCACCTGATTACTCCTTCCTTGGTAGTCCCCTCCTTCTATCTACCCTCCTCCTGGCTAATCCTCTCCTGGGTACCAAACCAAAAAAATTTATAAAAGCTACTTTCACTATACGTGTTTTTGCGTAAAAGAGAGCTTAAACGTTAAACTTCAGGGTTCCGGAGAGATAGCCGACATAATTTTGCAAAAACTGACCAAAAATTGAGCTTGAACACGAAAATCCTCCCAAAATGCAGTCTGAAATCCACCATCTCCAATTTGGAGGGCAAAGAATTTTTTTTAGAGCTACCTTGATTCTTAATCCTTAACTTTGTGCTTCAAAGAAAGCTAAGATGTTGAATTTTAGGATTCCGGAAAACTATCCGACAAAATTATGCAAAAAAATGGCTAAACATAGGACTGTAAATCATATGGCGATAGACAGACAGACACGGCCGACCCAAATACTATATAAAGATTTAGGAGTTCAGAAAAAACACCTATTTTTAAATACCCCTAAATCTCTTTATTTATGAAGTCCTTTACTTTAGTTTGCTAGCTCGTTTGAAAGCTGAGATCCTCGGCTACACGATAATGCAAAATAAAAAGTTAAGACAAAAACTCAATGAAAAATACATATGTAAAATTAGTCTGAAAAAAAAGTGTTTTAGTCGGAAAAAATTATGCATTTTTAAAAGCTCCCAAAATAGCTTTTTTAGTTTTCATCTTGCAAATATATGGCTATTATTGATCATGGCATGAGCTTCCTTGCAATTTTTTTAAAAATAGATCTAATTCTTATTTCCAACACACATCAACTCCATATTTTTCAGCCTGGCCAGATCACGAAAGACAGCTGTCAAATAGCTGAATCTAGTTTCTACTCTAGCTGCCACGCGTGCTGCCTGTATTCTACTGCACGCACCCACTACTATTGCTATATATGATTCAGGGCTGCTCAGCTTAGGACATACTTGACATTGATTGACAGTGTGCGTGCATCCCATCTCTATTTCTCTCACCTGCATCAGGGACCATGGAGTGCATCAGGCACTTAAATTGATCTCTGAACGATTAGATTATAGCCGTATTTTGTATTTATTTGCCAGTCTTCTTTTTCTTCTATTTTCTACGGATTGCTCTTATTCACAATGGATCACACATCTACGGCTACTGGTCAGCAAGAATCTGCTCAACTCACAGGCTCAGCTCAACAACAAGGCCAAAACAATATTGACATGCTGATTCAGAACGCTTTGCAAGCAGGTGTGCCACCTCAGCAATTGCTTCAGTTTTTGCAATCCAATTTGCAGGTGGCTAAACATTTTTATTTTTTTATGAATCAATAAATCAAATTGTTTGACGAAATTCTGACTAAAAAAATAAATCTTATATTTTTCAACAAAAATTAAGACTAAGTTATTAAATTATATTTTACTGGTTATTATACAGTCGAACCCGGATAACCCGACACCCCTTAAATTCGCTGGGGCCGACACTTTTTTTACCTCAATTTTTGAAATATTTTGCCAAATGTGATTCGCCAGTCTATTCCAAAATATCGCAGGGATTCTTATTTTGCCGGTCGTTATCCAAAGTCTATTATTTTTGCCATAAAGACCCGCGGATCTCGATAACCCGACATTCCTTTGTTGAAAATCAGGTGTCGAATTATCGAGGTCCGCGGGTCTTTATGGCAAAAATTAAAAATTTTGGATAACGACCGGTCGGGTTATCCTGGTTCGTATAAGAACTGTATAAGAATTGTGATTTTACTATGTATTTTTCAAGAATACACAAAAATTTTTTTTTCTAGTATCCTATTAGTCATAAATATCAGATTCACCACTTTTTTGCTAAAAATTAAATTACAGATAGGTCGAAAGTCTGGATTTTACGCCTTTTCCTAGTAAAAAGCAAGATAGATAATTTTTCTTATATAAAAAATGAAAAAAGCTGCATTTTTGAGACGCTTGATGTACCAAAAGAAAGTTACCTATAAAAAATCGGCCCTATACGACAATAGGACGCTTTATTTGCCTTGGTCCCCCCTGTTGTTTTTTTCGCATTTTTTTCCATTCGCATTTTTTTCTTTCGGGGATCAAGGCAAAAAAGCGGCCAGGGGGACCAAGGCAAGAAAGTCAAATAAATTATCTAAAAGATACATGTTTAAAGACTAGGACCTCGTTTTTTGACTAGAAACGACACTGGTAGTGAGAATTTTCTTCGATTTTTTTTTTGCTCTGAGATAGGTAGCTTATCTTAAACTGCCTATTTTTAAATGGTCGAATAAGAGAGTTAGTCGATCAGTTGTACTCATGCTTTTTTCCCAAAATTGACGACCTAACCATCCGCAAAACTAACTTTCCACCATTTCAGAACACCCACGCAGCCGCTAGTCCTTCCCCAGCCACCACAATACCTAACAACACCGCTGCTCAACAACAAGCTGCACAACAGCAAGCTGCTTCCATACAGCAGCAGCAAGCTCAGCAGCAACAAAACCACCATCAACAACAGCAGCAAACCCAACAGGCTCAGACTCCCAACAACAACAATAATGGTAACAACGGCAACAGTACCATCTCCACGCAACAACAACAGCACAGTAACTACCACAATCTCAATGCCTTTCAGCAGCAGCTAGTTGCTCAGGTAAGATTATTTTGTAAATAGCTCATCTACAAGATTCTATTAACAGATTTTTGGCCCTATACGACAATAGGTCCTATTTTTTGCCTTGGTCCCCCCTGTTAATTTTTTTCGCTGATTTTTATTTTCGAATCTATTTTTGCTTATTTTTATTTTCTTCTTTCGGCGACACATTAACATTCATAAATTTTCACGAGTTGTTCAACAAATTTCTGAAATAATTCTGATTTCTTGCACGACAGTTCTGACGAAAAACGGTTTCAGCAATGTACAAGGCGAGCAAATTATCACTGGTTCCATAGAGGCGCTTGATCTTATGTTTCATATGATCAAAAGAAACAAAAATAAGAAATAAAAAGAAATAGAAATAAAAAAATTCATAAGAAATAAAAATAAGCAAAAAAAGATTCGAAAATAAAAATCAGCGAAAAAAATCAACAGGGGGGACCAAGGCAAAAAATGGGACCTATTGTCGTATAGGGCCAGATTTTTTAATGGAAAAAAATTATGGCCCTTCCTGCGTTAAAAGAACGCTGAAATTGGACATTCATCGTGCCTTTAAAATCTAAAATCTCTTTTTAGCACCAGGTAGCTGCCGCAGCAGCAGCTGCAGCTCAGCAGCATCAGACTAACTCTACAGCCACTCCGCAACCCAACCAGCAACAGCAGTTAGCAGCGGCTCAGCAACAGCAGCACCACCAGCAACTGGTACAGCAAGCAGCGGCGGCCGCAGCTCAGCACAACCATCAAGCCCATACACCCACTCAGCATCAGCAATTGCAGCAGTTGGCGGCAGTGGCAGCGGCCGCAGCAGCTGTGAATGGCACCGGAGGTGTGACCACTCCAGCAGCACAAGCTCAACAGAGTCAAGCAACTGCTGGGGGGACCACAGTACCTAGTCTGGCTTGGCCGATCTTTCAGGTAGGATGGGTTTTGGTTGAAGGAAATTAGTTAATTTAAGGATACCAATGGAAAAAATAATTTTTAAAAAATCCGGCTAAATTGAACCTGAGCTCCCACCCCCACTCACTAGAACCTGAGACAACCACAGGTTCAAGTGCTGTTTTTTTTATCTCACTAATTTGGATTGTAGTGAGAGCTAAAATACACGTTGCTAGCAGAGTGCCTGTCATGCAATGCAAAATTTGTTTACCTACTAAAAAATTGAAGGATATTTAAAAGCCTAGAAATTGATTTTGTTAAATTTTTTTTCTGGAAAAAAATTTGACAGTCTGAATTTTATATTTGTGAATTCTTATTTTATTCCGGTGCCTACCGTTTTTCTTCTACTTGGGCAGTCCCCTGGAGGATGATCGAAAAATAACGCAGTTTGCTAAAAATACTGTAATTATATGTTTTTCTAAGGATTTTGAGTGATTTATTAGAAAAATTACTCTGCACTTATTATTTAATGTTCACCAATTAATGTTTTTCTCAAAAGCAGCTTATTTATTTTTTAAAAGCTTAATATTTGCAGCCCACAGTGAGCATTCCCTTTTTCGACATGGCCACATACCAAAAAGTGAATTTGGATGTACAGCCTTCTAGCATGGCGAATGGCATGGACCTCCCGCTTAATGACATCAATACTTTAAGGTGAATTTAAACTGTTCTAAATTTTATCAAGTTCCACATTAAAGGACCATGAAACTTTATTAGCACAGCAATCTGTGAAATTTGACTTCGCGCGGGACCACCATAATTTTGCCAATAATGTTCTGGAATTATTTTTTGTTGAGTTTAAAATTTTTTCAAAATATAGAACCATGCGCTAGTCGAGCCCAAAGTTGCTTGACATTGCCAGATCGGACGAGGTAGCCGACTTCCATGGCTCTCAATTTTGGGCGCTTGTTGGGTTGGGGCCCCCACCCTAAATTTCTCGTTCTCCGTCTATCTGGTTCACAAAGAGTATCAACATCTGACAGTCAATCATTCAGAGAATTTCGTCGATCCGGTAACAGGTGCTCATACACAAGCAATTGAGTCAGTCTGGCAGAAATATAAGGTTCGACATAAGAATGAATTCGGAACAGCCAGAACTCTGTTTTTGTCATACGTGTCTGATTTTATGTGGAGAACAAAATTCAATGGTCCAGCCATATTTTTTCACTTGTGGTGTCGAATATCAGAGATGTATGTTTGTGAATGAAAAATAAATAAAAAATCTGTGTTTCGAGAAGGTTGAAAAAAATTTAGGGTGGTGGCCCCAACCCAACAAGTGCCCAATTTTTTTATACGAGTCGGTGTCTAATAAATAAAATTCGAATTTCAAATGCACAAAAAATTTTATTCGAAAACATTATTGGCAAAATTAGGTTGGTCCCGCGCAAATTCCAATTTCGCAAATTGATATGCTTATCAAGTTTCATGGTCGGCGGCTTGTCCAAAATTTGAATAGGCGCGGGGCAGTTCTCTTCCGTCTCTTAAAGTACTCTTTCGAGTCGTTTGAAATGACTCCAAAGAGTACAGCCAGAGACGAAAGAGAACTCTCCCTCGCCAATTCAAATTTTGGACAAGCCGCTGCGCGCAAAAACCATGGTCCTTTAAGAAATATAGTTGTTTAGAGTTAATCCAAAATAACAAAAAACCTTTTTCCAGGTTTTTCTTCAACTTTGGTGTGCAACATGCCCGAGCCATCCTGCTGCGTCAGCACATTCAAAGCCAAAGTGGTCAAAACCAGCCTCAACAACAATTAGCCTTGCTGCAAGCTGCCCAAAACGCAGCTGCTATGGCTACTGCAGCCGCTGCTCAACAACAGCAGCAGCAAGCTCAGCAGCAGCAACAGCAGCAAAATCAACAAGCTCAGCAGCAACATCAGCAGCAACAGCAACAACAGCATCAGCACGACCAGTATCTATTGCAGCAGAACTTATTGAAGTAATTTATTTTTTGGTGCTAATTTAGTATACCTAAGCTGTTAAAACTTTTTGGAAAATTTTATGTTTGCTCCCACCTTGACTTTTTTTTGCCCTGGTCGCGTGACTGAGAATTCTTTTTTGCTTGTGCTAGACGCAGGTTAGGCTAGCGCATGTTACGGCTCCATTCCACAACGGGGAATTTTTCGACTTGGTCTCCGTATTGTTTTTTGAGATTTTTTAGGCTTAGGCAAGGGTAGGCCAGTGCATATTAGCACAGACTCAAACATATCTTAGACTCATGTTTGATTCTGCCCTAACATACTATGTACAACCTTTGCCTAAGCCAAAAATATCACAATAAAAAATCAACAAGGGAACCAATTAACGTTAACGTTTTTTTTCAAATGAAAAAAAAACCAGAACGCCAAAAAAGATTTTTTTGGAAAAGATTGCCTTGGTCCCCCCTGTTGTTTTGCAAGGTTTCTAAACAACAAGGGAGATCAAGGCAATTTTTTTCACAAAATCACTTTTTGCCGTTCCGGTTTTTTTTTCATTTGAAAAAAACGTCCCTTTACCAAAAAAAAACTGACCCTATTGTGGAATAGGGTCAATTTTTCATCATAGCTACAGGGACTGAGCTCAGAACTTAGGGTTTTAAGGTATTACCAGCAGGGGCGTAGCCAGGTGGGCTAAGAGGGCTTTAGCCAATACCCTCACCCTCGTCAGATTTTTTGAAAAAACGTTGTTAATTAAAAACACTGTAAAACTCGAAAACGGTGTAGGTAAAATGACCTCTGCGGGGTAGGGCTTTAACCCTACACCCCCGTCAAAAATTTCTGGCTACGCCTCTGATTACCAGCAAAACTTTTTTATTTAAAAATTGCTTTTCTCCGTTCTTATACGGTTACAGTTGCCCAGAGTGCAGTTCTAAAAATTTCAGGCTTAGGTATACTAAAATAGCGTCGATTAATTTTTGTTGACTCAGCTTTAAATCTCTCTTTTTCCACCAAATTGTTACTTACAAAATTGACATTTTGCTCAAAAAATAAAAGTTTTTTTTATCAAAAAGGGATTAATGCTTGTAGTTTCCTTACTTTAAGCTGGTTAGAAAATTCTATTTTTTCGTCAGAAGCCGATTATTTACACATACATAACACCAAATTAATTAAAAAAGCTTGGAAACAGGTGTTATTTTCTAAGTGCTTTGTTAGAGCGAAGATCACATTCTTTGCACTTCCTTGTCCGTTTTGTTTTTCTTGAGAATCACAAATAATTTTTCTAGGCTACATTTGCAAGATAAAAGTCTTTCGCTTTTGCAAGTGCAGTTGTACCAAAAAAACTGGTTTAGAATAGGCTCCCCCACACTCCACCGAAACACTTTTACCAAACAATTAGAAATCGATTTGGTTTAGAAATATTTTATTTATTTTTCTAAAAAGTTTTATACTCAGAATGATTGCCAGGAGTTTGTGCTCCGTTTGGCAGTAATAACTTTTGAGAAAAAAATAAAAAGTTTGAAGATTAAATCAAATAAAGTGGTGTTTCGGTATGTTTTGGTAGAAGTTCCTACAACCAAATGGAGCACAAACTCCTGGCAATCATTCTGAGTATAAAACTTTTTAGAAAAATAAATAAAATATTTCTAAACCAAATCCATTTCTGATTATTTCAGAGCCTAAAAAAGCCTTGTTTCAGAGCCTAATTTAAAATGGTATTCATAGTAAAAATAAACTGGCACTTATACACTCCGGGGGGCGTAGGCCTTTTTTATTAACTGTGAACAGTTATAAAAAGTCAAAATTCGGTAAGGAATTTTTTCTCGAAAACTTAACTTCTAGTAAGGTAAACGTTAGAAAATAACCTTTTTTTTAACGTTTCTGGCGTATAAAAATTACTTAGGAGACTTAAAAATACTATTCACAGTTAATAATAACAAGTAGCTTTGCACAAGTGCCAATAAACTTACTAAAATTTAAAAAAATTTTTTATCAATTTATTTTTTTGCTAAAAAAACTCGGATGACTTTTAAAGAAAATATGTTAAAGGTCTTCAAAAATGACCATGTTCACGCGTTCTAAATTGTGCCCGCCAATTCAAAAAAATTTTCCTGATCATTGAACTTCTATACGGGTTTTTCAACTTGGTTTCTAACAAAACCATACCTAAATCAAATTTTAGGTACAGATTTGTTAGAAACCAAGTTAGAAAATTCTTACAGAAGTTCAATGATTACGAAAAAAATTTTAATTGGCGGAGGACAATTGTACGTAGACGGGCATGGTCTTTTAAGAATTTTAACTTGTTTTTTTCAAAGCTCACTAGATTTTACGGCATTTTTCTAAGTTTAATTAAAACAACTTTGTGATTTGTGGGAATTTCAAGTCAACAAATCTGAAAAAATTTAACTTTAAAAAATTAACAACGGGCTATAACTGAAATGCGCCCTCAAAATTCTAAATTTCGCCATCTAATTTACTGAATTTTGCCCTGAAATTTTCTATTGCCATATTTCTCAAAATTTTCGTTAAAAAAATTGCATTGCATCTTAACTTTTTAATGAGCTATAGTCAACCCTCGATGAACCTGCACCCCGATAAACCGACACCCTTGATAAACCAGCACTGTGAAAAAGTCTCATTTGGCTGGCCGACAGAAGAAGAAATTAGACAAAGTGACCCTCCGATAAACCGGCACTCTAAGCCCAGTTTCTAGGGGTGCCGGTTTATCGAGGGTTGACTGTATCTAACTTTGCTGAATGATTTGTAAAATGTAGAGATCAAGACGTCTTAAAAATTAAAAAAAAACTACAAAAAACTCTTCATCCCTTTTTAAAACCTCTTCATCTCTACATTTTGAAAATCGTTCAGCAAAATTAGATAGCTCGTTAGATATCTAATGTCCAAGGCTACACCATGATGCCAAAAATTAAAAAAAACATATACCGAAGATTCAAAAAATGGCAGCCTAAGATCAGAGGGTGAAATTCAGTAAATTAGAAGCCGAAATTCAGACTTTTGAGGGCGCGATTCAATTTGCGCCTTAACAAATTTACAAACTTTTGCTTAGTAAAGATTCAGATAAACATTAGTATTTAAAAAAAATTGTCAACTTTGCAGTTCGGAAAGAAAGATTAGCCGGTGTGAGCCAAAACTATCTACGGCTTGTAATCCTGCTTTTTTTGCAAGAACCAATAGTATTCAAAGTGAAGACAGTATTGGAAGTACGAACTTGAACGGCGAATTGGAATCAATAAATAACCTAAACAACCAAAACTATTGCCAGAACATTAATAACAATAATAATAATCATGAAGATCACGCTGAAGAAACACACTGTAGCAACTACAATAACGAGGACGAAAAAAACTATAATAACCAGCCTGCAAACAGCCAAGTACAAAGAAAAGAATCAACAAAAAACAATCTAAGAAGATGCATTATCCAAAAAAGGTTATAATACTAAAATAAGTCAATTATTTGGTTGGCCGATACGGAAACTCGTCAAAGTTTACCGTCGATATAATGCGACCGAAATTCGATATAGTGCGACCTTGGCCGCAATTCTCTTCCAAAAACGCAATAAAGTTTGATTTTTTAAAGACTTTTAGTAGAATATTTCCAGCTAAAATAAAAAGTTTATGGTCTTTTATTTAAAGCAATCCGGAAAATTTGAATTCGCGCGGGATCATCATCATCATTTGGTCAATAATGTTTTCGAAGTATTTTTTGTTTGCATTTAAAATTTGTTCAAAATGTTGAACCATCCACTAGTCGAGCCCAACGTTGCTTGACATTGCCAGATCGGACAGGTTAGGCTTCTCCCATTGCTCTACAGTTATCCGTAGCGAGTTTTATATTGACCAATAAGTAAGATTTAAAATTTAAATGCACACAAAAAATAATTCAAAAAAATTATTGACCAAATTATGGTGCTCCCGCGCGAATTCATGTTTCACAAATTGCTGTGCTTATCAAGTTTCATGGTCCTTTAAAAACTGTTTTTTAAACTATTATTTGATTTTTAGCCGGTCCCGAGGGGTCGCACTATATCGAGACTTGACTGTAGGCTAAAATAAAAAATTTACATTAGTAAAACTTTTCAAAATATCCTAAAAATCACGTAATTTTTTAACAATTAAGAATGTGTTAACTATTAAAAATGTGTTTTTAGAGCTCAAAACGAGTTCAACCCATCTGGTGGAGGCAGTTCTTCAGCTCAACCAGTTCCTAACCTTCAAAAGACTTCCATTAGTGGCAATCTAGGTTCAGGAGGCAGTGCTACGGATAGAGCAAATGTAGCTGCAGCTGCGGCAGTAGCAGCTTTCCAAAGAGACATGACTTCGTCAATGTCTATCAATGCTTTGCAGAATACTCTGGCCCACCAGGTAATTTGAGTGTTTTAGTGAAAGGTGAACCACCGCAAAACGTGTTTTCACGAACCTTATCAAACATATCCAAAATAAATTTCAATGTACAGGATGTATTGAGAAATTCTAGCTTTTTAAAATGGCTGTAACTTCTTCTAAAGTGATTTTCAAAATTCTGTTTTGCCAATTTGTTTTTCTCGCCGACTATATTTTTTAGTGTATAATGTCAAAAACACGTGTGTCTGTGATTTCGACCCTGATCTGTAGGTAGTCTCTGCATGAGCAAGGCCAAAACTCTAGGCAGGACCAATCGAAAATCATATTTTTCACATTAAATATCAAAAAATATTGTGGGCAAGAAAAATTAATCGGCGAAAAAATGCTCCAGCTATTATGAAAAGCTAAATTTTTTGATGCACCCTGTATTATTACAACCTATGAGGACTTAGACGAAGATGGTACCGGGACCATATCTGAGTTTCAGTACGAGGCCAAGTCCTGGTCCCGCAGTCTCGAAATTTTAAAAAATCCCGAATAAAATAATCAAAGTAAAACAGCATCTTAAAGATGGTAGCCAAAATTGGAGGAGCTAATCAGGCCCAAGTTCACCACAGCTCAGCTGGCGGTTTCAAACCACTAGTCGGTGGAGGTGGAAATGACCACTTGGAGACCCTTTGGCTGCAAAATGCTTTAATGGGAGGTGGTGGTGGAGGCGGAGGTCTAGCCGCTCAATTAAGGGCCCATCCAGCTTTACAGGCTAGTCCACATCTTCAAAACGCTTTTGGAGGTGCTAATACAGCAGCTGCGGTTCAGCAGCTCTTTTTGCAACAGCAGCAACAACTAGCTGCTGCTCATGCAGCTCAACAACAACATGTGCAAACTTCTATAAATGATTCAGTGGAGGTAGGTAGTTTTTTTTAATAGTCTACTTATTATTCATTGAAAATTTTGAAAATTTCAGCTCATACGTCCTCAGGCAATCAACCCACTGAACAGCGCCGCGTCTATAGCCTCTTCCCTGCACGCTTCCAATGCTCTAAACAACTCTGGTGGACTTTACTCTACAGCCGGAGCTAACTCTGTAGTTCCATCTGCGAGCCAAGCAGCTAATTTGTCGTCTTCCCCTAAGCCACCAATACCTGTGGACCCAGCGCCTAGGAAGAGTTCTATTATGCCTCAAGCATTTCAGGTTGACTTGAAATTAGCTAGTATCTAAAAAGCTATTGACTATTTGGTTTATTAACACCTTCATATTTCCAGGCCCAACTAGGAGACATCAAACAAAAAGGCTTGAGCGCTCTTCGCTCTCCAGAATCCATGAGCGATAATCTACAAAAGTCTATTGCAGCAATGGCAGCTGCTATGAATGTCAACTTAAACGTGCCGATCAGTGGATCTGCTACCACTGGGATAAAATCGCCAGCTAGTAGTTCAGTCGCTGGGGCCAATGTTGCCCCTTCTCCTAGAAGATCTCCAACAGGCAATGGTCAGCCAACCGACAGGTCTTCTCAAGCCCCCACACCCCAGCAATCCATCGGAATAGCCGGTGGGGGCAACCTCTCGCTGGCTGCCCAACTATCAGCCGCTATGCTCACAGGACATAACTGGCCAGCACATAGTGTGGCTGGGACTGGAGCTGGGAATTCAGCAGCTGGAGGAGTAGCAGCCAGATCTTTGACAAGTGGCACCTCTGGAATTATGAGCCACTCGCCTGGTCAGCAAACAAGTAGTCATGAACACCAGCAATCCATGAATGTGCTAAATATGCTGGCCCAACACCACCATCAACAGCAAGAGCATTCAATGGCCGCAGGATTGCTGGCTCCAGAGCTAGAGAATGCACCCAATTTGCTGGCTGCCACGGAGATGCATTATACGGAGACTTTTAAAAGAGCACAGGGAGCTGCTACGTATAATAACAAGTAGGCGATTGCGGATTTTGAAAAATAACTTTGGGAAAGTTCTTTGAAAAAAATTTAAAAAAAAATTAATTAAAGAAATATAAATACAAAACGGAAAAATGCCCAGAAGTGGGCACATTTTCCCAAAAGTATACACGTTTTCACAAGAAAGTGGACATGTTTTCACAAAAAGTGGGCACATTGATTATTTTTTGCACTAAAAGTGGGCATTTTTACGTATCGTCAAAAAAAATATATATTTTAAAAATTTGCAGAAAAAATGCTTCACCTAGACCCTTAGCCAATGCTGGCCAGTCCAGTGCAGTCACTATGTCCTCCGCTGAGGCGCAGCGGCAAAGAAAGAGTGGTGTTTATATGCTAAGTGAGTTGTTTTTAGTATTGTCTTGGTAGCAAAAATTTACTTGAAAGTTTAGGCATGGACAGCAAAGAAGAAGATGCTCAGAAGAAGAGAGCACCTGGACAACCAGCAGACAATAAACCAGTAAGTTTAGCACAAAGTAATATTTCACACACAGTTGTATAATAATTATTTTTTTACCGAAACATGCTACCTGTAAGGATAATTGCTTTTTTCGCGATAGAATTTCAAGCCCGATGTTTTAAAAAAAATTTTTTGCACTTAAATTTTTTGAATTAAAGCACAGTTTAGACATTGTACAGGGTGGCGAAAATTTTTTGCGGATTTTAAAATGGCTTTAATTTTTTTTATTATTTCACACACCGGCAAGATCTTTTTTTAGTTAGATCTTTCTGATTAGAACCTTTCGTTTCATACCAGGTTGTGGTATGAAAGCGTTTGCTTTGTTGTTAAAAAAGTCTTTTAAGACGAACATCGTTTTTTGCAGCAAACAAGGCTTTATGGGTGGTGTGGTATGCAAGAACTGCATCCAACGTCAAGTCAAGCTAAAATTATTCATAGAATTTGTTGATTTTAGTGTGATTTGGATCGTTGCTGCAAACACGACCTCTCAAATTAAAGTGTTGGCAGAATTCTAGATTGACTTGACGTTGGATGCAGTTCTTGCATATACACTACCCATAAAGCCTTGTTTGCTGCAAAATACGATGTTTGTCTTAAAAGATTTTTTCCAACAACAAAACAAACATTTTTACACCTTAACAGGGTATGAAACGGAAGGTCCCAATTAAGGAGATCTAACAAAAAAAAGATCTCGCCGGAATGTAAAATAATAAAAATGTTAGAGCCATTTTAAAATCCGCAAAAAAAAATTGCGCGACCCTGTATTTATTTTGGACATTTTAGGTATCCACGACGGTTATGATGAACTATGTGAACAATGTGCTCACCACTGCCAAAGCGCAGCTTCAAAGTCAAGGAATGGGACTATGTTTTGATGAAAGTGGAAGACCCGTAAGTTTGCTCAAATAAATAGACTCCGTATCACCAGTATAACCACACCCTTATTTTAGCAATTTTTGAAAAGCCAAAGAAAATGTTTGGGTATGAAGTGATGTAATTTGGCTGAAAATGTTTTTTGAAACAAAAAAATCGTTATTTCAAAAGCGCGCTCAGATCACTTTCTCGGAAATCACAAAATCAGGCGTATCATAAATATAACCGCAGTTCGGTTTTGTTTTAACCCTAGGGCGGTCACTTGAGCACAAAGTGCTCATAATTTTTTTGATCACCCTTGTTTGTCCTTATTATGAGACCTCCTTTAATTAAACTTTAGGATCTGGGAAGCTCTAACTCTCATCCTTAAAATGAGATATTAAGCAGTCCTATACTGAAGGAACTTGACGGAAATATTACTGTTTGAACGTGATGGTCACGTATGGGCACTTGAGCACAAAGTGCTCATTTCAAAATATTTGGCATTCTGTTTCATTTGTTTGGTTTTATTTTTTTGGACGAATCTGAAAAGCCAGAAATCATCAATTTCTACAATGAAACGAAAGGAGGTGTTGATTGTTTGAATAAAATTGTAAGGGCTTGCTCAACCAGAAGAGCCATAGGGAGATGACCAGCTACTGTGTTCTTCAACATCTTGGACGTAGCTGCCTAAGCTGCATATCATTTGGTGCACTGATCATCCAAACTGGGAGCCAGACAATACACGGAGACACCGGTTGTTCTTTTCATATCGGGGTGAACAGTTATATTTGCAGTGGATCACTGTTTATCAACAGGACAAGGCCTCAATCCACAAGAGCAAAGAAACATCAGCGTGATTCGCGTCGAATGGGGTGAATGTTCTTCCGTGGCCAGCCTGCTCTCCTTATTTGAATTCGATGGAAAACGTTTGGGGAATCCTTGTGCGTCGTCTCTATGCCGAAAACCGTCAGTGTGGATCAATGGATGAGCTCAAGAAAGCAATTCTGAAAGGGTGAAAAATACGATCTTTGCTGTTATAAATCGTTCTGGAGATGTTGCGGACTATTGAAATGTTGTTCTTTGCCTAAATAAACTTGTTTTGTCAACATAAATTGCTTATCAAATATGATTCTGTATTGGAAACCGAACTGCAGTTATACTTATGATACGCCTGATTTCAAAGTTTTCAGCTACAAATTAATTTCTTGCGCTTTCCAACTCGGTTTTTTGCGCCAGAACATTTATTTTCATCTCGAGGTATCTCGTTATAATAAAACATTGCTCACTTTTAGTCAAAAATCGCTAAAATATCACAAAATAAGGATGCGGTTATACTTCTGATACGGAGTGTATTTAGGTCCAGAAAAACCGATTTTTTTAGATCGATTTCTCATCCCGCCCTATAGACCCTATTTTCCGAAAGGCTCGTGAACATCTAGACCACCAAAGAGATTACACTAGACTAGCTGAACCAGCTAATGCAATCTCTCATGCCTCTAGTGACTCTTCTGTCCATGATGGCTCTAGTGCTACTATTGGAGGAGATTGTTAGTTTTTTTTATTAGTTAAATCTTTTACAATAATAGACCTTGGTTTACTCCTTAAGTGCATCTAATGAAAAAGGAAATTTAGAAGAATAAGTTTTATGACCCTCCTCAAAAAGCAGGGCAGTACAAAAGAATCGTAAGGAAAATTAGCTTGAAAAGTACAGCGAAAAACTGAAAAATTTTTGTGACGCAAAATTCAAAAATTGACAATTCCTTTACAGATAGGGCACAGTGGGCTCCCTGCTCTCGTAGATAACTAAATTAAAATTTTAATAATTTTAAAGCTAGACTTGAATTTAAAAAATTGAATTGAATAAAAACCTAACTTTAAAAACTTGTTCGCTGCAGCTAAAATTTTAATTTACGATGCTTAGATTTCTGAAGTAGCCTTGATAGATTAGGGGCTAAGCCTACGTAGGGGAGTGGACTAGCTTTCTACTATATGCAAGTCATTCAATGACCCTAAAACAGTTCTACCTGGTATTTACTCTTTTAAACCATGTGATTTTTCAGTGGGTCTACTTAGCCGAACTTCTGGCTGCTTGATAGGAATCTCAGCTGATCGGCTCAAGAGCCTGTCATCAGCAGCTGCAGCTTCTAGTATAGCTAGTGGAATGACTTTCAACTCCATGACAGCAGTCTCTTTCCACAATGAACAGCACGACAGACCCGAAAGTCACAACAACTCAATAGCCATCAAATCTGGAGCCAACTCTGCATCCTGCTCTAATGTTGCATCACCGTCGAATTCTCTTGCTGTGGGCATTGCCAAACCATCCCCTAAGCCAATGTCAAGGCCTGCTAAACGCAGGTTTGGCCAAGAAGATAGCAATCAAGTGATTGTAGACCTGCAAGATGACACTGAAAAAAATTTGAACGTGGAAGAACTTTCTCCACCAGCCAGTAACAAAGCTAGATCAAATACTATTAGCGCATCTACATCTACAATGAGCGGATTTAGTGGGCTGACTTCATCTGCACTGTTGTCAGCCGCCCTGCAAAAACAACAAAATCTTGCAGGTAGATTTCTTCAAAATTCTGGAGGGACATAATTGAAGGGTGTGAAATAAGCCCGAACTGCATCTCTATCCATATTTTTTTCTTTTTGAAGAGATTTTTTGTAAACATTTGCCTCAAATTTTTCAAATACCCAATAACTGCAGAAATATACAACTTTGCTTCCAAAAAAGTTAAATCGAATTTGCATAGGGGGCGTTCAGCGGTTTTTGTGACTTTTTTTTGAATTCCCGCATTTGTTTATTTTGAGCTGTTTGGTTAGAAAGGTACATTGGAGGAAAAATTTTAGACCCATTAAACAGATAAAGTCTTAAAAAATGATTTCTGCAATTTTTTTTAACAAAACTTAAAGATTGGCAAAAAATTAATTAAAGGTCAATTTCGGCGATTCTATTTCTAGTTCTATACTAAAAACTGCTGGATTCCATGATAAATCATAAATCTTTTTTAGCATCGCAAGGAGTTAATTCATCAAACGACTACGACAATCTGGATTGTCGTAATCTGGATGTTGTAGTCACAGAAGCAGGCTCTGATGAAGGCAGTCTAGTAGAAGTGGTAGACAGTGGCAAAGTGGCCAGATCTATTGAATCCGGAGAGCTTCTAAACGAAGAGCACTCCAAAAACGAAGGCCATTCCAGACAAACTGCCGAAAAATCCACTTCTTCACCAGCTAATGACCAACCTTTAACTGTGGATGATATGGACGATGGCGAGGATTCCTCTCCAGGAGGCAAAAGACTACGCATAGCCTCTTTCTCATCAGTAGATGACGGAGACGTCTAACTTTTCTCATCATACTTTTGCTTTCCAAAACAGGGTAACCAATCAAAAATACTTGTTTGTATACTTGTTTTTCACACTTTGATTCATTTAATGGTATATTTTTATGTTCAGTCATTTTTTTAATGTAAAAAGATTTTTTTGCTTTGTTATAATCCAGTTTTATTAGGTGGTTTGATAGACGTCTGAAAACGGTATTTTTTTTAATTGCTCTGCCTGATGGTGAGACCGGTTGGTTCTGTTGCAGAATTTCATGGAGAATCCGAATCTGCAAACCGTTTTTCGAAAAAGCCGGTTTGGCTCAAGATTTTTACCAATGTCTGAACAGCGTCAAATGGGGTTCGGGTATATTTAGAGAATTAGCTGGTACTCTATTCCACTAACACATACATGACATCTTGAGCTCGTAAGAAGAAAGCAGAGTCTAAACTTTTTAATGACATATTATTGAGGGTTTTATGATAACTAAATGTAAAATATTTGTTTCGAAGAAACAACTGTGTCATTTTCCAAAACGGTTTTTTGGCTTAAAGAGGCAAAATTAGGTGGGATACAACTGTTTGATGAGCAAACCCAAAATATCATTCAAAAGAGCAATGAAAACTGCGCCAACAATTGCTTCAAAGTGAAACAAAACAAAGTCTTTAGAGGGTTAAGAGACCGTTTAAAAAGATTAACAAATATATGAAAAAGCATTTTGACGAAAAACTTTTCAGCGCTAGATTAACCTTGAATTTTGACATCGGATTCGTGTTCAGCATGGTCGACTTGCTTGTAGCACTGCTCTTTAAAATTAAAAGTCATCGTCAAAATTTGAATTCCTCTCGAGACAATAATTATTCAAATATCCTATTGCTCCCTAGTTTAAATGTTTTTTGTCTCAAGGGGAATTCAAATTTTGACGATGAATTTTAAGGCCCTATTGACCTATCCGGGGCCATTTTTCCCTTTGGTCCCCCCTTTGGTTTTTTTTGAAAATTTTGATGTGAAATTTGTGAACATTGTGAACACAAATTGAGCCTAGGCCTAACCCTGGAGACATTTTGGAAATATTTCACATCAAAATTTTCAAAAAAAACCAAAGGGGTGACCAAAGGGAAAAATGGCCCCGGATAGGTCAACAGTGCCAATTTTAATTTTAAAGTGCAGTTTTATAAGCGAATCGATTATGCTGAGCACGAATCCGGTGTCAGAATTCTTAGTTTGCAAGGCTTTCACGTCATAATGTTTTTTAAGTCAGTTTTTTATTTGATTGAGACTTCTGCTTAACGCGCGAAAAGCTGTTTTTATTTATTTGCTATTTGCTGATAAAAAACACATACTGAAACAGAACATGTCTTTGTCACAATTTTTTTAAATTCTGCATGCTTTCTAGCCTACCTAATAAGAATTATTTTTATGTGTTGTAATTTTGTGCTATGCATTTTTCGTTGTAACAATGTCAGAAATTTTAACGCTTTGCCAAATAATAATTTCTAATTGGCCAGTCATAATTTTTAAAAAGACACTGTATTTATGTAAATATTATCTGTATCCTTATTTTATAAATTTCATCTATTTGGCGAAAAATTATGCTTAGACAATTTCCACTATCGTCAGTTTGCTAACAGCTAAGCCAAGTAAATTTTGTTTATAAAAGAGATCATATTGTCTATTGACATATGTGTGAAAATGAGGATGAGACATTAAAACTGTGATTTTTGCATGAAAATAAAATTTTTGTTTCTAACAAACTGTCCGAATACATTCTATACACACACTGTAACAAATAAAAACGCGAAAAGTGAAAATTAAGTTAATATACAAATTATTAAAAAAATCCAAAAGCAACTTACATAACAGCTTTTTACTTGACTCAACTTGTGAAATACGTTATGACCTGCTTTTGATTATTTGTAAATAACTTTTATATAAACTTATACATTTTTTACCACCAAAATGTTTGCTAGATTATAGCGGTCATTTTGAGTTTTTTTCTTTTTTTGGTCCACTTGGGTATTCAGATGCTTGTTACATTTTTCATTTAACAATAGCTTTCATAACAAATGTTGTTGACTACAGTCGAGTCTCGCTATAATGGCAACCCTTAGCAGCGGCCCTAAAAGGGCATGGTCACTTAAGGGGCATGGTCACCTGTTACAAATTTCGTCCCTGCCAATTCAAACAATTTTTTCGAATTATTGAACTTCTGTACAGATTTTTCGGTCATAGAACGCTTCGCCAACGCTATTTCGCCAACGGCAATTTTGCCAACAGCGATCTTGTTAAGAGCTCGCTGTCACTCTTAGTCATTTATTCAGATTCCTTAGTTGCCTGTTACTCTTAGTCATTTTTTAGTTTTCTTAGTTGACTTATGGTTTACTATGCTTTTACAATTCCACAGCCCTCCCCCCAACCCTAAGATTCACCCGAAAATTCACTCCAAATTCACATTATTAAGACACTTTTTTTATTGATAAACTAAACCCATAAGTCTTTGCTTAATTATCCAGCCTCCACTTGGTTAACTTGCTCACCAACGACTCTTCAGGAAAAATTGAAAAATTCAAAATTGCTTCGTACCATCAGCGCTTTTGACTGTATGCTGCATTAGATATCCGTCGTAACTTGCCATAGGCTTTTACCTGTTCGATTAAACAGACTAAACTACTAAACAAATGACTAAGAGTGAGCTCTTAACAAGATCGCTGTTGGCGAAATAGCGTTGGCAAAATGTCCTATGACCGATTTTTCCACTTGGTTTCTAACAAAACTATACCTAAAATTAAATTCAGGGCTTTTTTCTTAGAAACCGAGATGAAAAAACTACAGAAGTTCAATAATTCGAAAAATTGTTTGAATTGGCGGGGACAAAATTTGGAACAGGTGACCTTTAAGTTGCTATTATAAGGTTAGAGGTTAAACAGCTAACCAAATGTCTTGATATTAGGACAGAAAATTGTGAAAATAGCTAATATAATATCAAAATATTTTCATCAGAATACAGGACAGATTATAATTGAGCCGAAGTCAAGATAGAGTTCAACGCTTATATCTTGCTAACAAGACCATAAAAAAGTTCCAGCACTTTGTTCCGAAAAATGACACCCCAGGAGGGTCCCGTTAAAAAACTTCTGATAAATGAATAACTTGTCAAGGAAAAATGGCATTTTTAAATTTGTCCCATATATGAAACAGTGCACTTTAAAGGGTTAAAGTCAACGATGTTAATTTCCTTAGAGAATAAAAATATTAATAAAGTCGATCCGCGGGTATTTTGTAACTTTGATTTGATTATTGTATTCCCTTTTGTAGAAATATCACCTACAGGGCACGATTTTGCGAAAATCATGGGTGCTCTACAAGAATATGAAATGAAAAAAGAAACGCGATAGGCTCCTTAAAATCACACCGGGCGAGGTTCCCTGAGAGCAATAAATATAGGTCTAATCGTCTTAAATTATCTGCTTAGATAAGATATGAAGTTTTGTATTGACAAAAATATACATTTTTAGAAAAATTAAATATTCGTCTGTGTGAACTCTTGCTACTTTACTCAAATCAATAAATTGATCCTATCCTCTCATTTTTCAAACCTGGGTATACTAACACACAATGAGTTCTTGGATCAACGCCTACGCTTGCAAGCATTATAACCTCAACTGCCCCAACCGACCAGCTATTCAAAAACCCGCAGGTCAACCAATAACCATTCATCAGCCGGGAATGCCTCCTCATATTCCAACTGATACCCACTCTTGGCAGGACACTATTAGTATGGGAACTCTTCTTCAAATATCGATTGTGATCCTTCTAGCAGCTATCTTCTTGTGTCTCGTGGTCAACTGGGTCAAGCAGCAGCATCAGCGACAAGAAGCAGATGTCTCTTCGGTGGAAAAAGGAAGATCCACAAGTTCTGTTGGTTGAATCTGTTTGTACTGTTTGATTGAACTATAATTATGTGAATTAGCTGTGAATGGCTTGAAATAAAATTTATAGAAAGTCCTAATTAGGGTTGGCCCCTCCCCGTGATTTTCGATGCGGGAGGGATTTAACAATTTTTTTGATGCGGGAGAGATGCGGGACGGGGAGAGCAATTTTTCATGCGGGGATAGAGGCGGGAGGTGAAAGCAAAAGGAAGTAAGGGTATATAATTGACATAATAAGAAACAAAGGGATATTATAAAAATACCACGGTTAAATAATGGTTTTAAACCAATGACATAACTAGTTTTTTAAGCAATCATTAAATATTATTAAATGACCAGCCGCAAAAACTCACTCATTTAATTAACGTGTAAAAACAAGTTTTTCAAATTAAATTCACTGTTCCTCCTTGTAGTTTTTACGTATGCGTTGTTTTTACATATATTTTAGAATTATAGTTCGCAAAAACATCAAAATAGATGTACTACATCAAAATCATTCAAATTGATATTATTTTCGAATTACATCAAAATTACTAGGGTTGCTGAATGGGAATATTCCAGGGAATATTCCCGGGAATATTCCGGAATATTCCCGGAATATGGCCGAGAATGTGGCCGACCTATTGAAAATCCGCCATTTTCTAAAACCAATTTTAAATCACTGTTAAAAAGTTTTTATTTTGATTTGCTGATTTTTGCGTCGAAGATCACTTTTTTCAGTGGTCATTTTTGACAGTGCTCATTTTGGAAGTGTTTATCGTCGTTGTGTTTTAGGAATGTCGAAGGTAACAAAGCCGCTTGCCTGGTGCTGGTCTTTTTTCAATCGCAAAGAGGAGGTGGATGGAAAGGGCAAACTGATCTTTGTCGGCTACTGCAAGTTCTGCAATGCGCACTACACTGGAAAGCCAAGCAGAATGGAGGAGCACTTGAAGGTAAATGACGTTTTGGTTGTGTATCACGTAACGTGATTCACGTTATTATTTCAGAACTGCAATAAAGTTGGCACTGATGCAAGGAAGGAAATCGATCGTCTCTCAAAGAAACCTGTTGCTCGTCGCAGCCGAAGCATGTCTCCTACGTCCAAGAAGCCGAAGATCTCTGAAAGCGCCGAATCCCCAAGAGCAAGCTCCGGCAATTTGAATCACTACTTTGATTCGACTTCCAAGAACGATCAAGAAAAAATCGACATCCTGCTGACAAGAGTTTGTTTTCTTTTCTCGTTCTTCCTCACACTCTTGTTATTGCCTTGTTATTGTCTTTTTAGGCTTTGCTACGGAAATGTCGCTCCCAATCTTCTAGACAATCCGTTTTCAAGGAGTTCATTAACATGTTGAAGCCGTCGTACAAACTTCCAAGCCGAGACTACAAATATCCGATGCTGATCAAGGAGGAATTCGAGCGAGTGGAGAAAAGTCTAGAGGATTCATGCAACAAAGTTTGTTTTCGGTTCAGATTTACAGTGTTTTACGCTTATGTTTTAGGCGGATTATTTGGCAATCTCTTCCGATGGATGGACAGACGTTTGCGGGAACAACATCGTAAACATCGTGGGCATACGCCTAAGCCTTTTCTCTACGACTCAATCGATGCAACATCAACCGAAGTGGACGGACAGATTCAAAGAACACAACACACTGGTTGGATTTTTGATTCAAGCTCTAACTTACTTCTATTTTCAGGGAAGTTCATTGCGAAAATTCTCGAGGAACAGATCGTCAAGCTGGGTAAACACAAGGTTGTAGCAGTTGTCACGGATCACGCTGCAAACATGAAGAATGCTTGGAAAAAGTTGGCCGGAGAAGACACTGAAAGGGATCCGGAGAAGCAGTACACTGGTAAAACTTTCGACTGGATTATTTTCGAGGGATGCAAAGCGCATGCAATCGATCTGGCGGCGAAGGACATTTGTGCGAAAACAAAGATTGCCGAGATTCTCAAGTACTGCGTGGAAGCTGCAAAGTTTTTCCGGTAAAATTGTTTTGCGGGCTTATTTATCTTCTCTTATTTATATTCTCTTTCAGAAAGAAGACACCGGAACTCATTCTGTCGAAGGCACAAGTGGAGCAAAGCGGAACGTCGGC
Source organism: Ditylenchus weischeri (assembly GCA_029231635.1). Taxonomy (NCBI): domain Eukaryota; kingdom Metazoa; phylum Nematoda; class Chromadorea; order Rhabditida; family Anguinidae; genus Ditylenchus; species Ditylenchus weischeri. The sequence goes on from JAMRYI010000109.1 coordinate 321,298, forward strand.
AATTCTTCAACTTCCGGTCAAGACTCGTTGGGGAACCTACTCGAAGCTTCTCTCTTCTATTGTCGCCAGCAAGGATGCGCTGAAGTTTGCAGTCTGTGCGCCAGGGATTCTCAATGATGTGACGCTGCAGAAGGAAGGCGAGCGACTGCGGAAGATGCTCTGGGAGTCGGACGACTTTTGGCTCGATGTCATGGATGCACAAAAGATTCTCTCTCCGCTGGCTGAAGCAATTACATCAATCGAGGGCAACGAAGTTAATTCGAGATGGTTTGCTGATTGTAGTGATTATGGTTGAAATGTTTGTTTAGGGCTTACATAAAGATCCGTGAAGCATTCTCAAAATCAAAGCTCGCAGTTGAAACAAGTGGCTTTCTCGACAAGATGAAGCAAGAGATGACGGAGGTAATGCTTTTTGAAAATGTTCTCTTATAAAGGTTTCTTTAGATTCTGAGTAACCGAGAAGAATTTGCCAAGTCGGACGTCGCCTATCTGCTGGATGTGCTGGAGCCTTCCAATCGAGGACAATCACTAACAAATGATGAGAAACAGAAAGCGATCGTGCTGCTGGCAAACAAGCTTATGAAGAACCCGGTGTTTGCGACGCAGAAACAAGCGGTAAAATTTCGTATTTCGTTGACTTTGAATTCAGATCCTATTTCAGGTATTGGCGGAATGGGCTTCGTGGCTGGCTTGCACTGGAATCTTTGCCAAAGAGAACCGCAAGTACGCGTGGGATGCAGTCAACACAACGGATGCGCTAACCTGGTGGACAGCCTTCTTCTCGGACACGCTCTCCAAGATCGTCCAGATGCTTCACAACGTTCCAATATCAGCTGCTCCAACTGAAAGAAACTGGTCTTTCCGAGGTGGAATTCACACAAAGCTTCGCAATAGGTTTGTATTTTGTTTGAGTGGCAAGTTCTTATGATTGCTTTTAGAATGAAGGTCGATACAGCCTCTCAAGTGACTTTCATCAAGCACAACTTGACGCTGGAGTACAAGGATGACTTCAAGAAAGCGCGAGTGGAACAGCCGATGGAAGAAGCAGAGGAGCAAGAAACAGAAGAAACTAACATTATTGAGAATGAGTTTGATGTGTTTATGGACAATTTTTGATGGAATTGTTATGTCTTATTGAATAAAATGCTTAGAGTGTCATTTTGGGGAATATGGCCGAAAGTGGCCGGAAAAAAAGATAATGGGGGAATATTCCCAGGAATATTCCCGAAAAGATTGTGGCCGGCCATTTCAGCAACCCTAAAAATTACATCAAAACTACATCAGTTCTCTAACCGTATAGAAACCATTTTCTAAGTGTTTTATGTGTCTTATTTTGTTTCCACAGCATATATTACATCTCAAATAATATACTAACATTTTATTGTGATAAACAATCATGTAAATTCTTTCATGTATACTGTTCTGAGATATAATAATGCAGCCACTTTCTTCGGATGAAGTCGATTTCTTGTGAAATCACCCACCACACATCTAAATTCTTTAAAAGCTCTTTTACTGGAAGTGCTGGATCCTTGGCCACCAAATACTAACCTTGCCAACGCTGCAATGTGTATATAGTGCTAAGTAGAAGGTATGATTATATAATAAAAGATAAAAGACCAACCTTTTCGTAGACGGAATTGCCTTCTACTTTTTGTGTCTTCTCAGTCAGATGCAGCCACAGGGTAGCCATTTGCTCGATGATCCTCATTGATTTTGGCACTTTCTCTGTCTAAATTATATAAATTATGTATTTGCTGTCAAATTTCATTACCTCAAACTCGAGGACAAAGTCGGCCAAGGGCTTAAGCACAGCTAAGTATTCCTTGAAATAGTGTGTATTGGAAAGTTGCTCTTGTTGACACTCGTGATTTCGTACGTTTGGTACGTTCTAACTTAGAACGTACTCAAGCATGTTTCTTTAGTCTCAAAAAGGGGAGAAAGACGTAGTTAAGTCATTGTGAGGTGGCCTGGCCTAGTCTGTGGCGAAAAAGGTTTTGTTGAAATTTAACATTGAGCTGGCGTTAAAAAGCGTTTCGGTATAAAACCCATTCCGCCGTTGAACACCAGCAGAGTTCACAAGAATTCAAAGAACGTTTTTCCCATGTCATTTTAGCTGGGAATGGAATTGCGTCGTCTTGTTGCTTTTCAAACGGTCATACATGAATTTTGCAGCAAAATAAATTAATTCGACAACAAATTCAAGTAATTTTGTACCAAATCAACTATGGCTCAAACCTTTCGATCGAAAATACTTTTTTCTTCTTTGCTATCTGGTTAACTTTTTTGCCGATGTTCAAAGGTGAGTAATTCGTAAAAAATTTTTTGGTAGACAGAATAAAACCACAACTCATCGACACAAAAGCTAGGTCATATTTGGCGGAAACGACATTTCAAGCGACATTAAGCAAAACGATAGGTAAAAAAGCAAAATTTGGTAAATCGACATTTAGGAAATTGACATTGACAAGAATCATAGGAAAAAATAGAGAAACCATGGAGAATAAAATAATTTTTCGATGCGGACACTGGCGACGATAAAATTTGATAGAGGCGGGGATGCGGGGACGGGGAGATGTTGACGGCAAATGTAATTTTCTTTGGCGGTGTTCGAACTCTCGTGGATGTAGGAAAAAGCCGACTCTGGGATTCTTTAATTGAGCTTTCTCTGCGGAACATAAGGTGCCGTTGAAATATGTGAGAATTTAGCGTTTTTGAATGTTATAACCGTAAACAATTGTTTCCCTGTGCAGATTTTTCTCTACTCTGACTTTTGGGCTTATGTTTGGCAACTTCAAGTGTCTTGTCGAGAGAATTACGTCGGGAAACACAACAATTGGCTCGAAATTGCATTTCGAGCCAATTGTTGTGAGAATTCGGTGTTGGTGTTTCAAGATGGTGAAAACTAGAGAACATCAGCTACAAAATAAGCTATTAAACAGAAATTTTAGCAAAGTGAAAAGGGTCGAACTGACCCGGACAAGCTCGGAACCCAGTGGTTTCTAGGTGGATTTTCACATGAAATTTTGACTTTAAACCACATTTCAGGCCAATTTTGTGAGAAAGTAAATGTTGATGTTTATAATGGTGAAACTTAACAAACTTAGCTACAAAATGTGCTATTAACCAAAGGATTTAGAAAATTGTAAAGTAGTGCTAGTAAAGTACTCAGGAGCAGGTTACTCAAGGGGTTCAAAGGTAGTGCTACTCGGGTGGTAGTACCCAGGAGTGGCACATAGGTGGGAGTACCCAGATAGGGTCAGGAGAGGTACCCAGGAGAAAGTACCCAGGTGGCGGCATTCAGGAGAGGGCCCGAGGTGGGCACCTAGGAGGGTTACCCTCTCTTCAGAGATACTTTAGTTTATGGTCCGCAATTTTCGATATAAGGTCACTCTTGATATAAGGCCACTCTTGATATAAGGCCACCTTTAGCCGGTCCCTCGGGGTTTCCTTATATCGAGTCGATTATAAAATCGTTTTCTAAAACAAAAACACTTTCTGACTTTCAAATTTGCTTTGAGCTAAACCAAATTCAAACAAAAGTTCGATTTTCACCCGATTTCTATATGGTGGGTAAAATCTATGGGTATTTACAGATAAATACCGGGTATTTACCCAATGGTCAACCTTAAACATTAACCAATGATTGACCAAAAAAGCCATGTGCCAAACCATTTCGAAATATTTTTAGCGATTGTAAACCTTAATTATCGTTTTGTCTTTTTGTGTATAGGGATTGTCATTTTCTCTAATTGTCGTTTTATAGGCAAGCCATAGTTTACACCAAAATGACCCCAAAATGCCTTTGAAATAAAATTTACCTCTGAGGAGTGGGATGAAATTTTTTGATAAAATTCAAAATTTATAATTTAACAAAACATTTATTATTGTTTCCTTTATTGTGTTAAGCAGAAAAAAGTAGTGGAGCAGGTGATTTTGGGTCACCTTTCAAACTATCAGAAGAATGGCGAAACTAAAAAGTACCAATGTATTTATAATCTTATATGAAACTGATAAAAATTATTTTAACCGCAAAACTTCTAGCTTACTTAGTTAGTTTGATTGCAATTTCAGCATTTTGAAAGTCGATTTCTCGCTCTGTTCTCATCTACATACTAATCGGATTTTTACTTGAAAGCACTCTTTTGTGATAGTGAAAGGTATCTGTTAGGTTCAACCAATAATGAGGAAAGGCAAATTTTAACTAACATATAATAATTATTCTGAATTAATTTTGATGTATTTTAGGCAGCAATGTGCCATACACAATCCCCTCAGATGTGCTTGCAGACATTTTCTCTTTTGCAGCAGAAATGACTTGGATTGTCTTCAGCTAGTCGGGAAGAAGTTCAATGCTATAGTGAAAAGATCGTTCAAGAAATACCCTATTCGTGAGATCTATGCTGTGCTAGTCGACAAACCAGTGGATCAGGGAGAAAACCTAAAAACTGATACAACCACTATTATTTATTCAAAGATGGGCAATTGCGACGAGAATTTAAAAGCTTGGAAGACTTGCTTGTGTTACAGATGAAGCAAAATGCTGCTTTTCATCACATATCTATCTACAAAAAGGACATGGATATGGAGGAAGTCAAGGTTAGCACTCACCCATATACAGTCGAACCTGGATATATCGGTACCCTGCGGACTAGCTGGAGGTGCTGTTATATTAATAATGCCGTTATGTCGGTTGTATGTTATTTTCCAAACTATCTGAAAGAGCCAAAGCAGAGCTAAAATGAAAAACCGAACACTAAAAACGAGCACATTTATAAAAATCCAAATTTACTTTGCATAATTTTCGCTCAAATTTATTTTTTTACAAAATCTATCAGTATCGTTATATCGAGGGTAAGTTCATGGCTTTGGACCGGCTTTTCGGTGCCGGGTGCCGTGATTTGCTTTCTTTCTTTGCTGGCCAAACAAAAATTAAAAATCAGGTGCCTTTGTATCCAGGTTCGACTGTATTACTAAGAACTAGCTAAAATTTGTTCCTAAATTTGTTAAACCCGATTTACAATAGATATGAGAAACAACCCCTTCCCTTTCCTTCACCAGAAGTATACCGTATATTTTCTAATAAAGGCCCTCTCTAATAAAGGCATCCGTCAATAACCTATATCTCAGCCCAGAAAAATAATTTTGCAAATCTTTTGCGTTTGCATTAGCACGATTCCACTTTTCAGATTTTGGATTCAGATTTTAAATCTCAAAATCGACCAAAATTTTTCCGACTTTTTTAGGGTTGAAAAATAATGGCCCGGGGTCTTTAATAGAGAATATACGGTAAACGTTCTAAAATTCATATGCCTTCACATGCCTTACACAGTTAAAAATAGCCTTCTTCTTGCTTGTAAAGTTAATATTTTACGAAAATTTCTTTCAGAAAAGCATATGTCACTGGTTTCGAGATGTCCTATTGATCTACCTGTCATATTTTGGAGTCAGCAATCTTTTTATCCGCTTACTCCGCAATTTCAGCCACAAACTTTTATCCTTCTTTTTACTACAGCTATAGGAGAGACATTCAATTCTTTAACTCCAGAGCCGTGGAATTTGATCTTTTTACTGAAATCGAACCTTCATACCGTCCTTCCGTGCAAAATATGCTAACTTGGTTCGAATTCAACAATGCAGAGAAACGGTGTGAGGCCAAAACTTTTCAAGAGTAACTTTTATTTGTTCATGGAGTCATTAGATGTGTTTGTTCAGACTTTTTCAGGTTTGTGAATTTAATTGTTTAAAGAATTGTTTATTAGGTTGTTTAATAATTATTGCGTTTTTGTGGGCCTTTAAAATTATTTAAAATACGCATTCAGGCAAGTAATTTGCTGTTGGGAATCCCTTAAAAATGGGCTTCAAAATGAACTATCAGCATTAATTTAGATAAAAAGTGATAAAATTAATAAAAGCTTTAAAAATTCAAACTGGTTCAAACTAGCGTTACAATAACATCTTATCATCATGTTGTAGCTATTTTAAATTGTAGCTATTTCCCTATTTTAAAAATTTTTTGAAAATCTGGTGTTGAATATGCCTCTTTAAATAAATCAATTTCTTTAAAAAATGACCACAATTTTTAACTTTTTCGGATTTTCGCCTCTTTTTAAGAAATTTACTTCTTTCGACACAATATGTCACACTCATATTTTTACAATTTTTTGTAAAAAGCTTTGTAACTCTTGAACTGCCTTTACAAGATGGTGCTAAGATGTTGCTGAACCAGAGTTTTTCTTTTGTGCGAATTTCAAAAGCTTTTATGATTTTTATCAATTTTGTTTTTATTTTATATGACTATGTTTGTCAAGGCTAATAACAAACTTTAAAAAATCAATAAAACCAAAAATTAATAGTTTTTGAAGCCCATTTTAAGGGCTTTCCAACAACATATTATTTGCCTGAATGCGTTTTCGAATAATTAAAAAGGCCCACGAAAAAACGCAATAATTATTAAACAACCCAATAAACAATTTTAGGGCTTTGAAAACCAAAACAAGCAATGCCAATATGAGATTGTTGTGGCTGACTTAAAAGGAACCAATGTGTCCAATTGCAAAATTAACAAAACGGCTAGAAATTTCGTCACCAATGAAATTATGGAGTCAGTATTTTGAAAGATAGTCAGAATGATTCACTTAGAAAGCAGTACAATGATGCCGATTGGGTGCTGAGAAGAAGACTTTTAGCAATTTGAACTTTCCTATTGTCTTTGACAGAACTACGGCACAAAAGAAAATCAGTGAGCTACGTTGATGGTTCTCAACATTTGTGTGATGTCTGGTTTGAATAAACTGATCTGTTTAATATCGATATAAAACCTTTGGCGGCCATTTTTAGTTATCGGAATATAGTCGTCCTCTATATGAAATGCCAAGGACCAGTCATAGCCACTCGTTATGTAGAGGTTCGTTATAAAGAGGTACGTTATACTAAGGGTTTTTACATTGCGATTTGCCTATGCGTTATGTAGAGGCTTTTCAACAAAGATTTTTATTAAGGACTTTGTATAGAGGCTACTTAATCCTCACCCAGAATTTTCTATATAGAAGCTATTTAGTCCTCATCGAAGACTTGCTGTAGAGGTGTTTTTCAAACATTTTCACTTATCCTAAATGGAATGCAAATTTATCAGTAGGACCAAGCCAAACTGAATCTTAAATCAGAGTATATCTTAAAAATGAGAACGAATGATTCAATAACTTCGCCAAAGTTGCTAGGACTTTTTTTTTGAAATTCGTTATACAGATTTGTTAGTGTGGCTACCTCCACGTTATGCGGAGATTTTGTTATGAAGAAGTTCGTTATGTAGAGAGTTCTTTTCAATAAAATTGAGTTCCTGACATTGAGTTTGTGTTTTGAATTTTGAAATTTTGAAGTGAATGCTACTTTGACCTACTGTTTCTTAGCTACAACTTGGTAGGTCAAAATTTTATTTACGATTATTTGGAAAAAGAGTATATGCCAGATGTTGTTCTAATCGACCGTCTGGTATAGCATTATCTAAAAGCTCTTGAATTTTCCTACAAAATGGCTTGCTGACCACTTTTTCAAGAATAATATAGAGCTGAAAAAAGGATGGTTCAAAAAAGAGAAGAAGTAATAATATTATCTTTTACCTTAT